>JAPSGF010000031.1:7369005-7556887 GCA_035772895.1 Perdix hodgsoniae
GGGCGTCGGCGCGGGCATGGCGCAGCGCACGCTGCCGCTGCCCCGGCAGCAGTCCTTCTCCCCGCCCGTCGTTCCCAACCCCTTCGTCCACCCGGGCCGCCCGAGCGCAGGGGACAAACTGCGGGTAAGGCTGGCGGCGCGGAGCCTCCCAGAGCCCGGGGATCGGCGGCGGCGGGGCGGGCGAAAGCCGGGGGCCGCGTTGCGCGGACGGCCCGCTGTGCCGCGTGCGGGAGCCGCGCCGTCCGTTACGCGTCGCACAGCCGGCAGCCCGCGAGCGTCAGCCTCCGTGCGGCACCGAACTGCGGCCGGTTTGCGCCGCGACCGCAAACAACCCGCTGCTCTCGGAGACGACGGAGCGGTGGGTCGCTCTGCGTGGTGCCGGTAGCTCCGCACGGCGGGCGGTGACGGGACTCGCGCATTTAAGGAGGCAAGCTGCTGCTGGGCGCTGATTGTGAAACGGCTTCGCTGTAAGAGCCGCACTGATGAGCCGAACGCGAGCTGACACCATCCGAAGACCGAAGACGATGAGCAGCACAGCGGTGTGTGGGAACTCACGGCGACTCGTGCTGATTGTTAGCAATAAGTACCTTACGTTTTCTATAGCTCTTCTGAAAGTTGTCAGCAGCGTTTGCCCTGAAGGAAGCTGGGGAGAAAAATTTGAGAAACCTTGGAAAAGAGTTTCAAATCTCTTTATCGCCGTGTTTTACTGGCGGCCTGAGACACATCTCAAGTGCATCCGAACCGGTAGCTGCAGGCATGAGCCCCAGGAACTGACAGCAGTTTCCTAATGAGGTTCCAGGCATGGACAGTTTGCTGGCTGTACTTCGCAGGGGGTGCACAACCTACTTGCAGGTTTAGGCTCCGATTGCCATTTTAGCTACCGCAGATACATCTTCTCCTTCAGGAAGAAGGGATGAAAAACACGGGGTGTTTTAAAGCAGAGTACATTCCATGCATAGCTCCACAGTGCAGCAGGAGGAAGCAGCGCTGTGCTGGGGCAGGGACTGGAACCAGTGAGCTGTGATGCAAAACTGCAGTCATCGCCATTGACTGCAGCAGTGAAAGGTTCTGTGGTCACAGGCCCCTGGCACAGAAAGTACGTAGGTGATTCCGCACTTGGGGAATAGTTCTGGAGATGACTCAGGGTAGTTCTGTCTTTGTGACTACTGCACACAGAAATGAGTGACTCAGATCCTACTTAATAGTTACTGAACTTTGTACCTGTGTTCTGTACATTTTTCTCTAGTGCTTTTCTGTTCTACCTTGACCTTTCTCTTTTCTCTCCTTTTTTTTTATCCCCACCTCTGTAGCTGATGGAGCAGAAATCAACTCTGCCTCATTACACAGTGACCTAGAAAGCTGACAGCCTGCATCAGCACATCAGCACCACCTGTGCATCTGCCTAAAATAGATTAATGAATTTATTAAAGTTTTAAGGGAGGAACCGTTTTGCTTTTGCTACCGCATCCTTGTTTTTCATTGTAGGTCAGTGCACATTCAGTCCTCTTTTTTTTTTTCTCCCATAAAGAAAAAAGATTGTTTTAGTGAAAGCACACTAATTCATGCTTACACCTCCTATTTCGCATTACAGAAAGCAACTGAACTGTTGAACTGTATTTATAGATCCCACTACAAGTGGATGCATATTATAGGAAATATCTGATTTTGAGAGACTTGCTACCTGAATTCTTCATATTTACTGTGTCTGGCACCAAAGAGGGAAGGAGCAATAAGTGCCCATGGCCAAATCTCTCAAGCCCAACTACTGACTCTGGTCCTTTTGGTGTTGTCCACAAAGTTACTGATGCACTTCCTCGACTACTTACATACAGCTTTAATGTTAGAATAATTGCATGCTTCAAGAAGGAAATAATCACGCCCAGCTTATGTGGCAGCACTTACAGATCTTGAGCTGCAACACCTGCTCCTTATCCTCGTTTACAGTGTACCCACTGTCAAGTTTGATATGCTGTCACTATGCCTTTTGCAACATGGAAGAGAGCCCCAAAGGCCCCAAATTTCTCTTAGTCCCTGTCATTACAATTGGGTTTAGAAGACTAAGGCCAGAGCCTCTTCTGGATGTTGACAAGAGAACAGTAGGAGGACACAAGAATGGAGCTGGAAAGGAGTTGAGGGAAGAACTGTGTTATGAAAGGAAAATTAGATCCAAGCTACTATATTCAAGAGTTGGATTGATAACACTCAAAGATGCTTATATTGCAAATGTACTAAAATAATTTGTTGCTTTTGAAAGAAAAGAGGTAAAATCCATAGTATTATTTAATACTCATAGTTCAAATATTTAAGTTGCAAACTATTTTGTAACACTTATTCAAAGCCTTGCTTTTCCTGTACAGGAAGTAGTCATTGCTGAAAAGCCAACTAAAAAGGCTGATTTTGAAAGAAGAGCACAGTTGTTCAGTTGTGGTAAAGCTCACAAATTAATTATCTGATCTGGCATGGCATACAGAAACCCATGTGTTCCTTCACCATATTCAAACCCACTGGCCAGCTGTTGGCAGTTTGTGACTACAGATCATTCAGATTTTAAAAAGGGAACGTAACAGATCACTCAGTAATTATTTGAATAGAACTGGTGTAAAACTTAAGGTTAAAAGTCGTGAGTCAGATTATTTTTGTTGTTTTATACAGGCTGATACCTCACCTAAAAATTGAATTGCAGTGCAGATTTCTTGGATGAATTCACAAGGTGTGTTATAGCATCAGAAGTTCTGTAGAACAGTGGATGTTACTAAATGCTTATCAAAATCTGAAAGCTGAAACTTGCATACTTATTCAATAACTTTACCATATTTGAATTGATGGAGCTGTCAGTCAGTGGCTGCTGATACAACCAAATACTAAGTTTTGAGGAGCACTGTGCAAATGAAAAAAAATGCCCAGTCCAACAGTTCTACATGGGTATGTATTGTTTTGTGCCATGTATGCACACAGAGCAGCTCACTGCCTGCCAGGAGTGCTGCACTGACTTCCCCAGGCTAAGGCAGCTCACCTTCCACCCAGGCTGTGCTTGCTCAATCTGCGTCGTGCTGCTGTTGTGCCACAAAGGAAAGCCTTCAAGATGTGGTTTCTGAAGTAATTTACTAGGGTACAAGAATAAAGAATTTCTTCCTGCCCTGCTCTGCACTACAACAAGCTGTTAGCAACCTTGCACCAGTACACCTTTGTGCTGGAGCTGTGCATGAAAAAAAAAAGAAGAAAAAAAAAAAACAAGCTAAAAAATCCTTCTTGGGGGCTTGAGCTAATATTTGAGGATTATTTGCAACCAGGGCATGTAAATGGTTGCTGTGCCTCCAGCTCCCCATATAATTTCATTTGGAGAACTGACCAGCAGTGTCAGCCTGGGTCTTTCTAGGTTGGCTCTGGTACCTCACTTGGCAGGCTGCAACCATATAGTAAAACTCTCCCAGAAGTTTGCTTCAAGTTAGAAATGGTCTCCTGATTGCAAGGAGGAAAGGAAACTATGATGTTTCAGCTTATTCTGAAAGATTCAAGGAGTGCTAGGGCAGAGGTTAACAGCCAGGATGCTTAATGCAGACAGGAGGCAAGAAGTTAGTCTTCATAATAGCTAGGTTCTACTGTCTGTGTAGTGCAAGCTGTGAGCAAACTGTTTCCAGAGGCAATCAGCCTGGAGCTGCTGCTGCAGCTCCTACAGCACAGTAAGGTCTGAACCCACGTCTTAAAACATGGATGTGGTTTTAGTGAGAACCCCTTTTTGCCTAACGGGAAATGAAGTTGCATTGCCTCTGTGCTGCTGCAAGCAGTAGCAGTGAGAATCACTCACAGCAGTACTGTGGCTCAACACAGAATTATTTTAAAAAGGTTGAAGTACATTGTGATCATCTTAGCAATCCCACTTGGATTGTAGACAGATGGTGGTTGGTGATAGGAGCTCAGTAGTGGAGGTACACAGCAGCTGGTCAGATTCATCTGACCTTGCTGTATGCTGCAGACCAAGTCTGAGTGTAAACTACGGCAAACAAACTCTGATTACCCTCTGTCTAACAACATCCAAGCCAAAAACCCAAATAGTCAGATGTTCCACTTCCAGCTGAAATGGTAATCTAAAAATATATTTTGAAATGCCATGAGTAACTAAAATTGCCTGTATGAAAACTGGACTCATTAGTACTATCATACATTAAGACATATAGTAGTAATTGAAATGTTTTAAAATTCATAAAATGTACCTGCACAGATATTGATTATTTGTTTTGATGCCATTTCTTCAGAATTTCCTCTCTCTTTTTTCCAGCTTGTTCTTCTGGGGATTATTTTGCTACCTCTTCGTGCCATATGTATGGTAATCCTTTTACTGCTGTCCTGGCTGTCTGCATCAGCTGCAACTTTCCGTCACACTGGAGGAGCATCAGTGCCACTTAAAGGATGGAGAAGGTAACAAGTGACCAATATTTGTGGAGCTCTATGCTTGTGGGCTTTTTTAATAACACAAAGCCAATGTCTGAAGTATTTTTTTCCCTCACACTCTTTTCCTCTTTTTGATTAAAGAAGAGTCCTCTGTCCAATTTTATTTTTACTGTTGCAGGGGAAGCAATTTTTTGATGAGAGTCCGTTATAACCATGGCAAAGCTTTTCAATAAGTAACTTTTTGAGTTTCTTTAGACTGAGATACATCCTTATACAAAACATTATTAAAAGACAGTCAATAAGCCAGGACTTATTTCAGTAATGATGCAAGTAGGAATATTTGAGAAAGGAAACTATTTTAAAAAGTATTTGGTGATGTTACTTAGCTGAATGAAGCTTTGCTGAGTTTTCATTTGGGACAAAATCGGCTTTGACAGCTTCTCTCTTAGCTGTGATGCTGAGGAGGAGCATTCTAAAACTGCCTTTGTGTGTTCTGGTTTTAGTCACTCAGCTTCTGGGTCTCTTCTCATTGCAATACTTTGCAGCTACGTGCAGGAAGAGGGGACACATGAAGTGAGCAGTACGAAGGCCAAGAAATGATAGTCCCACTGAGGGAACTTGTCCCATTTGTGTTACTTAATCTTACATGATTAAAAATGATCAGAAAAAAACAGTGAGTTACAAAAAATGACACTGAATCTGCTAAACACTTACCCTGCCATCCCAACAGCATCATGCTATAGTGCTGTGAAATACAGCAAGTGAAATAGCATACCTGGGGGGCAGGGGGGAACAGCGTACCGGAGAAGATGTTTTACATTTTCTTGTCTTTAACATTGTAAATATAACATTGTAAATGCCAACATTAAAAAAAAAAGACCCAAAAACCTCCAGTACTCTTCTTACGAGTCGTATTGATGTCCTGTGCCTGGCCACAGTGCTGGTGAGAGCTAGGCATTTGTTCGGAGTACTAGCTGTAACATGGATGATGTTTTTGTGTTTCTGTTCACAAGGAGGATGATCCAGGCAACCCTTTCACGCCTAACCCGTACCCTGTTCTTTGTAATGGGCTTCCGAGTTAAAGTAAAAGGGAAAGTGGCGAGTCTACAGGAAGCCCCAATCTTTGTTGCAGCTCCTCATTCAAGCTTTTTCGATGCCATTGTTTCTGCCTTAACTGGAATGCCATCAATAGTATCTAGAGCAGAGAACCTTTCAACTCCGGTATTTGGCAGTAAGTATTTATGAAAAAATAAAATGTTTTATCTCTGAAACTGATTAAGGGGCAGGCTATTTAAATCCTTAAGTTCCAAAGATACTGACTGATTATTTTCAGTGAAATCACTGGGACAGTGTGTCTTTCTGAGTTGGTCAGAGTATGCTGTTGCCTTCCAGGCGTGGAACATAACACTATTTTAAATTTACATTGAAAACAGGTTTCATAGCATTTCAAAATAGTAACTTTCTCTGAAAGTTTCTCAGTTGGTTGCTTGAATAATCTGTTTGGTTGCTGTTTCTTAACAGTATGGCCCACAGATATTGAATATGGATTGGTAAAGTTTGTTTCAAAACAGACTGGAACTATGTCAGTCTGGAAAATATAGTCATAAGCTTAAACTTACAGGCATTATGTAACATATCTATGTTGGTTTTATATTTGTTTGTTTTTTAATGGTAGTCAAACAAGGAAGGAACAAAAGAGAAGTTACTGAAAAAGGAAATGCAGAGAATGGAAAAGATAGCTGAATCATGCTTCTGTTATTTTCTCCTTCTTCCGGAACATAAAGAAATCAGACTTTCTGCTAGCTGTATCTCTCTTAGGGCTTTTAAAATAATAAGCCAACAGTAACCCCAGACTGAACTCAGTAGGCTACATAGACAAGGGTCCTGATAGGAGATGAACTGGTCATAAATTTAACTTTTTTTAAAAGTGCAGGAGTGGGACACAGAAGATAATTTTTCCCAACTTTCTCATCACATCTCAGTATGTCCACACCTTCTGATACAGACCTAATTAAATTAGTTGTGCTTATCTGCTTGGTTTGTTGGTTTCTTGGTGTGTTTTTTTTTCCATGTGCACACAAGTTGTGTATGCTTTGTAACTGCAGAGGGACTTCCTACTTCTCTGTTGTGGGCTTGTACTGCTTCTTTGTTGCAGTCTGGATGATTTAGACCCAAGTGAGGCCCCTGAGTAGATGCCTGGTCAGGTCAGTTGCTTAAAACTATGGGGAAATACTCAGTGAAGGGTAACAGCCATATTAGTGAACATGCTTGAGTGAATTTGGTATGTTTATACCTACTGCTAAGCTCCTCAGCTTACAGTGTATGTCTTCTGTGTCTTAACTCTTTTGCAGAATGAGGACAATAATACTTTTATCTATTTAGTTTGAAAGCTGTTTGTGCAGAGTCTGTCTCCTGGTACAAGAATACCAAGCTTTTATTACAATGTTGCCTTGAACATGTGCAAAACAAATAAAAATGTTGATCTCTTTCACAGCAATTTTAAGTTCCCTTCAACCTGTAGCAGTTTCTCGTCAAGACCCTGATTCCCGGAAGAATACAGTCTCTGAGATAACTAGCCGAGCATTATCAAGAGGCCTGTGGCCACAGGTAGTAAATATACCACCACTCTTCTGTAATATATCCATATGCACTGTGCATCATAGTGTCAGGCAGTGCCTAGCTGAATAGCATCTTGGCGTCTCAGATCAGCTCTCAGGTCTATGACGGGTTTAGGAAAGGAAGAAAAGAGGCTGATGCCCAGGAAGTTTTGTTATGACATATGAATGATTTAAATCAAGACGGTAAAACTTTCTGTTCTAAAATGCAAATGCTCTTGAATTTCTTTTCCCAATTTTAATTCTTAATGTACTGTCTTCACAGTAGCATCGGTATATGTGAATCACTGTTCTCAGGACAGCACGTGTGAGAAGCTGTATCACAGAGCTGTGCTTGTAACAGTTGAGGAGTGACCCAGGTTGTGCAGGCTCCATTATGAACAGTACTTAAGCTTAACACAACAGCTGAGCTGAAGGTCAATTTACTTTTGGAGTTAATAATGCAGTACAAAGGCTTTTAGATTGGTCTGAATTGTGGAAAGATTTTAAGTGGAAGCACCAGTTCTGCACACTGTTTCCCATGGTCATTCCTCAGCAGCAAGCTGCTGTTGTGCTTCTAGGCTTTGGGTGGCATTCTGTCATGAAGGCCTAAAGAGTTCCTGGGACAGGGGTTGCTCTGAAGTAGAAAACAATTGAAGCAGAAATTATGGTACTTGATAGGCTGAAGTCTGGGATGGAGATCTGCATCCATTACAAGAAGAAAGACTTGGCAGAACTATGAGCTTACTAACATCTCATCTAGCAGTGCTTTCCCGCACTTTTCTATTGTATTGACTGTGGTTTCATGCTGCCTCCATTACTTTTTCCAGTTTGTCAGCTGTATGGAGGGTTTTAAATCTCTGTGTGTGAAAGCTAGCAAAGCTTTTCTCTCTCTCTCTTTTTTTTTTTTTTTTTGGTAGTACTGTTCTTAGAAACTACACTTATGATTTGCTAAACTGTTATGGATTAAATGATTCCGGAAAATAGCTAATCTCTGCTGAAAGCTGCAGGGGAAGGAAAGGGGAGCTGGCTTTACACTAATTCTGTTTCTGTGTTATGGCACTAATAGTGTATGATTCAATATCCAAGATTTTATTTTATTTTTTAGCAACTTGATCACAAGATGATGTCTATGATATCCTCCTCAGAGTCTGCACTCTCTTAGCACAATAGAAAAGGACTAGCTGAGTTCCCAGTTCCTTTCTCCTAAAATCGAAACATAACAGGCTAGGCAACACTTGTGCTTACTAATAGCATGAAGTCTTGAGTACTGCTTCTCCCAACCCTGTACCAAAACAAAAGGGGAAGGAGAGTGCGGTTCAGACACTAATTTGTTTCCTGGGGTTTATGACATATGGCTGAACAGAAGCATTCCCGTTTTTATGTCCGTAGCAAGCAATTTCTGATTGTGGAACAGGCAGTGAAGGACTAACTGTGAAACAAATTGTGCAGTTCTGTCTGTTGTACCTTAGAACAGCCAGTGTCTCTTTCGTTTAGCTGTGACCCATTTGTTCATTCTGAAGTGGGAATAGACCTTGAACAATTTTGATCCAGACCAGTTCTTGCGCTGAGATTTTTTAGAATGCTGCTTATAGTCAATCCTGTATTGATAGAAGAAATATAAAGCTTCTTTGTATTCCATAGGGAGTCGAATTGAGTGCGTCACACTGCAGCTCAGTACACATTTAATCTAGTATCTTTCAGAATCTAATTCAGAGTCCTTCTGGGTGTTTAGTGTGTCTGAATCATTCAGAGGTCGTGCAGGGTGTGATACTATAATAGTTGTGCTTAAGAGATACACCTATGCTCCACCTTTTGCTCCTACCCCTTAAGCCATGATCTTCTCATCACAGCTAGCAACAACTCATGTTGATAGCATCTGTGCCTGTTAATGCTTGAGTACCTCCTGCACTTCATGTCAGCCCGGACTCTTGATGTTTATATGGTAAGAAACTGCTGGCAGATAAACAGTTCTCACATTATTAGCAGCACTAAACGTTTCAAGTCAAACACTGGAAGCTTTTTGTACCGTAATTCTGAACTGATAAAGGCCATTCTCCCAAATTTCTCTCTTTAAAAAAAGACAGTTGTTTCCAAATCAAGATAAATCAGGTTTTTATTACTGTGGGCATCCTTCACTGATTCATTCTGTTCTTGTTGAGACAGTAATGGTAATCTTGTGATGCAGCATAACATATCACAGAGCTTGCATAAAAATTCAGCCTTCCTGTAACTGATGCTGAAGTATAATCCTTTTATGATGCGTATATATTTGCTTTCTTCCTCTTTAAATCCAAGATACTGATTTTCCCAGAAGGCACCTGCACAAACCGGTCTTGTCTGATCACATTTAAACAAGGTGAGAGATTTTGTAGTATCTCTGGTGGAAAATATTATATGAAATACTAATCTTGTAGCTCTAGTAAGGCCTGTACTTCAACAGATACATCACAACAGCATTTTACTAATGTCTTATATTGTTAAAGCTTCAGTGTTGTAGTAATGACATTTCAGTGGCATTAAGCCGCTATTTTGCACTGTCGTATTACTTTTCTCCCTTTTGCTATCTTACAGGATGCAACAGATCTGTGATACATGCTTAACAACGAAAAGTGCTTGATAGCATCACTGACCGTTGTGCATCACTGATAGTTGTGCTGCACTTCAGTTAAAGCCACAGTTCTCTTTCTCACTGTTGTACAGTTTTTTTGGTAGCAAAGTTACAAAACCAGTGCTACGTGCTCAGATCCATATCCCTTACCAGGAAGTGCCCAGTAGCCTTGTGAGAATTTAATCTTTTTAAACAAATGATGATCAGTGGGCAGAAATGCATAGAAAATCAGTTTGAACAGCCCAGGAATCTGAGGCAGCTTTCTCCTTGAAATGGGGATTAGCTGTTTTCTGTTTTGACATCTTGCTGATTGCAGTGTTGATGTTATGGGAAAGCAAAAAAAAAATTAACAAAGGAAAAAAACTCTTTCTATTCTTCTGGTCTTTTAAAAATTTCTCCTTCCTGATATCATGTCTTATGTGAATCTGTTAAAACTTCTAACTGCTGTATAAAGCTCAGCCTTAAGAACCAATACGTATTTGTGGTTGCAGGTGCATTCATTCCTGGAGTTCCTGTGCAACCTGTTTTGCTCCGATATCCCAACAAGCTGGTATGCAGCCCTTTTTTGTACCACTAATCTGGAGGTCAAAATATTGACTTCAAATGTATCTAAGCTAAATATTTTGCTTTGGCACTGAAGAATTTATCATCTGAGTTTTAATACTGGAGGATTCCAAGCCTCCCAAGAATCAGCATGGATTAGCTGCTATTCCGATTGTGAGAAACTTACTTTTGGGCTTCTCGGCTGTAGTAAAAATAAGAGGAAGTGCAGAGAGGTATTGCAGCGGAAGTTAGAAACTTCCTACAAAGCCACAGAGCCTGGACTTTGAAGTCTGAAATGCACACAGCTTCCTTACCAGTCATCCTTTTTTGGGTTAAGCTTAAAATACCCTTACTGCAAATGGGTTTTCGGAACAAAAGCAAAGCTGAACCATGCAGGGCTTCCAACACCCACCTTCCTTCAGGCAGCTGAGGAGGGCAGCTTTGCAGATGGTTCTCTTTGTGCAACTTCCCCTTGTTTTGCTGAATACATTTGCAGTCTCTGCCAAGTGCAGGAGTTGAGCCATATGGCTCTGTTTCCCTGGCAGGTGTAATACCAGGATATGAGTCTACCAGACTGCTATATGTTCTTCTATTTCTTCTTCATCCAAAAAACCCAGACCTGACCAAAAGAACAAAAAGACCAACATTTTCATTCCTAATGTCTTTTAAGATGAAAAACAAGTGATTATTTATATTTATGTTGATTCCCTTGTAAAATCCTTTTGCAGTTCTGTTTCTAAACAGTGAACCTCTAAAGGGGATTGATGCATTTTGCCAATTGGGTTTAAGGGCCTGCAGTACACATTGTAAAACCAATATCTAGGAAGCAATAAACATAGAACAAGAATTTTTAAAAAAAAGCCAAAAAAGCAAAGACAAAGCATGATGGATTACCTATGCAAAGATATTCCTGAAAGCTATTTCCAAAGTATTTCTGAGGGTGCCTTTCTAAGTGGACTGGCAAAGTTTTCTGAAGAAACTATTTTCTGAAGTATCTTATTAGATACTCTTTTACTTTTCTGCTGTTTCAATTAGAATGAACGATTTAAGAAGCCTAAATAACCACTTAATTTTTCTTCCCCATTGTTGATAGATCAACAGTCTGCCATTCCTTTTCCAAATTTTTAAGGCAAGGAATCCTAGTTGTATTTACACCTTTATTTTCTCTACAGAACTATAAAACCATCATCTGCTTTTACTAAGCTTATGCTTGTTTTATGCTGTAACCTATCTGCATTTTAACTCTCATCTGTTTTGTCAGACATTTCTGTTTTAATTTTTTCCTTAGGATACTGTGACCTGGACATGGCAAGGCTATTCACTGTAAGTTTCTTAATCCTACTGAAAATTGCATGGATGATTTTTTTCCCCATTACTAAATGGTCTGCCAGACAGACTGGGCTAAGCCAGGGTGTGTGATCTTCTAGATCTGTTTTTATGAGGGGAAAATATTTGATGTAATGCTGTAGGTATCTTATCTGAATGGACAGAAGAAGAGTTTGCAAATGGGAAAGTATTATTTCTAGTTCTGCCACTGTTTTGTTCAATCTTCTCTTCTGTTTTGCACATCACAACAGGAAAAATTTGAAATGATTTTTCTTTTGGAAACAGTCAATCAGTAGTCATCAAAACCTACAGATGTTAACAGTTCACCGCATGGTGTGCAAACAAGAAAAAAGAAATGTCATTTTATACCCTCTATTTATTCTCTCCTGCACCTTTTTTGAAGAGTCACACCATAATAAGTGACAATGGGCCACGCAATTTTTCCCCATCTTTCTATCCTGATGCCTAGGACTTCAGGTTTTTATTTGTGCCTGACTCAACAAAAGCAATTGCTCTTTTGGAATGTCAATGAAGAAGCTATATTTATAGTACCTAACATGGAAACAAAGCAAAATGCTTCAGTAGACCATTTAGGCTGCGTATCTGTGCATTTTTTTCCTCAACACGGGCGGCCTTCTAATATGCTAAAATACTTTATTTTTAAAAACTCTTCTAAACAGTACAGAAGATGTTAATATTATTGTCTGGAAAACACGTCTCAGCTTACGAACATAAAAACATGTGGATTTCTGTGGATTCATACACCATGTTTTCATGTGGAATATGTAATGCATCTAAGTGCACTAATACGTACCTGTTAAGTGATCAACATTTTAAGGCATATCATTTTGAGATATATCTCAACTAGTGGAGTGGATCATAAATACCTTGTAAGGCATCATTAGTTATTGCTAGCACCTGCAAACTCAGACATTTTGAAAAGCTGACCTACATGAAAATGTCCACCTTACTGAGTTCCCTAAGATATTTTTTTAATTATTATTATTGCTGTTATGTTTATCAGCATGCTGATAGTAACACATATTGCAAACTCAGCAGCGTGCTATCGATTAGTCCTATGAAGCATTTATGATGGAAGACTGAAAAGGAGCTATGTCTTTAGTTGTGAGAGAAAATACAGAACTGTCACAGTCTTTGTAAAACTTCCTGGCTATTGTACCCAGGCTGGACAGCACCAGGCTCCTCATGGAAACCTCCTGACTCATTTCTGCTTTCCTTTACTTCTTCTCTACTTTTGTGTCATACTGAGAGGCATGCCTAAAATTATAGAATAGGAAATCAAGCAGTAGGTATTCCAGCAGAGGGAAAACATCCAGGAAGGATCGCTTAGCTTTTCCCTTTCTCCTCTTTATGTTTTCAAATGCACAAACAAGGGACTTCCTGAAAGCTTCCTACTGCAATTTACATGATGTAGAGAGCAAGTGTGTGCTTCTGCTTACTTTGTGAACAAACCAGAAATTGAAGTGATTGTGCTTACCCTTTTCCCCAGCAGGTTCTTCCTCCCCCTACCTCTTAATATTAAAATTTCACCTTACTGAAGACCTCAGACACACTGACACTTTGTTAACACATTTGTGCAGATGTTGTTATGCAGAATGGCCAGCAAAAATTTACGAATCCTTGCTTCAGTTCTTCAGAAGGAAGTTACTGGTTGTTTTGCAGATGTGAGAATGCAGGATACAGAACTAAAGCTGCTGCTTAGAAACAAAGCCCTTAAATCTTCAAAATCCATTATGTGTTCACATCCTTAAAGATTAAGTAACTCATATATATTTTGCTCACCAAAAAATTGTGCAGTACTGTTGATAAGCACAAGTCATAACAAGTTGCCTGCCCAGTGAGCAAGCAGCAGATATATGCAGAAGCCTTATAGAAAAAAAACCTCCAATGCAGCATTTCAGGAAACTTCCACATACTTAAAATCCTTGTCCAGTATTGGCTGTGTTTCATCTGCTGATGTGCAAATACTTTGTAAAACATAATTTTAAATTCTTCCATTCTTTTTTCCTCTCCTGCAGGAAAGAGCTGTGCATAATGACACTGTGTCAGCTCTTCACAAGAGTGGAGGTTGAGGTAAGAATCAGAAATCTTTCTATTCAGATTCAGTAGCCACAGAGTTTATACTTTAGCATAAATACATAATCCACATTATTAATCACTGTTAGTGAACAGTAAACAACTGTGTCAGCAACGAGAATCATAGTGAGAATATTTTGAGATTTGTTGGCTGTGCCTGTGTATCACTTAACCTGATGAGTTCCTAAATAAAAGCTGTCAAATACTTTTATTTTTAAAGTGCTGGAAAATCATTGCCAACTCAGTGGTTACAAATTTATAAACTAACAAATATAAAACATTCTATTAAAGGCTACTTCACATTTTTTACCCCCCCTTCTTATTTCTCTGCTCCCTTGAAAGCATCCTTGTCTTACTCACCACCTTCCCAGACTGAATGCTAAAAGGTTGCTGCAAGTAAGAGCTTACTTAGGGACTCTGGTGTTTGCAATGGGGAGAAAGCTGAGCCTTGTGTAATGAACCACTTTCCTTCATCATTAAAATCGGCTGCACAACGCAAATGACAACTGACACAACATATGCACTTCATGTACACTACTCTAACAGCTTGCTGCCTGTCAAAGAGTCAGCATTCAGAAGGCAGTAGTGAGGAGAGAGATAACTGAGGTATGATCAGTTCATTGTACTTCACATTCCTTATCAGACCGCAAAGATTATCCGTATGGATTATGTCAGTTTAGGAACCTGAGCAATGGAAGACATTCAGATAGGTTTTGCTGTTTATTTGCAAAACACAGACTTCAGTAAAGTTGTGCTCACACACAAGCTGTGTTACTGCTACTAACAATTAGCAGTAACGTCTTTGTTATGAAACAATGAAATTCTTTTCAAGGGAGCATCTTGTATATTATAATACATGCAGTAGACAGATTAAAAGAATATGTACTAAAGATATAATTCTCTTAATTATTTTGTATGGAAAGATACATCTATGCCATTCGTACAAGTGGGAACAAGAAGCAATGGAGCCCTTCTCTTAGAATGTTTATTTCCCCCTGATTCAGAGTGGAACTCAAACTTCTCTGTTAGAAAATTGTGTTCCCAAAGCAAAACTGAAACATGAAGAAAGATGCAGCTTTCACAGCAGTATGTGTCACCAGAGTGGAAATAACTGCTTAGCATCAATACAGGGTTTCCAAAAGCCCAAAACTGGATGGACAGTTTTACCCAGAGAGGGAGGAAATCCCACTATTAGTGGTCACTAAGTAGTTCACTTCTTAGCAGCGAACACTTCAGTTACTACCACATACTGTGAACAAGCAGCCTCTCTTGCCATTGGTGTTGCTCCGTCTCTGCCTAGATGCATGGACAGCAATGTTCCTGTAGTCCAGGAAGGAATTGTATGTGTTTCTAGACATAGCCTAAGAAAATTGTGTATATCGGTGATTAAATGGTAAAACTGGCAGTGAGTTTTATGCCTGCCAAAGGAACAGCATTTGGCAGATTCCATATGAAGAGAGACTAAGCCAAAAGCAGAGCCGGGAAGTGTTTCTGCTACTGGAAGTGCTGGGAAGAACTGTTCTTTCAAGATTGCATTTTGACAGCAAAGGTATACTTAGCAGTCATCAGCAGATAAGCAGCTGGGCGTGTGTGAGATCATGCATGCCACCTCAGGAGGACAGCAAACCAAATTCCTCACCTCCTGCTGTAGTTTCTGGCAAACTGGTTTAATCGTTAATGTTAAACAGGTTTCTTGAATGAGATGTTTCAGCTACCAAAAGTCTAAATTGCGGTCCGAGGAAGACCTCAGCCTCTACTGACATAATGACCACCTTCAAGAGCAGGAACCATGTTTGCATAGATAAACTTCTCAGAATTATGATTTCATCTCAGCCAATGATAACACAGTGCTCTGTGTTTGTACAGAGTGCCTGTGCTTCCTCAGCCTAAGAGCTGCGTGACTTCTGCAGGGAAGTTGTAATAAGCCAGAATCTGAACAGACCTGGTAGCTGCTTGTAGAAGGAATGAAATCTCAACACTTCGTGTGAACAGCTGGGCCCCTGCTGTCCTTACCAGAGAGAAAACTCCCAGCTATAAATAGAAAAGTGTTATGACTATCTAATAGATAACTTATTCCATAAACATCTGGATTTGGTCATAAAGAGGCAGCATTCCTTGAAGTCAAAGGCAAAGGCTGTCCAGTATTTATATATGTACCAGTATACTAATATATATATTATATATTAGTATATTTTTATATAATTATATATTATAATTAATTATAATTATTTATAATTAATATAATTATGTAGTATATAGTATACCAGTATATTAATGAATCACCAACAACTAAAATATAACTGAAGAAACACATAGTAACTGTGTCTTCCACTGAACAGTCTGCAGCATCTCAATGATTCTAGAATAGCTGTATTCTAGAATTTAAGGGCAGGATTGCAGGGTGAGAAGTAACAGAACTGAAATATCTGATAATCGTAACTGAGAAGAGACGTAGGAAACAGAGTTGCAGGCAAACACTGTATTGACTGAAGTAGGAACAGAATACACATCCACACAGTACTTTGCAGACAGATGCCATTCGTGTCATGGCAGATAATGATTCTCCTACAGTACATTTCTAGCATAATGCTACTCAACTTCTTCCGAAACAACATTGAATAAATCCTTAACAGTAAATGTGGCATGTAGATACCTGGGGTAAATATCTTGGTTTGCAAGGCTTATAAAATTCTGTACTATAAATTTAGGCTTGTAAAATTAATATTCTCATAATTTGGAACTAAGATTCCTCAGCATTTTCACCACAGTCTAGAAGAAACTTACCAAAAGCTTACCAGTCACATCCTGACAGATACAGTTAACATGTACCAAACAACACACTATAAATCTTGTACACATTTTTCTAGTATATAACATCAATTACAGAGAATCTTTGAAAAGAATTTCAGCTCTAGTTCTTGCAGATGTAGTGTTTAAACCTCCTATAATACGTGCATTTACTTTCTTTGGAGTTTTTATTTTTTATAGCTGCTTCTATCAATCTTTAAGAGGCAGTTTGGATCAAAATCTTAACTTGTGTGGCTGGTGCAGCTTGAGTTGTTCCTAAGGCTATTGAGACCTCTGGTGTCCAGCTCTGTCATTGCATGGCTGATTTTTTTCTCCTCTATTTTTCTCATTGCAAAGACTAACAGGAAGTTGTCCATTTTGTTAACAAAGTTCTGACTAATTAATTGATTGGATTACTCATCTCTTTCAGTTTCTGCCTGTTTATGTTCCTACTGAGGAAGAAAGAAATGATCCCATTCTTTTTGCCAATAGAGTCCGACAAACCATGGCAACGTATGTAATGTCATGAATAAAATCTTTGAGAACTTTTCTTTCATACCTAATCCACCTGTCCTTCTCTAGATATCCATATACATCCCATCCATAAAGTACGCCAAGTACCCTGCCCCACAATTCAGTCAGGTCCTAGGTACTGTATGTAGGTATCTAATTCTTGTACCAAAACACCCTTTGATTGGTCTTATCTGGAGCATAAAGAAGGCTGCCTTACGTTGGAACATAGTGTGTTTGATACTTGGAATGCTGGAATAAGATGTTCCCTTATTTGCTTGACAAGAGTAAGTAGGTGGTTTGTTCTCAGAGGCTACTGGGTTGCATTTACAAAACTGCGAATGTGAAAACATCATGAAATTCCTGTAAGGTCATTTCACAGTACTGCTTCACAGAATGCATTGCTCTATGCTACCTGCAGAAAAAGAACAGATTATCACTTGTTTTGTATATTAGCATTAAGGCAAGTTGAGGTGGTGAGAACAGAAACAGTCAACTAAAAGCTATTTTAGTGTAAGACAGTGATTGTCTTTTTCCTTAATTTCCTTAATTTTGTTTCAGTGCTTTGAAGGTGCCAGTCACTGATCATACTTTTGAAGACTGCAGACTGATGATTTCAGCAGGACAGCTAACTTTACCCATGGAAGCAGGGCTGGTGGAGTTCACCAAAATCAGCAGGAAGCTCAAGTAAGGGAAGTTAAGCTGTTGATAAGGGAAATGCTGCAGTTGATAGCCATCTACAAAAAAAAACAAACTACTTCACATGTGGCCTGGTGTGGCTGTGGTCAAATCTGAAGTCTGTGCACAGTGCATCTAGACTTGTTATATGTGCCACACATCCATTTATACAACACTGTCTGAAAAAATCTTCCATAGTTACGCGGCAATCTTAATTATTCCAACCAAGGTGCAAAGCCGTATTTCTGCAGAGATCAGATGCTTTGCAGGTTGTAGCAATAATAGTGTTTGCATACAGAGTTAGCTAATAGAGCTGACGTATATTCCATTCAGCTGAGCATGGAATATCACAGTTGCACATGATGCATAAAAATAATGCCGTACCTGAATTTATGGCAGTGAAAACCTCTTTACTGGACTAACCTGATGATAATAGACTTAGGAAGTTACTCTAAGGAATTCTGACATACCCAAGCATAGAACTGTCTGCTTATAATACTAATAACCATGGGGGGGCAGTCCTTAATTGCTGATTTCATACAAAACATCAGCCTGGATGTACAGCATTTACAAATACCTCCTCTCCTTCATGTTTGCATAGCCTAAAATGGAACCACGTGAGAGAGCAGTTGGATACCTTTGCTGCTATTGCAAGTGCTTCCAAAGGGGGAAGAATTGGAATTGAGGAATTTGCAGAGTACTTGAAGCTGCCTATTTCAGATGTCCTCAGAGAGCTGTTTCTACTCTTTGACAGAGTAAGTAGTCTGTTAACTGACTAGAAATCTTGTTTGCAATGTTTTGTTAAGAATTGCATACAAAAAGTGTACTTGTTTTGTTATGTCGAGCTTAGTAAACACTTCTTGGCTAGCAATTCATATAGGCTAGATAGTTGACTCATACAGTTACCTTTTTAAGTTTTGATGAAAAGTTGGTTGGTTTGTAGCTTGTGAAATGGCAGTAATCTCTTGGAATGCTACAGCATGAAGATGGTAATCTTCATGCTGCTAGTGGTTGAGTATTTCCTTTTGCCTATCCCAGATTTTGAGTTCATTTACATTCTAACTGCTTAATTAAGTGATATAGTTGTAAGTAGATAACTTAAGGCAGATTGAAGCTAAATAGGCTGTACAGAATCAGAATCATAGAATTGCTCAGGTTGGAAAAGACCTTAATGATCATCAAGTCCAACTGCAACCTAACCATACTACCCCAACTCCAACAACCTTTCGCTAAACCATATCCTTGAGCACCACATCCAAACCATTTTTAAACACATTCAGGGATGATGACTCAACCACCTCCTTGGGGAGTCTATTCCAGTGCTTAACATCCCCTTTCAGTAAAGAAGTATTTATGCTTTGTTTGTGAAACATTCTATTAGACATTCTGAAGACTCCTGTTGCCTGTCTCCAGCCATGAAGAAGGAATGTACAGGTGCTAATCTGATTATTTAGGCTTTTCTCCGTAGTCAGTAGTGATCTGTTTCATGTTATACTTTTCCCTGAAAGATGGGAAAAATTGCTGTATGAATGTGCTCCTTCTGCCTAGACCAGCAGCCCCAGTGATTAGAGCATAGTGTACAACTCGTTTTACTTTATGCATCCAATATGTGCTACAGTGCAAGCAGCATGCTTTACTGGAAGTGCTTATAAACTCGAGTTTGCTTCTGTCTTGGGAGCTTTCCTAACACAGCATCATTCTTCCCGGTCAAGTTAACTTTAGCAGTACACTTGGCCCTAGGAGGGCATTCTGTTGTACATGTTGATTTAAACTTGCCAGATTTTTCTGAATATAAAGGATTTACAGATTCTAAAATAGAGATATATATTCCTGTAAAATATATTCCTGTATTTGCTGAAGGCAGATAAGGTACTCATCCTTTCCTCGTTCCCATCTCCTCACCTTGGACCACTGGCTCCTATGAATGCAAAGCTGAGTCCTGAAGCACAGCACAAATACAAAACAAATACAGTGTGGCAACCAATGTAATTAATGGCAGTGAAGACTCCTTTCAACTCACCTATCTGGCATAACTGCTTCAGTGACTAGAATTAGCAGTATAATACACAACTCATTAGAAAGCTGAAGATATAAAAGTTTGCAATTGCAGTCAAGACTTTAACAAGCTTTCTTAGTGTTCATCTCTAGGAAGATCTGCTTTCCTGAGAAGCAGTCACACTGATGTGCCAGGGGTCTTTTCTAATTATCTCAATTATAACTTCTGCTTTGTGGCTTTCAGCATTGTCAGGTTTGTGGGTGTTTTTGTTTTTTTTTTTGCAACAAAGATTTACCAAATGTTATAAAAGCTAATTATGCAGAGAAGAAGAAAAACAGGAATGTCAACGGCTGACAGAAACGACTGAGATCTGCAGTATTTCTGGCCACTGGAGTCATGCACAGGCATGATTAAGCATGTAGATTAAGCTGTATTTTGTCCACACCCAGCTCATACACAACACAGCTTTGGAGAGCTACAGAAGCGCAAGATCTCTGAGTAAGTCCCTTCAAAAATACTTGCAATGTTCCTTGCTAAGGCTTTGCTGAGCGGAGGAAGCGGTGGTGGTCAAGCAGAGAGCCTTGTACGTGGCCTAGGAGGTCTCCTAACAGGAGGTAAACATGGAGGAAATCTTGGAGGACTTGTTGGAGGTC
Organism: Perdix hodgsoniae; assembly: GCA_035772895.1. Lineage (NCBI taxonomy): Eukaryota > Metazoa > Chordata > Aves > Galliformes > Phasianidae > Perdix > Perdix hodgsoniae. Next base: position 7,389,190 of record JAPSGF010000031.1, read on the forward strand.
TTGTGAATCTGATAAGTGAAGCAGCAGCTCAGTATAATCCAGAGCCGCCACCACCTCCTCGCAACCATTTTACGAACGTGGAAGCTTATGAGAGTGAAGAAATCAGACAGTTCCGTCGCCTTTTTGTCCAGCTGGCTGGAGATGATATGGAAGTGTCTGCTACGGAGCTAAGAAATATCCTGAACAAAGTGCTTTCCCGACATCAAGACTTGAAGACAGATGGCTTCAGCTTAGACACGTGCCGCAGCATGGTAGCCGTCATGGATACCGACACAAACGGCAAACTGGGCTTTGAAGAGTTTAAGTATCTGTGGAACAACATCAAGAAATGGCAGTGTGCGTACAAGCGCTGCGATACCAACCAGTCAGGCATTCTTGAGAGAGCTCAGCTGCCGGCAGCCTTGCGGGCTGCAGGGTTCCAGCTGAACGAACAGCTGTGCCAGGTGATCGTGCGCAGGTATGCCAGCGAGGATGGCAGCATGGATTTTAACAGTTTCATTAGCTGCTTGGTGCGACTGGACAGCATGTTCCGGGCCTTCAAAGCGCTGGACCGCAATGGAAATGGGCAGATCAAAATGACCATTGAAGACTGGCTGCAGCTGACCATGTACTCGTAAAAGCAGAGCGGAAGAGAAGAAGCTTCATTTAAAAGACAGAGATGGAAGACTACAAGGCTGATGTATTACAGAACTGTAGCCATTTCTTTGTTCTAAGGCAGATATAGCTAAAGATAAAGCTTTGACTTTGACTCAGACTTGCTTAGCTGTGATTCCTCTTATGTATGCATTAGCCTGCTTTTCTGAAGTTGTGCAAGTTGTCAGTTGTACAGATGCATAAGTCGGGCCAAGGAAATTATCTCTAGACCCTAAAATGAGGGAATATGTTGAAGGATCAAAGCTTAGTTACTTCTTCACAAAATGTGGGCTTATAAAGGAGTTTAAGTATTATATAGAAAACTGTAAGTTTAGTAGTGTTTTGTGATATTACTGTGCCAATTTGTCAGCATTCACTAAGCTGAAATAAAGCTGTGCTTGCCTGAAGGCAGTCACTGGTAAAGTTCAGTAGATTCCTAAATGGCGTGGTTATTTCTAACTAGGGGGGTAAACATTAAAGTTGCAGTGACTATAATGACCAATTAATATTTTGCTTCCTTCCTACTGCTTTTTCGTGCTGGGTCTGGTGAAATGAAATCTGTGTGGTGTTGTCAGTTCTCCTTGCTGGCAAAGACAAAATTAAAGATAACAGGCTGCCCTAGCAACCTTTTTCTCCTTCCTGCAACTCTATTACTAGTCTTTTCTCTCTCCTTGAAGCCTTAATATAGTTATAATGAAAACAGCTTAAAATATTGCATTTATATTTAGAGAAGCTTGCTGTAACAACGTAGTCACACAGCAACCAGCCAACAAAAATCTACTTGTAGCTATCAGAGGTAACTTTCGTCAGAGCGCAGGGTCCCACTTGAGCTAAGCGTGCAGTTTTGGGACGTCAATTTTTGAGTAATAGAACAAGAAATAACACTAACTGTCAAAGGCACACTATTTTTGAAATAAGGATTACATAGATGATGACAAGCAGCTCTTTCACTGCAGAGTGGCAAGGAAGGCTCTGCTGCTTTAAAAGAAAATTGTCTAGGGCGTGTGCTGGCTGATTGGAATGTGAAATGAGGAGTGGAGCAGCACAGCCTGCACAAAGACTCCAGATGTAAGAGCCCACATGCCTCTTCCCCTCCTCATGGAGGTATCAGTGACTAATGGAGAAATACCACACAATATCTGTAGGGCAACTGAATACCTGAATACTAAAATGGGGTTCTGTGGTTTGATTTTGTTTCTAAATTTCCATAGCTTTGATTTCTAAATCTTACACTCAGCAATTAATATTTTCCAAGCTGATGAAACCTCCTCACTGGTGTGTTGGCAAAAAACTTTTAATTTTAGAAAAAAATAACTTACTTGGATTCTTTGCTTGGATTTTTTGGTTAAAAAAAAGCCTACCAGGTTTGCATCAGAATTTCCCTTTTGTTACTGTTTACAGCTTGCATGTAGCAACAAGCAGATGAAATGTTTGAGTTACAGCAATAGCTTCTAACATAACGAGCCTGGATAGGAGCATGAGATGTGCAGCTGCAGTTCCTCTCCAGGTGTTCCAGTTGCAGCTTCTCTCTGGTAGCCCTGTAAGCAACTCAGGGTTACTTGGCTAATCAGAACAGGAACAAGTCACAAACATGCTGAAAACAGGAAGAGGAAACTAGTTTCCTTTAAGAAAACAAAGTCTGTTGAGAATACACTATCCTTTGGATGTTTTAATAACATAAATGCAAATTCATGAATGTTAATTTTAATTTCTGATGTTTAGAGAATTAGAACTTAGCTCACGTTATGTTTCCTCAACATATACTTGGGTGCATAGGGTGCAAACATGGCGAGCTATGTGTGGAACAACTATTGCAAGTGTTCTCTGCACTGATGCTACAGAAACATGGAGCATTTTCTAGTGTTTTCAGCTTAACACCCATGTGTTTGCAGCAACCCTATTGCTTTCCCTTAACCAAAACACCAGAGCATCTGTAAGTTGGCCAACCTCTTAGGACTTAGTAGTAGTCACAGCATGATCTTACAAGTAAAGTAGCCTCATTCTCAAATGTTTGAAGTTCTCTGTGTCAGACTGCACTCAGTTTTGATTATTGGATTTTCATGCTTCAGCAAAAGTAACATGAGCCTTATTAGCTCTTGTCATCTTTCTCTGTGTAGCCAAAGCTGTGTTTATTGACTTCAGGAGTAGCTTCTGAATGAAAACAGCATTTATGAGAGAATGTTGCCCTTTTCTAGTCGTTAAAAGCTGACAAAAGTTATATATCCTTTCACATACAACTATACCTTTGACACGCTACCTTCAAAGTAACTTAAAACTATTCCTGTTTTTGCTAAAACATTTCCTTAAAATTATAGGTCTTCAAAATATAGGATGTTCAAATGTTAGATGCCTTGAAAAAGATTGATTATACCATCAGTGTAAAGAAAAAACAGTTGTGTGTGCAAACCTGTTCTGAATTGTTATTGAAAATAACAATTCAACAATTCAACAATTGGTAAATGAAATCAAATCTTAGCAGTTTAAAATCCTGCCATATGTATAGCTTCATAAAGTACTGAACACATTCTGATGCTTTCTTGCTGATCAAGGACTATCCTAAGATCTAAGCTCAATATCAGAAATCTGTGTTTCACAGAGCACAAGACTTCCAAAGCACTCTACAGAACAGCCTCAGCATTTCTCCACTGGGGAGCTCCATATTCCACTATTCAGTAGGAGGAAACTATGAACAGAAAGGTTAAGACTGATATGTTAAAGTGGGCATTAGAAGCTGGTGGGAGAGCCAGGAATAGGATCAAGATCTGGCTGTGAGACAGGTTTACCCAGGAGGCAGCCCATCTTTTAATTGTCCTGTCTGTGCTGTTCTCAGACTTAGGGAGCCCACTCTTTTGATAAAAGAGAAATTCTTCTTGAAATGTACAGCACATCATTCACAGAAGGAAATCTGCTTTATGTTTTTGTTTAATTTTAGAATGTTTTTGATGAGTGTCCTTTTGGTGAATATTCCAAACTATGGGCTACCAGTCAGGACAGCTGTGCTTTCATTAACTGCGTCCCGTTGCCTAACACTTCCATATGGCTTCTTCCCTAGACTGGGTATTTACTAAAACCCTCAAGAAACTTCCAGCAACATTACTGACTTAAACATATATTTCAGTGGATACAAATTTTTTCCTGTCTGGAAATATGATGCAGTTTACATAGAATTAATCACAAATCCCATCAAAGTAAAATTCAAGTGTTTTGTTGGAACAGCTTTGTAGTGAGCACATTGAAATGTACTTTCAGATCAAAACTGCAATTATCAAACAGGCTGCTACAATTAATTAATTGCATTTCTGGCTTATAAAGTAGGACAATATATTTGCCTCAAAATAGCATGTAGGGCAATGCATTTGCTTCAAAGAAAAGCTTAAGAGAGACCATGTGCATCATCAGGCTGTACTTCTTCTGGCATATGTTTTAGTGCTGAAGGTTCTTAGGAAGAATTAACTCCAGACAGCAGTCTCGTTGTTGGCCTCTCTGTTCTGGGATGTTGCAGTGTCTTGAGTTTCACTAAGTGCCAGTGCTCCACGAACTGTTACATTTACCTTTACCTGGTGTATTCCAGATCTTGTTCAGAAGCTTCCTGGGGGCCATAAGCTAACAAAAAGTCTCCTAAGTTGTTTCCAATCTTTTTTAGTTTGGGTGTTTATAAGATGTTGGAAATATGTATATTCTACTTCATCCCTAGTAATACACAAATCTAAAAAGCTGTTCGTATTTTCTGCAGGAAGAAATAATGATTTAATGTTGCATGTTCCCTTAGTGCGTGTTGTATATTAGATTTGTACAACTGCTTTTGAGGTGATATGCACTATTAAATGTGACTCCTGCCATACATTTTTTGGTTACAGAATGGAGATGGCACCATTGACTTCAGGGAATATGTCATCGGTTTATCTATCCTTTGTAATCCAGCCAACACAGAAGAGACCATTCACATGGCATTTGAGGTAAGTTCAAATTAGTGTAAATCTACAAGTCTGACAAATGAAGACCGACTGTAAATCTGTTAGTTTTCAAATCATAAGTTTATAGCTTCAATCTGATATGCAAATGTGAGTAATTCTCTTAAACCAATTGACATTTAGACTGTGAAGGGGAGGTGGAGAATTGCAGTCATCAGCTTCATAGAAAAGGGTTTGAAAAGCCATGTGAAGGCACTAATGAATATGTAACTTGGCAGGCCAACTCTGAAAATGATTCAGCAGCACTTGTGGGTTTTTGCCCAAGGTTTTTTTCTGCTGGGATTTTCAATGCCACATGCAGACAATAGATGGAGCAATATCCTCTGTAAGTCAAACGCTCAATAGAGTCACTTTCTACAAAAATGAAGAGAAGGGAGGGAAAGCAAAATGGGTATTTGGGACAGGCACATTCAAATTTTGGCTGCATCTGAGATCATCTATTCGCTTGTTCCACGGTTTTCTGATAGTTTGAGCTGTCGAGGAACAGTACCTCCTTTCAGATCCCAAGTTCAGGCATGCAGTACACAATCAGGGATGCCCACATTTTGAATCTCTGAACACTCAAATGCCCAGGTAACATTTTTTCAGAGGATATTTGGCAGAGATTCAGATATTTTACCCACTATATATTAAGATACAAACAATGTTCATCTACTGGATATGTTTTAGTATTCATTTTTATGGCAGTCCAGCATAGTCATTGGCTGCTTTACAGCTAAGCGTCACAGCTGCTCAAAGTAGCTTGTATTTTTGTTTTTTTTTATTACCATAGATTCCTCAGAAGAAGCAAGTCTGGCAGGTATCTTTGATGTTTTATTATTTTGCTTTCTAGGTGATACTCTTCAGTACTGTAGCAGTTGCATCGATTATAAAATGTGTAATCTGCTACAGTTCCTGACTTCAGCAGGAAATCACTAGTTCAGATGGTAAAAAGTCCATTTTGGTGAACTGTGGGCTTTCTTTTGGTATTTGTTTTCTTTGGTATTAAATGCAGTCTCCTTCACAATGGGACTTTTTGCCCATAGCAATTACTTAAGAATTACAGTCATCCGTTTCTTGTATTTCTCAAGGGGGTGATTCATAGCAGCTGCTAACTGTCACTGTGCTGGGAAGGATGGCATGATCAGTGTACATCTACTGCCTGCATTCCAGTCACCAAAATTCCTTTTCTAATTACAGTAATTTCTTAGTGGGTGACACGTCACGTATACTAAAAGTTAGGTATTTTATGTCAGAAGATAAACTATGGCAAATTTATCAACTGCCAGGTATGCTATAACGTAATGAAAAGGAAGACGACCTAAGGTATGCTTGCATAGAGTGGCATAGCTCATGGTGACAAATGACATTAACTTTGTTTATAAGCATTGTATAGGTTTTATTAGTGAATTTTACAAGATTTGTTTGCTGTTGCAGGTTTTCTGCATACTTTTCCTAGAACAGAATATATTCGGATCCTGACTACAGCATGTACATCACTGCTAAATTTCTGCCTAGTCTTATGCAGAAAAAGTGCATAAAAGCTCTTGTAAGAAAAAGTAGCTGAGATGGAGCCCCACTGTTCAAATACCAGTTGTTTGCAATTCACCTTTTGAATACTAGAAATTTAATAGGATGGCTGTTTTGCACACGGAAGGTTCGCAGGCAAAGTAATGTTTCTGTGCATATGTCTTTTCCAGCTCTTTGACCAGGACGATGATGGCACTATAACAGAGAAAGAGTTTGCTTGTATCATTCAGTCAGCTCTGGGGCTGCCTGACCTTGATGTTTCTAACCTCTTTAAAGAAATAGATGCAGATGAAACCGGAAAGCTGTCCTATGGTAAGTTACATCCTTTTATAACAGAGTACTCTTGATAGCCATACTGACAACTGAGAGTTCCCAGTGTCTTTTCTCCTGAGAAATATCTGATGGCTCTCCTACACTGTTTCTGAGGAAAGCTGTTGTAACACAGACATAGCAACTTTGCATGCAGCGCTTGAGATGCTTTTGAAAAGCATAACTGGAGATCATCTTCATTTCCTTTGATTCTGTTGCTGCACTGTACTATCTGTGGGGTTTTTTTTATTTTTCAGATGAGTTCAAGAACTTTGCACTTGAACATCCAGAATACGCCAAGTTGTTCACTACATACTTAGAGTTACAGAGACATCAGGTAGGTATGGCAGAGGAAGATGATAACATTCAGCCATCGGAAGCCAAACACACTCCAATTAGAAAGAGCGCAGTCCTAGTCTCAGAAACAAGACCAGCTGCAAGAAATAAAGTCTGTCCTGCAGACTATGAAGAAGATAACTCTAGTACCTCAGACAAAAAGGATGACTGAGAACAGTCAAAGAATTCATCTCTTGAATTCTGTGGGGGTATTCTCCCAACCTATTAGTAAGCACAATTGATACAAAATAGAGACGAAAATTACAGTTTAAAAAAAAATGTTTCTTTTTTTTGTTTGTTTGTTTGTTTTTTTAATTTTCATATTTGGAGGAGTTATTCCTGTTTGAATGTAAGGGAACAATCACTGTCCTTGTTGCCAGTATCACATTACTGGGAATGTTGTTCACTGTCTCCCAAGGTTATGCTTCCACAGAAGTAACAGATGTGTGCTAAGAGGCTCCAGTAATGACATGACCTCTCAGTACAGAGTCTGAGGAGACCCCTTGTCTAAAAACAGGTGAAATTTTTTGTGGTCCTCAGTTCTTCTGCATCCCTAACATGTCTTACTGGGGAAAAAATATTTATTCCAGAGTGTTTTAATTTGAAAATATCCCTTAGGATTTTTGAAGCTTCAGAAAGACAGATTTACAGGACAAAAGCTGAAGCTGGTGTCCTTAGATTTCCCTTAACTATGTGTGAACTATAAATCCTAAGCTTCTGAACAGTGCATGCTAATTCACTGATGTTAACAGAAACATCTTTAGGCTTATCAATTAAAGATGGAAATGGCTGCATTTCTATATAACAAAAGACTGCCCAGAATTCCAAGATAGCAGCTCACAGTCCACAGGAAAATGTAAACAGTGAGACTTAAGAATAAATGGACTATTTCAAAACAAATGGAATGTTGCTTACAGTAATAAATGCTCAGGACCTCTTAGGAGGAGCATTTCGAATTTCAGCATAGTTTTATTCTAATAGTTATCCGTAATGTTACCTTGCTCTGCAAAACTTGAAAGATAAATATGCTGTCAAACCACAGTTCAAGTAGTTTGTATCTACTCTGAAATTGTCTCCTAGAAGCCATATTTGTATTACTGTGCCATTATTCACTATGGGCTTAGGCTCTGATTTGAAACCAAGTTATTTCTAGCTAATGATTTGAGTGTGTTTTGCCTCGGTCCTCTCTAGTGCACTGGAAATTGAGCCTTTACCTTTTTTCTATCCTTCATTTGAATGCACTTTATACAATATTTTAAGTACATATGTATTTATGCAAGTAACTACTAAATAAAATCTCAGAAAGTATGGAATGACAGAATATTTTTAATATAAAACTGAGATGAGTAAAGTCTAGAATGTCTAGTACCAAAACGAACCAATTTTCAGCTGGTTTTCATATGTGAAATGCTTTGCCTCTAAACTACTGCTTGTGTTGTCAGGCTGTAAGTGCATTGCCACGTTTAACCTTTTCTGTATTTGTAACTGTGCCTATCCTGATGTTACATGTGCTTAAAATAAACCTATATTTTTAAAAGACTTCACTTGAACAATGCATGTCTTTTTGGTATAGTCCTAAGGGTATTCTGTCTACCATGAGGAGCTCGGGGGATTGCAGAAAATCTTCCTCATGACACCTTACCTCAATAAATACGTGCAACTTGAATTCAGTATTTTAATTTTGTGTGATGGCACTTGTCTTTATGGCATAGCTAGAAAAATAGGACAGGACTGATCTTCTTCCAAAGAGTTACTTCTGCTCACTACCTCAGCAAGAGGGAACATGATACAAAGGACTTGCAGTTATCTGGAGAGATATCTCTCTTTTCTGGCAGAAAACAAAGCACTACCATTTACATTTAAAATGAGTGACTCCATACCACAGCTGAGGTATAACAATCCTGGCTTTGTGTGATTTGAACATTAAAGAATGAGAAGCAGGGTGTACTGGCACCTGGCTGTGCAGTTAAGTGAAATAGATGTTAATTCCTTGGCAAGGATCTTTTTGCCTATCATGTAAATGACTCAACTTTCCAACCAAAAGCAACCTTTTTCAAAGAAGGCTTCTATTCCAACAAGTAAGAAAAATATAGATGGACAAAGATGGCAAAAACAACTACTTCTGGTCTTTGAGTGCCAAGGGTGCCTTACACTTACTGCTGTTAAATTCAGCCACACTTCACAAGTGGAACACTATGCTACCCACTAGTGTGGGGTATTCAGGACCAGTGATTTTGTAAATACATGCAAGTCACATAAATGCTTGCCACTTAAAGCCAAAATACTGTGTTTATAGATCTACCTATCCCAGTAGTTTCACGGGTTTGGCATGTAGCAGTGATTCAACTAAGGTCTGAAAAGAAGCGAGCTAAATGTTAGGACACTAACTCAATATACACACATCTGCTTGATTTGCGGGAAGGGAATACATTAATATCTGGGCATCATTGTGCCTCGGGGAGCTTTTAAAAGGACCAAACTAAAAGCAGGCTGCAACAAACGGGCATTACATTAAGTGGCAGAGCAGGAACTAAATAGAAAGAGAAGCCTGAAAAACTAAACAGAAAATGGTTCTCAGTCAGGCATTGAGGGATGACACCTTTCAGCTCCTGCAGTGAATGTTACCTCACTGCCTGACACTCTCTGACATGTGGGATCCTAAGCCTAAGCCACCCTATTTAAGGACTGTTTAGAGTAGCACACAGCAGAGCTACAAAGCTATCTTCAGTGTCACGTAACCATTAGAAATATCATTTATTTAATTAGTACTTCTCTATCTTGCTGTAAAAGGGATTTGGTAATACCTTCTCAGATGCCAAAGAAAGACATTGAACTCTATAGAAACTCTACCAATCTTAACAAGGATAAGAATCAGGTGAGGACAAAAGTCCATTGCAAGAGGAAAACACAACTAATACTAAGAGCAGATGCTTATGGGCTGCTGCTGTTCTTTGTGTTTTCTGATAAAAGTGTACATGCAATACAATCAGTATGAACAGATTTTACGTACATTTCTAAAAGCTGGGTTTCTGTTTCTGAACACATGAAAGGCAGCCTAGAAAACTGGCCTTCCTTGTTCACCTGGAAATGGGGAAGATGCTAACACCATAAGTCCTGACAGTTTGTTTAAAGTGAATCAATATAGTCTCCACTGGCCATTCCAGTGGCTGATTTCTGAGCGAAGGCTCTTCTGGTCTGAGAAAATGCAAAGTGAAGGGTCGTGTTGTTCAACAGGCCTAACAACCTTTCCTAGCCTGCTGCTGGTTGTACTGCAAAAGGTAAGGCTGCTCAGCCATGTCTGTCATCTGCTCTAGCAATTCCCATCTAAAGCAAAGCATTCCCTGTGTATCAGATGTTTGAGAAACATCTGCTGAGTTGGTTTTTTCTGTGGTAGTCAACGCACCACGGCCCTATTTCTGGGTAATTCTTCAGGCACTATGCCAATGTAAATAAATACACCATTCTGCCTGAGTAGGCTTCTGGTGGTGCTCGCACAGGGGCCGAGTGCTACTCAAGGTAAATGGATTTGGAAAATCAGAGCCTGAAGCTTAGAAACTCAACGTGACAAATGCATGAACACGCCGGCACCCCTCTGTGGGCGCTGCCTGTGAAGTGTCTGACCACAACAAGCAAAGCAGCCCCCAGTTTCATGGTAAGAACTACAAAGCTCACACTTCCAGAATGCCACAGGAAAAAAAAAAAAGAGGAAAAAAAAAAAAAAAAAAGATTATGAAAGACTTGGGGGGGTTGTAGTTACACTGCACAAGCTGCTTGGAAGGCTATGTTCACAGTGGCCTTTGGCTTACCTTTTTCCTATGAGCTTTGCATCCCTTGCAGTAGCCTGCCTTTCTCTCCACTTTCTCCTCCACATCCCCTGCCCAAAATACCAGCACCTCTGCTGAAGCCTGTATTCCACAGGGACCAAAGTAAGAAATCTAAGATTAAAACATAGACAGTACTGAACTGGCTGGGATTCTGGAGGCATGTACAAAGCATTGACGAACTACCTCTACTAGCCTGCAGAGAGATCAAACTTGTCAAAGGTTGTAAGGGATTTTAATGACATTTAATTAATTAATTTCAAATCTTTGCTCAATGAAATAACATTTATAAGACCGACTAGCAGTAGGGAGACGTTTGTCAGCAGTGCTTAAGTTGGCAGACTGGTTGTTACTATACATAGCCAGAGAGGCAGAAAGTAAACATCTTATAGGATTAGCAGCTATGCTCATAGCTGAGATGAAATTTGGACATTTCATTAGTATAAGATTGATTCTGACATTTCATAAAGCCAGAAAGCAAACAAAAAATGTGTCTGATATAAATACAGTATGCAGCACTTATTCAGATAAAGTTCAAGAAGTGCAGCAGGTTTAGTGCCATGACAAAGGAAATACAGAAGGGTCATTTAAGGACTCAACTTCTGCTAAGCACTTGTATGTATGCTTAATCCGGAGGGCATCAGTCAGATACTTTATGCTTATTAAAAGCACACAATAATATTAATAATTAGAAAACATGAAAAATTTCCATAGTAAGTCACTGTTAGTGGTGGTAAGAATTACAACCCCTCACCAAGGACAGCAACACTACAGTTGATTGAACTTCATGAAAGTTTTCCTTTCTTTGTGCCATCATCTTAGCTTGAGGTAGTCTGTGACAACCACAGCCTGACTGGAGAGACTTAGAGACGAGTGACAGCCTTGCAAGAGGAAATAATTCATTACTCAGCTTGATAATACCTATCATTCTCTTTTTTAACATGCAGTAGGTCAAAAGAAAATATACATCCTTCCCCTTTTCTCACATCACGATTACTCTACCCTTTCATACTATTATTACATGCTGAAAATAACTGAAAATAATTATACTAACTGTTGTTTAGTAGATGATTATTATTAACCTATCTATAAAACTATAGATATGTTGAACATTATATAGAAACTATATAGAAAATATAGATTCTGTTGAAAGTCATCTTTGACATATTAAAATCAGATTTAAATGAACATAGCTTTAAAACTATGCCCACCTACACACTGCTTTGTTCTAAACCAGGCACAGGTAACAGCACGCTCTGCTGCTCTCCTTGAGCCAGCTCTCCACAAGGTCTTACAGCAGTGGCACGAGAGCCACTCCAGCAGTGGGACCATTTTGCAGCTACATCAGGAGCCCTTCCAATGTCATGGGGTTTATACAGAAGCTCAGGGGATTCATGTTTCCTAAGAATTACTAGCAAAACTGAGGCATTTAAAGAATGTTACTTGGCTTATTTTTCACAATGAACTTAGAATAGGTAAGAATGCCCAATCAACGCATGAAAAAATAGTTCCCTCCTTACAACCAGCAAAGAGAACTCATCTGCAAAGTGAGAATTCACTAGATTAAACCTAAAGGCCACTGCAGAGGATGACTGCTCTGTTGCACCATGCACCCATTGCTTAACTATTTCAGCTGTTCGAAACCTTTTCTCAAGATGTGATACAAACATGTACGTGTCTGAAGCCAATGCATCTTGTTCACACCTCACGCAAAGACAACTGCTATCTATTTCTTTGCAGAGCATCCTCACTTCTACCTATACCGAGATATCAGCATGCCTTTTTCACTCCTGCCTCTCCCAGCCTTCCCTTTGCAGGCCCAAGAAGTAGAAGTTCTTCCACTCCTTCCTCAGGGATTCCACTTTCTGGACTTGTGGTTCTTTGTGTTTAGACTTCTGCCTCAGCCCTACAACTTCTGAGCAGACTGGAAGGATTTCTGTACATAGTTTGTAGCCAACATTCGTGCCTCTGCACATCCAGTGTAAGGTTTGGCTTTTTCAAGCCCCATGGCATTACCCACACACACAAGGCTCTCTCAGCCTGTGAGCCCCAGCTGCCCTCTGAAGGAGCTGCTACTTAATGGGCTTCCCCCTTTCTTTCTTCCTACAGCTCCTCATTCCTACTTAACTGCCATCTCTTAGCTTTGTCCTTTACAAACATAAAGATCAGTATCACAAGAACATTCTGATCAGCTCAGATTATTGATAAAAGGAGGGTTTTTTTCTATCGAACAAACAAATTCTTTTTGTTAAGGACATTATCTTCTTAAAACTTCATGAAGCATCTGACAGTGCACTACAAGAAAAGCACTGCGAATTAGAAAGACATGATGAAAGCTTTGAGTATATAATTGTTCAAAAAGAATAATTTCCTTTTCCAAGGTAAACAGTAGCCTTGCAGACAAAGATAAGGCCAAGTGCACATTTAGATACACAAGCCTGTGTTTCTGCTCGTATCTCCTGATATCAAAGATTGCAGGAAAATTCAACATGTTTTCTTAAAACGTAAAAAAGAAACGAACAGGAAAAGGTGCAGGAGACCAGAAGGAGTCACAGCAGAACTGCCAGCAGCTTTTAGGAGAGTTGTTTCCCCCAGTGCCGGAAGTCTTTGTGAATCTGGAGATAACCAGCCATCAACTGCAGCAGCTATTCAAAGCAGAAATCATCTCAATGTTTAGATTTTGTACGCTGCTCTTTTGAATGAAAGCATGCCAACCTCTATACTGTTTAATTACGTTTCTTTGACAGCCTGTCTCTTGGAAGCAGAAAAAGTATATTGTCAATAGACACAGCAGAGAGAGAAAATGGAGCACTTTCACGCACCCAGGCTGAATGCAAGTTTGGACCACTACAAACTCAAAACGACGTTAATCCTACACCCTGAAAATCAACACAAGTGGGAGCTGCTTCTTCTACCTTTCCTACCGCCAATTTTAAAGACAAAATTCTATGTTTCATGCAGTGGAAACATTTCTTTTAGTAGAAAAGTTATCCTGTGGAACAAATCAAACCAACCCTTCTGAAAATGCCGTTGACAAAGCTCTCTTTTATTATTCATTTTATTACAGTGGGATTTAGGAGATGGAATAGCCAATGAACTAGGTATTGTAGAAAACACATAAGAGGAATTTTGACTTTTCCTTAATATTTAACAGTTTATAAATAGACACAGCAAAAGGAAAGAGACTGTCTTGCCTAACGCCACACAAGAGAGGACAGGTGGGGCGCAGACAGAAATCCCAGTGCTCTGAATCCTCATTAAAGAACCCTTGAGAGCTCATGGTGTCCCAAACCTGGTCACTTATTGTGGTGTTCTTTGCTTTAACACTCCCACTGATTTGTTTTTTTTTTTTTTGTTTGTTGTTGTTGTGTTTTTTTTTTTCTTTTCAGATGCAAAAAATGTTAATTCAGCACCTAATCATAAAAGAACAGATGAAACAGATGTGATTATTTACAGCAAGATTGCAGAATCACAGAATCATTAAGGATGGAAAAGACCACTAAGGTTGTTCAGTCCAACCCCAATCCCTCTCCACCATGCCCACTATCCATACCCTTCAGTGCCACATCTGCTCTCTGCTTGAAATCCTCCAGGGACAGTCCCTCCATCCCCTCCCTGGGAGGATGGATTCAGATGGTGCATTTAGACTCCTTCAGCATCTTTCTCTGCACTGAAATACTTGTACTTCTTACCTGCAGCACTCTGACTTGCTTGTTATCACTAAGTATTTTGAGTGATAATAAGCTTGATTCCTTCTTCCATCACTGTGGTGCACACTCATATTCAATAGAAAGCTTTCAGGTCTCCATAGGGTTATCGTGGGTGCGGAGGCAAGCCCTGCTCCAGCAGACACAGGCCAGCCAGCACCCGACAGTGTCTGACCTTCTGCTGGAGTCAGTCAGTCTCGATTTACTCTTCTTCCAGCCTGATGTGAATAATTTCACAGTAGACAAAAAAAACCCTCCCCTCCACCTAATCTCTTATTATTTTCCAAGTGGAGTCCATCTAGCTTACATCAAAGAATTGCTCTCGTTAAACCATTGTTTTATAAGTCTGTTAATATTTTCCTGTCCATAAGACAGAAGACACTGCTGACAGAAATATGTCAACAGGAAAACAAACAGGCAGCATTTGACATGCTATTAGTCCAAGTCTGGGCAGATAAATAAATCATAGATCAAATATTAATAAGGGGGAGAAGCAGTGTTTATTTCTACTAGGTTCATTACGCACACGTCTCCCATACAGCACAGCACATCTCTGAAAAAGGATGTCACAGTGTACCCAAGGAAGGATTGTTAATGCTGAGAGGACAATGTATTCCCTCCTTAGAAAGCGCTTCAGTCTCTTGGGACAACGTCACAGCAGCCATACAGAACAAAGCCAGCTAGAAGTGTCTTCCAGTCCATCACAGCATAAGGCCAGGGCTGCAGGGAGAAAGGCACTGCTGCCCCAGTCGCCATCCCTGGGCAGTCTGCTTGGCACACACACACAGGCTGTGGGACTCTTTGCTTCTGTCATTGCATAACCAGAGTGCTGGGACTGCTCTATCTTTAATTACTGCCTTGCTTGCTCTGAGGAGATCAGCTCAACGATAAAGAGCTGGCCAGGCCCTGCAGTGCAGAAACCCAAAACAAAATTAAAGTATGGCCCAATTCAAACAAATAAAGGGCACAAACTCAATATATTGAGACATTCAGAATCTGAAGTAACATCAAAAGACGTATGATGAAGGCATTGCCAGAGATGCATCTGTTATGTTGCACAACATGACAAATCACACTTTCTGTAGTAACGTGCAGATATGAAGGAGGAAGGAGATGGGACCAACAGGTTACAGAGGAGACTGAGACCAGTACCTGGTTACTGAGAAGAAAGCCAATGCTGCCTGCTGCCAGCACACCCCAGCTGCCTCTGCACTGACTAAACCGGCTGGCTTGCTGGAAACATCTTTCACCTTTCCACGTATGTCATTAAGTTGTTAACCACCTATGTACGTTTTAGCTCACAATGCTCTCCATTACATACGGTACTGACGTAGCAAAACTGAACCCAATTTGTTTTGGTGATGCTTCTTTATTAAAAATAAAGTAAGGAAACCACCTTGACATTTGTGTTTTAGATGCAATCTTATCTATAATAAAGGCAAGGTGATAAGTTTAGCATCTCTTCTCTCCCAAAAATGCAGTACAAATGCAATCAGCTCATCCAAACTCTAAGGAATAAAACACATCTAGATGTGGAGCCTTCAGCTACTGGGCCTCTGTATAGCTCACATCTTTGGGCTGCATTAAAGCATCAAAAGAGAACATTCACTTGGGTTTAGAAGATGCCTGTGACTCATTGGTAGCATCCACTTTCAGACAGTGGGGAATTATTAAAAAAAAAACACAAGATCTTTTTTCTGTTTTTTCAGAAGTTGTTCTTTCAGAGGACGCGTCTCAGATAGGTAAAGATTTACCTGGATCTTTAGATAAACACTGCATGGAAGTGAGCAGAAACAGAAAGCCATTTTTGTAAAGCTCAAAGGTACCTCTGTGCATAAAGCACTGTTTTCCAAAAGCTGCCTTTAGCTTAGAAGACCAAGTGTTGTTAAAATGTATTTTTACTTTGTTCTCGTTGCTGCTGCTTTCTTTACAGAAAACACAGTCCAACAAAGTGCAGGGCACAAGGAGGGTGAGATGGAAAAGGGAAATCCCTCTTAACTCAATTTTCATTACAAAAAATCAGCTTTCCAGGGGATCCAAGCACAGAGCTGACAGAACAGAACAAGCCACTCTTTCTCACTGCTCTTCTGTAGCAAAGATCTCAGAGAAGCCAGCTAGCATCCACAGCATTGGTGGAAGAGCAAAACTAGTCCTGGCAATCAGACACAGTGTGGCACAGCCTTTTCTGGCTTGCAGGCACCTCCTCTTGGCAGCTGCTATGTAATTTCCAGTCAGCCTTGATATGGGAATAATGGAAGGTGTTTGCCAGCCAGTGCAACAAAGCCAGTGTATTTTCCACACTGAAAGCCTCATTTATTCATGATGAAGCTCATCTCACTTCTAACTCAGCAGCACACTGACTTAGTTATTGCCACTGCAAGCTGGTGCCTGCTAGGAAGGCAGGTCTGTGTACCTAGGCATGTTTCCAGCAATGGCAATTTCTCTTTGATTCCTTTATTACTCAGTTCTGGATGAGGGAATGCAGCCATAGTGTCGTATTTTGCTCTGGCCTCTTCCTGCTTATGGGCTTCGACTATAGCTGTGTTATAGTGTTCATCATCCAGTGTTCATCATCATATTCACTACAATCCTAGTCTCTCATTAATTTACAAGTAGTTCAAAAGTTCTAAATTCACCTATTATTACAGGACATCTAACAAATAATTTTAATGAAATACACTCAGCCCCAGTTAACCCACAGACCTTCCTCCACACATTTGGCCATGTTTACCACTTCTACCACATGGTCCTAATTCTGTCAGCTATTCCTTGACCAGATTAAACTGTTTTAAAATACACAGAGCACCCCAAAAGAGGAGGGAGTACGAACCACCAGCAGAAACAGCAGCTTTCCAGGAAATGTAATGCTCTTCCAAGCAATATTAATGCTAAAATCCAGGTAACTTTAGTTGCATCGAGAAATGTCACACAA
Source organism: Perdix hodgsoniae (assembly GCA_035772895.1). NCBI lineage: Eukaryota > Metazoa > Chordata > Aves > Galliformes > Phasianidae > Perdix > Perdix hodgsoniae. The sequence goes on from JAPSGF010000031.1 coordinate 7,406,408, forward strand.
CTAGCAATCTGAATCTCATTTGTTCCTACATGGTGTAATAAAATGAGCTCAGTTCTTTTAATTGAAGAGAAACACTTCCCAGACCAGTGTTTGTTACTCACAGATTTAGCCAGCTCTTGGTGTGAAGCCACAAATTTTCTCTCTTCCCCTTTACCTTCACACTTTCCATTTCTTTCTCTTCTCTGTGCAGAACATTAAACACTGGAAGTTACACAGACATGTTTGCATTTCAAAACTGCACTTGGTAACTGGAAGCAAAGGGACTCAGTTTCAATAAAAAAGAACTGCTTTCCGTTGTACTTCATGAAAAACAAAAAAATGACTGAATCCAGAAATGCAGCAAAGGTGATGCTTAGTGTTAAATGTCTAGAAGTGCCCTATCATCCCTTCTTTGGGCATTACTAAAGGGGTTTCTCTCAGAAGCAAGTGGCTGAGGGTTGCTCAGACAGATGCAGTGGGATGTCCTCCTCTAGGGACAGGTCTCACTCATTTGGTTTAAGAGCCATTATGCAGACCTGAAACTCAACCACATTTCCAGAGACACTGTGAGAGTGGTTTTTTTTTATATATAATAGACAGATGCTCATCATTAGAAACAAATGTGTTGTTTTTTGTTTTTTTTTTTCCATAAGAATCTCCAAATAAAATCAAACATCAAGTATGCCAACAAGGTTGCAACTCAGTAAAGGATGCATTCCTAACAGGAGGCAATAAAGGGAGTTTTAACAAATTTAGCAAGTTTCAGGGAAGACTTGGAGAATGGCTGGTTCCTGCCAAAGGAACCAATTAATGACCTAGTGCCAAAAGGAATTGTGAAGGTATTACTCTTGAATGAAACAATGTTTGAAAAAGGAAATGAATTTGTTTATGAGACACATTGTTGGCTTTGCTCAGTTTTACCACCACAGTTTTCCTCCAACAGGAAATACAGCATTAAACAAGAAGAAAGTCTCCATCAGTCCCAGTAAAGCAACCTAAAGTTCATGTCAGCCATGACATGATAAGGCTATTCTACCAGTTTTATTTGGCATTTTAACTACAAACTCCAGAGCTGCCAAGTTTCAATTTACATCCAGATTTCTTCAAAAAGCTTGGGATTTTGACTTGAGCCTATTACATTATCTTTTCTGTTGTGTTTTTTGTTGTTTTTTTTTTGGGGGGGGGTTGTTTTGTTTTTTAAACTGGAGTTCTGCAGGGCTTGGGCTGGCCTTACATTAGCCATTTTACAGAGCCTGTCATAGCAGGACACCAAACCCCACCAAAATTCAAACAATAATTTACTCAGCACAGCAATCCGACCCTTTAATGTACAGTTTTTGAGGTTGTTGTCAGGCATATCTGCCAAGAAACAGGCCCCAGAATGTAAGCCCATGACTGCAAACCATACCAGAACCAAATAATTACATTGTACGACAGACAATGAACTGGCACAGTTAAAGAAGCAGCAGTACTGCCTCAGTGATTCCTAATGGTAAGAAACTGAATTAGTGTGCAGTCAGAGCTGTGCTATTACAACATGGAAGATGAGCACTGAGCTCCCAGCACTGCCCTGTTCCTGCCCTCCTGCCCATTCCAGTAATCCAGCCGTGCTCTGCTGCTCCTGCTGCCCTGGTTTCCCCTCTGGGATCCCTGCAGAAATCTGCTTGGCAGCAGGGCCTGGTGCAAAGTGTGTGCTGAGACACACCTGGGGGGGAAAAGAGAACGAGAGTAATTGAAAGCAGGGAAAAGCATCAGATAAATAATACTGGAGTGGGTGGTCCATATTAAGGGTTAATTTATTGAGAATGAGAATACTGAAGTGCCACTGCTGCATCAAACCCTGCTTATGGCTCAGACCAGGAGCTGCAGGGGCTGGGCCACCTTCCCTTAGCAAATGGAGCTGCTGAAGAAAACTGCAGCAATTCTAGGACTGAAAGAAGCAGATGAACTACTAGCTGACCTGGACAGAGGGAAATACAGGGAGTGCTGCATTCAGCAGCCTTCACCCTTACAAAGCTGCCAACCAGATGAGCTTAGTTCAGCTCAGTCTTCCCACTCCTGTCAAGTCAGCATGTACAGACAAAAGTGAATACACAATACTTCTCCAAAGAAGAAATACCAATCTTACCTAGGCTCCCTAGAGCACAGGCCTGATCAAATAGAAGATGTAGGAAGCTCCATCCTCCCATCCTCACAGACCCCAAAATTTCCTCTGTGGTTCTTAACTTGCTGAATGGGCTCCTGTGCTAACCAGAGATTACAGTCCAACAAACACTTCAGTCAGTTCCTCTTGTAACCTAAATAAACAGGCAGGCTCTTAGCTGCCAGTGCTAACAAGCATACCTACCTCATTTTCTCTATTTCTCATAAAGAGAAAAAAGAGAAAGGAAATCAAATTTCCCAACTTCCTCTAAAAACATTGAGTCTAACCAACTCAACTCATCTACTGGAGACTTCCTCAGCCCAGAGCCCCCTGTGGAGGGGTTGGTGTTCCACCCAAGGAAACCACACTGCTGGGTGGCCCAGCAAGTCTGTGCCCCTCACAAAGAGCATTCTGCATTCCCTGCCCAGAAACGCTGCAAACTGCTAACAAGATGCAGACACCGGGGATGAGTCTGGCTCCTCGATTTCCTTTCACACTATGCATGGAAGCCATTCTTGGAAATAAGTTAATAGAAACAAAACTAGAAAGTACTGCGATTGCAAGAATGTATTAACAAACAGAATCACTTATATTAACGTGCAGGCTAATAACTCACAACACCCTGCCACCAAGAGCAAGAATTTGTTAAGGAATTGGCAATTAATTGTTCTGTGCTGTTCAGTAGCCACACCATGTATGCCAGTGCATCCTGACTTTCTATAACAGTGCTCAGTGCACATCTGTTCACTTCTGGCCTGATATGCTTCCATACAACCTTAGCTCACTCTCTCCATCTCACTCTATTCTCCATTTCTTTAAACACTTAAAACTTCCATGTGCTCCTTTGTGCATGAAATACCTGCACAGTGCAGCTGCAGGAGAGCACTGCGGAGCAGGGCATCGTGCAATTAGGGTCTGATGCCCTTTGCTTCCCCACCTCTATGTCTGTACCATGGCAATCCTACAGAAAGCGCAGTATCTTAGAAAAGCCCTGTGATGTCTACCCAAATGCACAGAAAGTTGTTCTCTGTCCTGAAAATATTCAGAAACATACTAAAAAAAGCCTTCCTAAATCATGTTTGTTTTTCTTCCAAAAAATAGCAAAACGTTTATTTTTATTAGCCTTCTGTTTTTGAGTCCTTATGGTTGACATTTTCAAGCCCAAGAGCTAGAAATGCCTTTTCATTCTTGAACAGAAACTGCATTTTTAATGGAATCATGTGAATTCAGAAGCTGTGACTTTATGAAAATACTCTAAAAGCTGTGAGGTCTCGGCAATGATGCCCACAGAGGAGGGTCTCTGGGGGGTGCAGCAGAACAGTCCACTGCACCCCAACATCCCCAGCCCCATTGCTAGGTGCACACTGGGACTGGTGTTCCTTCATTTTCCCCTTTTTAAAGAGATTCCCTTCTGTAGAAGGCCCTTCTCAGACCATGTATGACTGTCCCATCCTGTGTTCACTCTCTTGGGTTCCTCTGCATGACCAGAAGAGTAACTACAGTTGTTGCATCCTAGTTCCTCCCCTTACATTGTGACACAAGCCCAGGTCCAGTTCCATTCCTACTGCACTGTCCTTACCATACTTTGCCTTTCTAGAGCACAGTCACATTCTCTACACCTAATTCTGAAAAATCTAAATTGTAGTCACAGGGAAAGTAAGCAGAAGATCCTTCAGATGAGATTACATGGGCTAATCCCAGTAATAATGATCTGTGAAGGGATATAAAAGATCACCTGTGGGATAGAGAATAGGAAGACTGAAAATACAGGTGTTCACCAAGAAAGGAGCAGAACTGTAAGCTCTTCTTAAGAAGGTAAATTCTCCTTATACCTCATGAAGAGGAAAGAGGCTCTGGTTTTGTGGGTTCCCAGTGCTACCATACTTACCATTGTGATCCCTTCTGGGAATGATTAAAACTGCACTTTAACATAGAGCAATTATCCTGATACTAAGCTACCCAGGAGATGGACTTCAGGTAGAACAGATAGTATACTCTGCAGATGCCTCCTCAGCTCACAGAAAAGGCAGTAATTACTATTTCAAAATCAGTGTTCTTTTCTGCTCAGGGCACAGAACAATCAGACAAACTTTGGTTCTAGTTTTAAAGAAGCTGTGTGGAAATGGCGATCAAAAACGTTCTAGCTTCTGGGACTGACAAAGAGCACTGGCATGTGCTGAGATCCAGCATCACTTCTGCCACCCACTTGACCCAGGGCAAAGTCTTAACTAAAATGCTACAACAATCTTGGCAGCATTTCTTAAATTCTAGATGCTTGACTCTGCAACAGGGACTAGCTTTTAACACTGTAGTTCATAGTTCTCAAATACATGCTCTAAATCAACATAGTTGCTGCATCATTAGTTTTCAAAACAGATGTCTTTAAATTCTCCACAAAACCACTGAACTGCCATTTCTGGAGACCGGGTGTTTCATGGGAGGAAGAGAAGAGGCAGGTAAGTCAGGATCCCGCTCCCCTCACACATTAAATGCACACATGTGAGTTTATTTGGAGTTACTCCTGCTGTGTAAAGTTTGTCTCAGGCTTTTCAAAAGACAGAACCAGCTAGAAAAATACTTTTCTTCATTCTGTTCTATAGCCTCCCACTCCAGTACTGCTCCATTTATTTGTATCTAGGCACCACGTGTCTTCAGAAGGAATTCACTGTCCCTGCATTACTGGCCAACATTTCAGTTTTACCAGCTTTTGACACGCACGCACTCTTAAAACATCATCTGCTCCATGCAGTGCTGTGGTCACAATACAGCCTTTGGTTTAACCCTCATTGAAACACAGTGATGCACGTGGGCACATGCATGAGTGAGAGTGAGAACTGTGTGTTCTCCGTGGTTTTCAATGGCTAAGGATTTCAGATGCAAAAGCTGACATTTTTTTTCTATTTGTGGTGGGCTTTTCTGTCTTTCTTTGATTGCTTTGCATGCCCCTTTCGCAGGGCTGTGCAATTTGGCACCATGAGCTCTGCTCACACCCCATGCTCCCCAGAATTCCCACTGCTTTGGAAACTCATAGCCAGTGTACTTACAGAGCACAAGGCACCACAGTCCCTCCCACTTCTAGGACCTTAATGTTGGCTTGTTTTACCTGCTGTTTCCCAGGTTCACCTTCCTTGAATTCAGCTTCTTGCTTCTAACCTTTCAGCTTATCAGCATTGATTTATTTAATATAAAGTAGTGAGGTTACCTTAGATCAATTATACCTTCTTTTCTGTGCAATTTCCAATGCTTAATATGTCTGTTACTGCTCAGCCGCAGGGACAACTTGTCCAGCTGGATCCTAAATTATTTCGATCCTTAATTCAATTGTATTTTTGCCACAGCCCAGCCAATGAGCATAATTCTTTTATGGCTAAGAAGCCTCTTTAGAAATAATCCAATAGCACATATTAAAATATAGGTCATTGTGAAAACTGCCAAGTGCCTGACTTGTCATAACTTCAAAGACAGGCTCTGAGTCTCCTTTGGCACTGCTGATTCTTTCAGGGCTCGAAGGCTTAATTTTAAAACAATCAGCTCAACAGAAACAATTTACTTGTAACTGTCCAAACTAGTCAATGTTAGATGGGAAGCTAATCTGCTACTTTGTGCTGCACTTGGGTAAATTCTACCACTGAGGGCAATTCCGGGCACTGTATCAGCTCACTGTACTTGGATCTGTTGCTACAGAGCTGCAAAGGCTTTCAACTGTTAAAGTAAGTCAAATCTATTCAAATCTGTTCACGATGTGACCATGTGAGCACCCCTGTGAGACAAATGTGTAAGCTCACACAGGCAAAACACATACAAGAGTTCTTAAACTTTGAGAAGTAAGTTTTGGCTTCTCTTTGAAGACTTTTTGACTTCAACTAATACTTGTGATAAGACTTGGGTCCCTTCAAGTGTGTATATTCATACAGATACCCTCTTTTTAAAAGAAATAACTGGTCATGTTCCTTGGAGGAGACTACCTTCAATTCTCTGCTCTTCTTTCTCCCTCTGTCTCAAAGAGCTGGGATCACAACATCTTAAAGAATGTTTAAGAAAATCAGTAGCTTGTTTACAAGTGCTCTTAGAATAAAAATGACAGAATTTGGATAGGTGAGGCTTTCATTTCTACATCTCCTCTCCAAGCGTGTGCTTATCACTGCCACTGGTCAAAATGGGAGTTCTGCTTCTACACCAAAGAAAATAATTTAGTCCTAAATGTTAATATTAGGCCTAGAAGAAAGCACTGTCACTGAATAACAAACATTCTCAATGCTTGGGCTTTAGAGTAATCAGTGAAATCAGATGTTATGCATTTGGAAAAAGAATGACCTGCCTGTTTTATTGCCTTCAGATACACGTGCACAATGCCTCTTAAAATGAATGAGTCTACATAAAGATTGGCTTTCAATTTGTCCAATAACCGATGTGGTAGACAACAAATTTAAGGTCAGAAAGCCACATTAAAGGGGCTATTTCTAGTTAAGGAAGATACCAGTGCTCATTCTCAGCATTTTTCGCAGCCTGCACAGTTGGACATATTTTGCTTGCTGTACAAGCAGAGATATCAGCGAGAGACTGGCACGAGGAGGAAGGACAGGTTCTCCCAGCAAGCAAGGACAGATTGCTTCTGTTTTTTTGTTTAGTCTTTTCAACAGGAGAAAAATAATACCCAGCACCTTGTTATTAGCAGTGCAGTAAAAAAAATCTAGTCATGTGAAATACAAGTTTTCATATTAGCATATATCAGCATATTTTCATATCAGTACATCTCTCCATCTAGCTCTGGATATTTAGGTGTCTACGTCAGGGTCTGCAGGCAACAGAAATTACAAAGTATTTTTGTGAAATCCTAGATTAGAGAAATGCATTCATCCTATGACCATGTGGAGTTCCCATTGTCCTATTCCCATTTAATAATTAGGCTGTTAAAACACTTGACAAACCCCAGATTTCCCAAGAAAGCCAGATTAGTCTGGTATCTTATTTTGATAACTGCCTTTTATAAAAACAAGGAAAATGAAGTAGATATTAACCAATCAGTAATTCAGAAAAGCAGTTGTTACAATGACAGTTATAATTGTTAACCTGAGCAGAGGAGGTGAGAATAAATAAAAGAACTGTTAAGACAGGGATGAAACTGACAAAATAATAGTATGTTGTATTGTAAGGATAATTATAGGCTTGGAATGAGGTTATACATTCCAAAAGATCTGTTATTGGGAATCAGCTTATTTAATATTTGCATTAATAATACACACACATAAAAGTTTGTATTTGCTAATTAAATTTGGAGGTGGTGAAGTTGGCAGACAACAGTAAAGGAGAGAAGAACAGGGCTCACACAGGAAAAATTGACATTCTTAAGCCCTAGAACTAGAAAAATGGAGACAAGATGGAAATGAACAGAATAAAACGTTGAACCTGGTCTTCAAGGATTAGAAACAAGAATATATTCCATAAACTACAGGACTATCACCTGGAAATGATAGAGTAGAATGGATGTTCATAACTGCTTCTGAATAAACTTTACATACAGGTGGGAAAAAAGCAAGCAAGATCCCTTTATGATGAAGGTCATTGGCTGATGATCATAAAATCACAGAATCCTTAGTGTTGGAAGGGACCTTTAAAAGCCATCTAGTCCAACTCTCCAGTAGGGCACAGGACACCAAAGCTCCATTAGGCTGCCCAGAGCCTGGTCCAGCTTGGCCTTGACAGCCTGCAGGGATGGGGCAGCCACCACCTCTCTGGGCAACCTGTTCCAGGTTGGAACTATTTGTAATTCACAAAATGCAGGAAAGACTTCATCTGAAATCTAGGTCATTTTTGTTCAAGGAAGGTTTATTTTAACTACTAAGTAGATATTGCATGTAGATAGAACAAGATGGACCAAAAAGAAAGATCACAACAGACCCAAGTGTTCTGGTTCCCTTAATGCTCAAAGCAGACCCTTGGTTGGTGAGTGTTCTCACCCCTTCCTGGCCCCTGCACAAACCAAGGTGAAAAGAGGAGGACAAAATGCACTTCACACAGTCAGACTGAAACAAGATTTTCTCCATGCTGATCGTATATTTCCTGGCTACCTCAGCCATTTTACACAGAGCAACACCCAGCCACAGAGTGCCAGCTGGAGTGATCCAATACATCCAAAATGAATAAGGTGCCATGGGACATCTGCCTGGGTAACCCTGATGGCTCCCTTGCAGAAGGCAACCCAGTGCTGAGGTAGTGGGTGCCAGGAAATAAGCCTGGGAGGTTGTGGTGATCTCAAACAGCTTGATTGGAGAAAACAACAATGTTATGTTCCCTTTTAACCTGGTTTCTTGTGTAAATGCAATATCAGCACATCATGGAGAACTTCAGTTATATCTGCCTTTAGCCTGAAGGCAGTTTGTAGTACAACAGACCAGCTGTAATATGCAGACTTGGATCTACATGGATGGGCCCTCTTGGTGAGAGAGATGTATTTCTTTGGTTGTAGGGAAGAGATGCTATGACAACAGCCTCCTAAAAACACAACACAAAGCTTCTAAATGCTAAATAAACTCAACATTTGGAATGGCAACATGATTTTTAGAGATACTGAAAAACAAAACTTCCCAACCTGCACACAACAATCAACGAACTGGAGCTGATATATCTGCTGTCATCAAAAGGTGTCTGATACAGTCAGCAGCATGGTGTCCTCTACCAGATAACCTAGAAAGATGGGTACCTCTGCCACTGCCATGTTCCTATCACTAGAAATTGATTTAACATTGATTTAGTAAGAAAGCTGTTCTCCACTTTGCTCCCAGTTCCTACAGCAATTGGCTATTGCCCGAGTTTCTTTTATCACAGAATAACCAAACCTAACTGCATTCAGCTTATGCAGTTCATTTGAAAAATGTTTAGTCTTTCAGTGCTGATAAGCCCGACAGCCAGAGTGAGCTCAGGGTTTCTGTGGATATATCAGGACATGAAATCAAAGAGGTGGTTCATACATCCCCTGTCCTTTTTTAATCTTTTCATGATATATTGGATTACAACAAGAAAGTGATGTCCTGGGCCTCCAAACCCAAACCCAAGCTCTCACAAGCAGCATCATCATGCAACCCTGTTCATAAAACAAAATCCTACAATGCTCTATACTCACTGCTCTGAAACTTAGAATCCTTCTCTTTATCCAACTACCTTTATCATTACTCTTTTGTCCTCTGGTTTCAATGCTGCTGCTGTTTTGTTATTTGCTTTCTCAGTGATGCTTAATAAGGCATTTCCCATCCCTTCTCAATCACTATTTTGTTTAGCATGCGTGCCAAGCTCTTTCAAGTACAGCAAACTTTGCACGATGCAAAACCCTTTTGAATGCACCAGCTGCTCTAAGACACACGGTTCGACAGAGCCCCGCTCCGGTGCTGGTTCACAGGAAGGACAGCAGCCAGCTCCTGCAGTTCTGTCAGATCAGTGGCAGAGGGCTGTGCTGTGCTGCTGGTGGAGCCTGTGGATGCAAGCCCTGCTGCCAACGAGCCTTCACACCCACAGGTCTAGGGGCACGCACTGAAGTGTTCATTGAGGTTTTTTTCTACATAGATATGAAGGTATGACAGTGACAATCCCAGCTTACTATTACAACACAGAGCGTATTTTCCTATACCTTACTAAGAGAATGACAGACATGAATTTAAATAATTTATGACTAATCCAGCAATGCCTGACTACTTTTTAAAGTAAGATATCAGCTATTTTCCACTCAAAAGTGGAACACTGCTAACAGTCTGCCATCTTGCCTGTCTCCATTGAGGTTTCTAAATACAATATTCCCTTCCCTGACTGCAACTCTACCTGCTGTCAGGCTCCATTAGGCATAACAAGATCCAGACAGATTCAAGATTAAGCAACTTTTTTATAAAATCCAATTGAGGACTTTCTTACCTTGAGGGTGCAGCAAATATTACATTAAGCAGATTGCACACACTTTCCATGCAAAAACTAAAGGTAGATATATATATATATATACACAAATATATATATTCATGCACACAGTGATTTAGTTCTCCTAGGAAATAAGTGGAGGCTTTCTAGATTCCTCCCACCATAGATATCATAATCAAGCTCAGCTAATTGAGACCACTGTGGGGAAAAGGGTGTTCCTTAGTAAGGCCCTATTTTTCCAGAAGCAATATGTGAGTGCTGCTGCCTCGCATAGGAAGTCCGTGCAGATTAGTCACGTGGAAAGAGAGGAACAAGATTTAAAAAGCTCCTTACTGGCCAGGCTACAGCTTGGCTCCCAGAGAGGCTGCAGACCCACAGTGGCAGAAGCCAGAAGTAGGAATTCCCCTTCCATCACCTGCCCCTGCACACAGGTATCAAGGAATGGGTCAGCGGCATCCCCAGTGCTACCTGGTGAGTGTCACAGGATGGCTTGGGGGCTTTTGGCTGGGAGCAGGTGCTCTCCTCATGCCCAGAAACAGCTCATCCTTTGTTTGCTGCATGACATGGGTGTGCAGGCTCAAGGAAACGCAGGGGACGGTGGGTGCATGTAATAGCACTGCATGTTACTGGAAACATGGGTGCTTATGTAGCGCATTCGGTGGCCGTGAGTGATGGATGGTGTGAGGAGCAGGCAGCTGTGCAGTGCACGAGTACAAAGAGGTGGGAGCATGGCATGGACAAAGCCTGAGAGCTCACAGAGCACCGTGCACTGACTGCACACGGGGGAAGTGCTTCAGGCATGCATAGCATGAAGTGTTAAAAGGATCAGAGAAAAAAAGTTTCATGTGGTGTATTTGGAGAAGAAGAGGGTAGAAAACTGTGGAACAGAAAGAGAGCATTCGAGCCACGTGTTCTAAGCATGCATTTGCTCTGTAACCGTCTAGACACTGCTCTGGTATTTTTTCCAGACAAGGACTTTGGGAACCAAGTCACAGCTAAGGATCATGAGAAACCCAGTATGATGCCTTTTGTAATGCCAAGAGCTTTTGTAAGGCATAAAATCCCTAAATTGTCAATAGCTGCCTCAGCAGCATCTTCACAGTCAGTGGCCTTAAGAGAGAAGGGGAAGATGCCAATTCGCAAGCTTTAACTCTCTAAACTGTGACTCTTTTTACGCTCTATGAACCTGAGATTATTTGTGAACTCACTGAATAGTACCTTTACGCACATTATCAGTCCTAGCAGAGCAAGTAAGGATGGTAGGCTGTGGCACCACAGACAGTCCTGCCTCCAACCTATTCTCATTGATTCAAGGCAGAAGGACAGTGATTTAACCTCACTGGTGGGAAGCAAGCAGCCTGTTTCTTCTGCTTTTGTACTCAAATGTTATTGCCCAGCAGACACAGAAGGGACAGCTACAGCCCACAGCTGCAATAGGAGAAGGGCCCGAAAAGCCCCGTTTGCCAACTTATTTAGCCCACTTGTGGCAGCAGTCGCTGTTGACCTGCTAGCTAATCGTATGCTCGTTTTACATCCAAGAGATCCAGGTCCTACTTAGAAGAGCAGTAAATAACGTTATACAAATACAGCAGCCTGATAACCGAGCCCTACCAGCCCCGTACTTTCCAGGAAAGCAAAAGTCGGGCATCGATCGGTTTTGGCGTGGGACTAAGAGCAGCGTCCAGCTCCGCCGTTCGTGCTACATCCCCTCGGGTTCTGATCCCCAAAGCCAAATTCTAGCGTTTAAGCCAAGGCACGCAAGGAGAGCTGCCTCCGTCCCGCATCTCAGCCAGAGAGCGGGGCGGTTCAGCTCCACCTGCAGCTCGCCGTCAGCCCCTTCGGACCGCCCGGCCGGGGACGCGCGGGCAGGGCAGGGTCCGAGTGTGACCCCCGGTACCCCGCCGGACAGCGCGGGGCGGGCTGCGCTCGGTGCCCGACGGGCAGAGCAGGGCAGGGCGGCCCCAGGTGCGCCGGCTGCCGGCCGCTCCCCTGCGGAGGAAGGGCACGGGAAGCCCCGCTCCCTGGGGGCACCCCGGTCCCCCCTTCTCCCGCCTCATTTGCATGGCTCTTATTACGGCCGTGCCTCGCTCCTGCCGCGCTGACACCGGCGGGCTGGAGAGCGGAGCCGCCTGCAGCGGGCAGCGCGCTTCCCTCCTTCCCTTCCCCGCCCCGCCTCGCCCGCTCCCCCGCCTCAAGCTCGCTCTCTCTGGATGTTTAAGGCGAGGATGAACAAACAGATCCAGCCCGACCGCAAAGTGTCGGTGGTGGCCCCTTTGCCGGAGCGCCCGGGGCCGCCTCCCCCGCGGAAGGACGTGGAGCTGATCCTGGTGAAGGAGCACAACGGCGTGCAATACACCAGCAGCAACCTCCTGCCCGCCGCCCCCGCGCCCCGCTACGGCCCCCAGGACAGGGAGACGTGGGGCAAGAAGATCGACTTCCTTCTCTCCGTCATCGGCTTCGCCGTGGACCTGGCCAACGTCTGGAGGTTCCCCTACCTCTGCTACAAAAATGGAGGGGGTAAGGCGCTTTGCGAGGTCTCGCTCCCCGACCCCAGCCCCAAAACCCAAAAGCCGGGGGATTTGCCGTAAGGTGCCCGCGGAGGGGCCACCACTCCTCCCCTCTCCCCGCGATCCCGTCCCGCCGAGCTCCGTCGGGGCACGGACCGCTCGCCCCCCTCGGAGTTGAACTTAGTTTTGGGCACGGGCGTAGCTGCCTTCTGCTGCCGCGCCAGCCTTCGTGTCGTTGGCAACAAATAGTATCGAGGGGAGAAAAAAAAACTCGAGCGGTATGAAGTAGCATCTAGAAAAGTTACGGCTGGATCAGAAAAAGGTTTCTTTGGGGTGGTTTTAATGGGAGAGCGGGATTTCTGCCCTCGTGCTGCAGTTGAGAGGTTCTTTTTCCCAAAGTAGGTAGGAGACTTGTTACAAACAAAGCCTCACCTCCTGCACAGTTTGACAGCAACAAATAGATCACACACAATAGTTACTGTTAGCTCAGAGTGCCTGGCACATCTTCAGTAAGCCCTTAACTCCATCGTCCCCTTTCATCTCCCCGAAAGTTGGCAGCGATGCCTCCACGCTGTGATGGAGTAACACCATCTGCGAGCCAGGCAGGTGCCTGGGTGCTATGAAATCTCACATAGGGAGAACAGACCCTGCCTAGCAGATGGAGGAGTGTGTGCTAATGGTGAATGACACAGATGGAAGAACTGCTAGAATGAAAGCATGCTCTGTAAGATAGTTAGGGATGTCTTGTTAATGTGGTTGCCTGGTGATAAAGGCTAAGGGTTCACACTTGTAGCATAAAATACTTGTTGGCCACAAAAGGAGGAGAATCCCTATCTGCTGGCATTGAGTTACACTGGTCCTCAGAATTCTCAGGCAAGTAGGAAGGGCTGGTACTGAAATACTTCCTCCCATTTGGTACCTCCAGAGCTTCAGAAGAGGGTGACAGAATCTCTTAGCTCACCACCCAGAAAATGGTCAATACTGGAAAACAAACTCTATCCCTAAATATTTCATTATTGTCCACAACTAATTCTGGCAGTTCTCACCACAGCAGCACACTGCCTTGTGATACCAGCAGGCTGCAGGTGCAGTGGAAGCATCACTCAGGTGTCTCCATACATACTCACCTCTCCCATATCTCAGTCTTACAAAGTTTATGGAAAAAGATATCTTTTTTTATCTCACCTTGCACACAGTGACACCCACAGGGTTTGAATTCCTTTCTGTCATCCTTTGGCTCACATTTTATCACATTCTTAGTCTGCTTCCTTTATAACTTGCAGGCACAGGAGGTAACATCCTGCAACCTCCTTGCATCTGGATTAGTGTTTATGCATTATCTTATGTCAGTTCAGTCAGAGACACCTGCATCTTCTTTAGCATCTTTTGATTTAAAAACTTGCAAACTGGAGTGAACAGAAAGCCAACTACTTCACAATCACAAGAGGCAGCAAAAAGTTTGAACCAATTCTTCCTTTCTGTCAAGGCAGAATCAAAACCTTTACAAGCAAAGGTAAAGGGGCCCTCTGCTATCAAAGTCTATGGAGCGACTGAAAACTGGTTGCTGGTATCATAAACACAAACAGCCGTAGGAAGCATCTCAGTCAATATGTGGGGTGTCATTCTTGAACATATGTTTATCACAACACTCTTTACTGGTACTTGAAAAGACTTATTTTACCATAAAATGAAAGATGAGATAGTCATCATGATCAAAAATCATCAACAATTCAGAAAGAAAGATGCATGAAGACACGTCAGCTTTGGCTGATGTGAGGACAAACAAATACTTTATGGTTTGGTTGTGTTTGGTTTAATGAAGTTTAATCATCCTGAGATTGTTGTTTGTTTTTTTTCTATTTCTATGCTGTTTGATAGCCCTTGGCTACCATTGTACCAGCTAATAGTGTTCAATGATGACAGTTTCCGGGACAGACCTGGAGCTGAGTGGTAGGGAATACAGATATAGGCTGTGACTTGTGAATGGCTCCATCCCATCCTTCTTTTTACAACAGTTATCTTTATGGCATCTTAAAAAAAAAAATCCATCTGTTGCCTCCATGTTGGACATGTACATCAATTCCATTTAGCAGAAACTCCTGTAGGAGATTCAGCCTCTAAAAGTGCTTTACTGAATTTCACATCAGCTTAGTCCCTCATCTCTGTCACACCGGGGTTGGTGGCTTGTTAGCTGTATGGGTAAATTTTCCTACAAGAGCAAAGAACAAGAGGCAGGGGGCAGTGATGTGAGATATTGTTGGGTTTCAGTTCTATCCTCCAGTCCTACATTCACTGATATTTTTAAATGTGTTTTTTCCCACACTGCTGCTGCAGGACAGACCCTGTTAGCACCACAGCAAGCTTAGCTATCTCAAAAAGAATCCAGTGGGTTACATCTTCATAAAGAAGATGTAATAAAAATAAAGGCACTAAGTACACTGCCTTAGTATTTTTGCTAGGCTGCTGAGTGAACTGAGTGGTTACAAACTTGAGTATCTTCAGATGGATGCAAAAAAGGCAGAGAAAAGGAAGCTTCTTTCATTGCCACAAGCCCTAAACCACTAAGATATTTTAACACCTTTGTTTTCAGCGTATCTTGTGCCATTTAGATAGGAAAAAAATTGCTATCCTTTCAAAATCTACACCCACAAAAGTTCTACAGCAGCTTATAAATGTTAAATGGGAGTGTTCAAGGACATGGAAGTGGTAGAAAATGGCATTTCCCTCCACAGTTGACAAAAATGACATGGGTGACATGGACTGTGATGTTCCTAAGACCAGCTATGACTGATTTAAGATGCCAGCAGACACACTTAAGGGCCTTTCCATGCTTGTAAAACTAGGCTGTTCTTCATAAAGCCTGAGAACTTCCAGGACCTTGAAAAGTATAAATGCACACCGTATTCCCTCGAAGTTGAATTTTCAAGGATGGAGACACTATACATGTATATCCACTTCTTACTAGCCAAATCCTCAACTTTCTTTCTTTGGTGAACTCCAGGGGAGTTTCCTGATTAAAAACTAGACACAGAGGCTTTCAGGTTGAAGTTCCATGCAGACAAAAGTCCTGTTAGTTTTCAGTGAGTTCTACTGACACAGAACATGCACCGCCCAGAGGTACCTATGTAGTCATTTCTAATGTTATGTTACTTTGGAGACAGCACTGGTGATTTCAGAAAGAAAAAAAACACAACTATTTATATTTTAAGAAGCTCCCAGTAATGAAAAGCTAGAGAGCAAGAGGTATCCAGCAGCACTAAAATGCTGAATGAATTGCCAGAAACATCTGTGTTTTGGGAGTAGCCTGCTGAGACACCCCAATGGGACTTCAGTACAAAGATAGATGGCAGAATGTAACCTTTCTGATGACTGTGGCTTTTGGAAACAGTCTTCAGCTATTAAACAAAATAATCCCACATATTAAGTAAGATTTAAACAGCTGCAATATTGGTCAGTTACCTGCTTCCATACGAGCTGCCTGCTCGTTTGGGCAGACCCAGTAGCTGTGTTATAACGTGAAACCAATGTCAGAAAACTTTCAGGACAGTTAATTCTAAACAGTTTGGATGAGATCTTGTCCTCACTGACTACTTGGAAGCAGGAGTGCCCACTCTGCGTGCTAAACTAGTTTATAAAGTGACAGGGATGGTACATCAGCAAGCTGCCATTATGCAGATAAGGTGACACTCCAGAAAGGGCAGAATTCTCAAACACTGCTTTGTCAGCTTGGCTGATCAATAAACACGGCTCAGCTACTCATCACAACACAAAGGAGAAGTACTGTTTGCAACAAGACAAATGTTTTTTGTGCAGTCCGAGAGTCCAAAATGAGCACGGTCTGTCACTGGAGAAATCATCAACTATGGCTGTCCCTACTGGCTGTTCTCACAAGTGCTCTGAGCTCATTATAACTCATGTCTGGCAAGAGCCTCATTGGTGGTGGTGGTGTTTGTTTGTTTCTAAAAAGACTCCCTAACATGTCCAACCTCTTAAGCATTCCTCAGATCAGTAAGAGGCTGTGCTGAAGTAATGAATAGTGTCAAAAGTAGATTCTCATCAATTTAGGGAAAGATTTGTCGTGATAATTTCGATTACACCTAAAATGTTGCTGATGCTAAATGAAGTTGAGTAATGCCTAGCATGATTAACAGATGTGCTCCCTGTGGGGGAAGGTGATGCTCAGCCTTAGGTAACTGAGCTATTGTCGACTCTGTACCAGATACACTTAATATTAACATTTTTATTTCATTTTCCTGCATAATCTTTGGAAAAAATTACCTTTTCCCACTGAAATTTGTGGAAAAAGGATTTGCCAACATAAAATACTCCTTTTTGTGAGTCAAAGTATTTGCATGGTCAGTTATGCTTGGGCTACTAATTGTTGGATTAGTCACCTGAGATTTACTGTATCATAACAATCAGATCAAGCTTTTCATGAATTTACAAACAGCAGCAGGTAAATAATTTAACAGCTCTCTAGCTAGCATAATAAACACTTTTAATCTCCTCTGAGATGTTATTTTCTTAAGTGTTTGTAGATCACATAAGAAATCATTTGCTTCACAGTACAGCTCACCAGCAGTCAATACCTTTTAGAACAGAAGAATCTTACAGCTTATCATAATGCTTCATTTCTTATTCATACTTCCACAAGCTTTTATGCAGGATTTTGCAATCCACAGTGCAGGTACCAAAGACAATATGCAACCATATATTATCTATTATAAATAAGGCTAGTGCATCATATCACCAAAAAACAAGATCTGATGCTGACCTACAACAGCTTGCTTTTCTACCAGGCACTGCACCCAAATGTTTGCCAGCAAATTTAATCATTAATATGAGTAAGATTACAATCTGGCACTTTAACTTCCAAAGGTGGTTGGCCTTTGTCTTTTAACATCAGTGTTTACATTCCAAAATAGCACTGATGATGATGATAAATCAACTTTGAAGCAACCTCATTACAAAGACTCTGCCAAGAGTTGACTCATTAATCAATCAAAGCATGGATGCAAATTAAGTGATTTTAGTTTCGGAATACAGGCTTTCAATTCCCACTATCAAACCAGTGACCTCAGACAGGTCAAGCTGTTACACTGACGTCCCTACAGTGGCCATGAGCTTTGTGCTGCAGGGCTTCACATGACATCTGGGACAATCTCAGCTATGCCATTTTGACATTCCCTTCTTCCTGGATTCAGTGGCCAGCTCACAGCTGCTCTCCTCTCCTCCTCTTCCCACATGACTTCATCACTCCTCTTTCTTTTCTTTGACAGCTATTAATCAGCTGGTTTATATGTAGCCTAGCTTCAGCGAGGCTCACCAGCACTGTAGTTCACATGCCAGCTACTCCTCTGAAATTCCCTGTTCTCCTCCACGTGCCCATCAGTCTTGCTGGCTCCACAAAATAACTCCAGAACTGTAATTTCTCCAGGGTTATAAACTACTATATTTTATACCTACAATATACGAAACATCCTGAATACTTGACAAGGACAAACTGAATATTTCTGACCCAAATCTTCCATCAATTCTGAAATCGTAGTTTCTGTTAGACTCAAAATACCACAAAGGGGTACAACATATGAACTCCCAGTTAAATACCTTATGAAACAGAGAAATTATCTGTCCCTGAACAATTGTAACGACCCCTAGCATGACAGTTTTACAAAGGTTCTAGAGAAGATTCATGGTATTTAGATACAGGTTGCACCTTAAGAAGACCATCCTGTGTTCAGTGCAGGAGAAGCATTCAGAACCAACTCAAGACGCTCTGATCAAAGTGGTGTTCCACCTTTGCTCCTCCAAGACAGTAATAGATGCTGGTGTGACCCAAATGAGCTGTTTTTCCAACAAAAGCAAGCATGCCTCTTTCTCACTGCAAAGAACGAACATATTGTTTGATTACTGCTCAGAAGCATTTCATTCTGAACTAAGAGGAAGGAAAGACATCGAGTAGTAAACTTCTATCTTAGTTCCACTGTTTGGAAACATAAAATCTTTGCTTAAAGTGTTTTTCCTTGTCCATTTCTGTATGCCCTTCTAAGTTCTTCTAGCGAAGAAGCCAGGCATAGCCCTAGAAAGCCCTTCCCACAGGACAGACATTCCTCCTCTACAAGTTAGTAACGAAAGTTAAGTTAGGATGCTTTACTACGTTCCTATTAACAGGCCCAGAAGTTTCTTAATTTGGCCAGGGATCTCAGCTTTAGGACACTCAATGAAGCTAACACAGCGGGTATCTGATCTTCATCTTTTTCTAGTCTGTTTTCTCCCTGACATCTCTTTAAGCTAGTTATTAAATTTGCTAGAAGCAAAGGAAAACAGAAAGGCCATTTCAGGAGTGTAGCAGCCAACAGCCCTTCTTTATTAAAGAAATAAAGAACCTGTAAAGAGGCTGAGATGTGGCATGGATGATTTAGGGGCAGAATTTCTCTTTCACCTTTTGGGAAAATAGCACAAACCTCTCTGTCAGTTCAGTGTATATGTGAGTACAGCAGCCTAAAGGTATTTTGTTCAAAAAAATGAATACTTTCGTTTCCATACTTAAACCAATGTGAAATAGAAAACTAATAGACCTACTTAAATGTAAGATGAGAGAGAGCATACAGTTCTGGTAAGTGTTTAAATTTGCTATGAGGGAAGTTATGATTAAAAGCAGTCCACAAATTACTGAGCCTCTTGCTGTGAATTAAAATGGAAACAAATGGTTTACAGAATTCAGAGCAGCTTAAGCAGCAACATCAAAGCTCACTGCCCAAATTTCTGCTGCGTACAGTGGGAGTCTCATCAGCTGTGCTCAGTTCTAAAGCCTTTGTCCCACATTCACCAAATGATTAAACAGTTAAGTGTGGCTTTCTAGTATGTGTTTGTACTGTAAACTCTATAGCATTTACATATACTGTAATTACTAGATGACATTGGAGCTAATTGCTCTCAGCTATGTTACAAAATAATAAAGCACAACTAAATATATTCCATACTTAGAGATATTTGTATTAAAACACTGTAATTTAGGAGGCAGGAGACAAGTTTATATGAAGTCTTTGTAGTAACAGTTTGAGATCTTTTACTCCTACCTCTCTCTCTGTACTTCCCATTGGCACTGTATATATTCTTCCCACAGAGTATACAAAAGCATGCTACTGGGTTTCAGGGAATCTTGCAATGAAAAAAGGATCAGTTATGATTAATTTGCAACTGACTCTTCACTTCTTGCCTTCTAATATGACGACAAGAAATTGTTATTATTAAAGTTGAAATAACTCGTATTTGGGCCAACTCTCTCACCCCAATCTGCTTTCAGTGAAGCTGATGTAAAGATTCCAGGATTATCTCACTGATTATAAACCTTCAGTTTCTCTTCCTCAAGCCATTTGACACATATCTTGACAACCTATTATTCTCTCTTCCAACTACAACTGCTTAATCTTCCTTTTCCTTTTCACTGCCTTTGTGACATCTTGGACCTGCCATTGTAGCATTTAAGCTTAATTATGTAGATCTAATGCACTGGTGCCCGAGTGAGAATAGTTTCCAAGGAAAGGCTTTACTGCCCCTCAGAACTTGACTTCCCAAAGATGAACATCTGAGTCCTCTGGGGAACCAGCAGCAAAAGTGCCCACACCCCAAGTAATGCTGGAACAGCCCTGATTTCATGGAAGCCCTGGAGAGCGAACTGCAGTACAATTCAGCGTCTCAGCTTCTGTATAGATTCACTGCACTTTATTTCAGCCTTATAAGATTTTGAAACTTTTATTTCATAAACAAGGAGAAAGGAGGTAGGAGCAAAGGAGAGGAAACAGTTAAATTGCCTGCATTGTGACATCCTTTGTGAAGACCATAGAAGAAAAAACAACTATTAATCAAGGGAATCCTTTGTTTTATTCTCTCTTCTTGCTCCTTTCCCCCATTCTGTATTTAAACATGTTATGCAATCTCTCTCTGAAACATGACAAAGGTTGAGAACTAGGGTCTGCAACAGCAGCAGAAACCATCAGTGGGGAGAACTGTCTCTGTAAGCCACATATTTCTTTTCACCCACATTCATCCAAAGCACACCAGCAAGTTTCCAGTGCATAGAGCTCCATGATAACATGTTCATAAATAAAACACAGGACAGGAATTGGGCAGGCAGTTGTCTTTTGCCAGTCCATAAATGATTTCTGTGACTATTGTTCTGATTGCTGGTATGCAGTAAAACAGGCTGCCCTTATTATATTGTAAGACTTTTTATAGAAGATGGTAATTTTTTCAGTGCTCCTGCTCTTTGTTTAAGGCTTTGAGCACAACCACTCGCTTCCAAAAGCATGAATAACTTCAGAAGCTGCACTAATTACATGGACATTAACTGGTTGCTATTATTTGGCTATTACTATTGTCTAAGAATATACACAAATTTAAGTGTCCAAAATAGTCTCCAGCACTATCAGACACCAGTCTAGAGTACCCAAACATGAAGCCTTTCTTGATTTGCTTTGTTATTAACTGCTTCCCTAGAAAATGCAAGTTACACTAGCATAAACGTGCAGGATCAGAAGAGCAGAGATGGTTTGATCCCAGCCCACTGAGGAGTTGTGATTTCAGCAATGAAAGAATATTACTCTTCCAGAGCTTGAGAAAAATATTGCACAAGTTCCAAGCAGTACAATTAGAGACGGAGTGAGCAACAAGCCATGCCTTGCTACAGCCCTCCTGCTAGTTTGAGAAACAGCTTCTGTGGTGTTACGTACAGGAAGGATTGTAGCCGGGTGACTGCATGGCATTCCTCTTTACTGAAGGTTGCAGAACGGTGGGAAGCAAGCAGGGGGTTTTCTGGCTCCTCAGAAGCACGCAAAAATACACCTTTATTTCTTCCCTGATCTTACAAACAGGCTGCTCCCAAGGGTCTGATGTATGCACTGAAAAAAGCAGCCAAGCACTACGTATCTAGTTTTTTGCTCCATGTGTACCAGGTAGCACTCTTCACTGCTTTAACTTTTGTTTCTCCTCCTTTTTCAGTGGTCAAACTCCCCTTGCAGTGTCTGTCCTGAAGCATTGCCAAAGATGTCAACACAGTATTTTCCCTTAAGATCTGCATCTCTTGAGGAAAAGTATGAAACTGATGTCAAATTCTACTTTATTTTAAAAAAAGAAAATTAATTAATTAATTAAAAAAAAAAAAGAGGAAAGGCTGGACTTATTCTGATACACTGCTCTACATAGCAGAGTAACAGACAAACTTTTTCTGGACCACAAGATGGAGTAGTAGATCCTTATAGATCTTAGTAGATCCTAATCTGATAATCCAAAATCTATGTATCTGTGTATAGGAAGAAAAAGGACTGGAGGACCTAACAGAATGGCTCATGACTTTTGCATACAGAGCTGCCAGTATCAGCAATGACTGCTCCCAGGCAGACCCTTCTTCGGTTTCCCTACCCCTTTTCTTTAGTAGGAAGCTAATAGGGGCAGCAGCATTCAGTGATGTCTAATTTGCACCAAGGGGTATCCTTGTCTGCCTCTAAAGTTCAAATGTTTGTGCCCTCTCATAAGAAGGGCTTAAATATGCACATGGGCATCTTATATATTAGCTTTATCACAAAATAAAGGAATAGTTCATATTGGGGTGTGCAGATGTGTCAGTGAGATCACAGGGCAGGTTTTGGCAAGACCGGTGATATTCTGGGATTTCGTTTGGGGGAAGAGTTTGATCATTTGCTCCCTTTCTGTAATTCGTCCTTCATTTTCTAATAGTTCTACACAGCCTTAGTTAAAATCAATAGATTCATAAACCACAAGGGAGAAATCCTGACCCAGCTGAAGTCAATGGGTGTTTTTTTTCCATTGACGTCACCAGAGCCAGGATTTCAACCCAAATAACAGACGTCTCTCTCTTAAGGGCTCCTAAGTAGACAGAATTTCCAGACTAAGAATTATGCGAGAAGAAAAACAGAGGAAAGTAATAAAAAACTATTCAGACTAAACTGATATAGAAGACTTCCACTGACAAGTAACTGATCTGCACTTGGTGCAACAGTCCGGTACTTCAGCCAATAAACAAAATGCCAGGACTTACATAGATGATGTTCATTATTACACAAAATGAATTTATTCTGTGATAGTTAGATAATGACCTCAGCATTCTCCTATGTAGGGCTCAAGCTATAAAAATGTACTATTTTAAGAAGTGCGTTCTATTCTGTTTCATAGAGACAAATGATTAGGCAAGAATCTTTTTCTGGCTGTCAGGGCTAAAGAGAAGAGCTGGGAAAACACAAAGCAAAAGCAAGACTTCAAAAACCAGGAGACAAATAAAAGGACTGGACTAGAAGACCTTACATTTTAAGACACTTTCAATTAGTCTGGGGCTTAATACATGGTTTGTAAACTTCTGAATTGCCAGATTTAGGAAAAGAGCTGTCACCAGTTACTCTCTTCCTTCACTCTTTCCTAAAGTAAAGCAACAGAAAACAGTGATCAGACTATTCCTAAATTGCAGTGTAATCCTTCGCTACTCATACAGAGGCAAAACTGACAAAATCACCATCTTTAATCCTAAATTAAGGAACTTGGACATCAAGATCACCTACATTTTTCTTCCTAAATTTTATTTTACAATTGTGAGGTATTATGTCCTCAAAAACTGTTTAGCTAGGAAAAACTACAGCTGCACGATCCATCAAGAGTCACCAAGTTTTGCCACACTAACCAACCTCCTGCACATTCTGTGTTTGTGGTGAACAAAACTACCCAATTGCAAGCTGCAATGGGCAAGGCTCACATTCTCTTCCAGCATTTCAGCTTGGAGGTCCCACACACAATGGCAGTGATGGAGCATATGCTGGACTGCTTTGATTAGGGAAAACATTTGCTTTGCTGCTTGTTGCAAATTAGGAAAACAGTCCGTGGAGAATTGCTTCATTCTTTATGGAACTGCGTTCACTTTCTACTTTCAAGCCTTGTATAAATACGCATTATAAATAGTTTACAGTAGGATTATATTCTGCTTCCTGTAGAGGCATGAGAAAGACCACTGATCCTGAAGGCTTCATTTATAATGACTGAGAGTAAAGCTCTGATTGACCAGATTTCTTACAGGTAGGAATGTACAACTGCCCCATACTTCTGTGACAGAACACAACTCTTTATTGACAAGAAGAATTTAGAGAATTTTGCTGTACAAGAGTTAGTAAAAGTTTTGATAGCACAGAAAGTATTAAAGTATTACTAATAATGAAGCCTGGAAGGAAAAGGAATGTTTTGCTTTGGTCACTGTGTCCAAAAAATTTGACTTATAATTTAAGATTGGATTAATCACTAAACGTGCAAATTTTAAGAGTACCTCAGGATGTTTATATTTGACTCTTCTGTAGCCGAATTTCAAGGCATTTACCTCCTATTGGTTGGTACATTAATCCTCTTGAAAGCTGCCTGGCACTTGTCTAGAGCTGATTTAAGATGTCATAAGCACTTTGTTTCACCTTGGCACAGTTACAAATCTCATGATGCCTAAAACGGGTATTGTGGCCTCTCCAGAGAGTGCTCAACTTGTGGGCTGTTTTTAAGTTTAACAACTAAAGACAACCTGCAAAAGACGAGCAGTCTGAGAGGAAACACCCTCCATTAGAGGTTGTGCTGGGAACTCCTAACTGTACTGTTGCACATGCAGAGCAAAGTGCATTTCAGACTTCTTGTTTTACTGTGCAGCTGGGTTACTAATAGAGCTCTAATGAGCACTAGAGCTTGAACCTTCTCATTAATATCCCATTACATTTTGTTGCCATGAGAGAGATGGCAGCAGAGGGGCACTCTGACAGAATGGTGCCTGACATGGAAGTGCGTAGGAAGAAAAGGCGTGACATTGAATTCCTCTGTACAGAGAAATAGCATCCATTGATATTCATCAGTGCTTGCTGAACAGATGGAGACCAACCAGTGGACGTGAGCACTGAGTGGGGGTAGTGAGTGGTGCATTTCAGCAGTTGTGACACTGGTCACCTCCACTGATGCAGATTTTTACAAGCATGCATACAGGCTCTGGTTCATCATTGGCAAAAATGCAGAGGTGACTGTATTGGAAAACCAAAAAACCAAAAAAAACCCAGTGTTTTGAAGCTGATAATGTGCCCTGTCACGCAGTGTTATTGTGCTCTTTGCATCTGTAGCAGTTGGTGTGGAAATAAATATAGAGCATTACTTTTGGAGCAACCTGTGCATCTAACAATCTCTTCTGGCATCTGACAGGTTCATGAACACTGAAAATATTCATTTTAGTTTACAACTGGTTGGAAACAAATAACAGTGAACTACAAGTTCATTGAGAAGGGAGAAAAAACTATGACTAACAGTCTGTATCTGAACTGAAGTAAAACAGTAGTTGCCAAAATCTCACTGGCACCAAGCAAGGACTTCCCTATGCTTGAAAGAGAATCTGATGAAGTAATATCTCCTTTCATGTACACAACCATATTCTATGCATTACAGAAAATGATTTTTAAAACATCGTATTTCATTGAATGCTATCAGATGAATAGCTAGCAGATAAGTTTTACTAAAGATTTTCCAGTGCTGGGATCCAGCAAAACTTGCTGATTTTGTTCCACAGTAAATAGCTTCTGATGTCTTCGCTGAAAAATACTGTCAGCCAAGGGTGCTCTACTACTGATAAATCAGAGTACATTTTGACAAACACTTCGATTTCGTACATCTCGAGTACAGCCCACACCTTACATGGGTGGCTTTTTTTTATATGATTCAATTGCAGGTGAATATATCCATGTGTCACATCTAATGATTGTAAGGGGGGGGGGGGGGGGGGGGGGGGGGGGAAACTGCCAACAGTGGAAAACTAATGAAACAATAGAAAGATTTTTTCCCTCTTAATTTACCAACTCTTAAGCTTCCAAGCATGTCTGTTATAAAGCAGCATCCTTACCCAGATGAGCCTCTGCATCCTGACCCAGTGTCTCAGTACTGCTCACTTCTCCCACCCAGCACCTCCAGAACAGCTCGCTAACTGCAAAGCTTGCTGCTTTGTTCTCAACAGGGTCAGCTGCTCCGTGAAGGACACCATCACACCTCACAAATCCCGTCTTGTTGCACATTAGTAAGAGATTTCATAAATCTCATAACAACAGTCTACAGGCTGTCTCCACATTCCAGCTCACTTCTTCTCTCAGCGAGTTAAAAAAGAAAAAAAGCACAAAATGAACAAGATGGATTCAGGCAGGAATGTCAGCCCCTAGACCTTCATGTTCATACTGTCTCCAGGTCATTTATTACCAAACTGTCAAAACCCAAGCAGATGCCAATTCATTTGATTATAAACAAAGGGGTCAGCTACAATAGCAAACCTGCTACAAAGTTGGGTAACGGTGAAACAAATGCTCACACTGCCACCTCACCTCAGCTTGTTGGACTTCATGAAGTCATGATGATGGCAGAAGATGGGAATGGCTTAATTCATTTCCTAAGCTTGCAGCAGTGAAGGTCAGCAGCAGAAGTGCTGACCGAGTTGCAGAATTCCCACTGCCATGCTGGGCATCTTAGACTAACCTTACCTGTATTGTCTAAAACCCACCATGTTTCTTTATTCTTTAGTTTCCTTCCAAAGAACACAGGTCAGAGTTCTGTTCTTCTGTGGTTCTACAATTATCTTCAAACTAAACACTGCTGTAAATATGACCATTTCATTAATTTATACAAAGGGGACCTTAGCCAATGACTTGGGTGTGATTTATGAGTGAATCATGCTGCTCTGAGCGGCTGGGTGTATTTAACTCTCATTAATTTGTTCAAAGTAGCTACTAATGAGTTTCTTTAGTTCATTATTCTCATAGCAGAAAGCTGAAGAGATGATTGGGTTTGCATGGAAGAGTAACCCATTCTTTTACATACCAGTAACAAGCTTATAAACAGACTACACTTCAAGTCTCTTCAAATGATTTCTAAGCAGCAGGTTAACAGCACAAGATAGTAAGTACATAAATAAATAAGAAGGTAGGATAAATAAATAAATACATAAATACATAACTAAAGGCTTCAGTTTGACATCAGCCCATGTACAGCACTGAACCATTTCTGGAAACTATTTGTTTTCATTTTCTTTGAGCAAAAGGAACACTATTAAAATTGGAATTCTGGACAAAAAAAAACTGAAGGCTCTTGCCCAGAGTGAGAGTTGAAATATAAATAGGTTCAGATCTAGCAATTTGTTAGAGCAGCTAAATAAGAGGGTTTCAAAAGAGACATGTAAGTCAAGATGGTATAGCTTCACTGCTTTTTTTTTTTTATAGTTCAGAAATACTTTCCATAAAAAAGGCTGCCTACTTGGAAGATTTTATATAAGCAAAGTGTTGTGAAATTTTTATAGTGTTCCGTTCAATCTGTTTTGCAGAAAATGTTCTTTTTGACTACCATAATCGACTTCTGTTCAACATCATCATCTAGCTGCTGTTAAAATCGTCTTGGCTTTGGCACTGAGGCTACATCATGCTCCTTTGCATCTCTGACTTCTCTTTGCTGTGCCATGCAAACCCTTACTGTTTTTACTCCCTGGGCAGTAAAGATTGGGTCTACCCACCTACCCCTTTCTACTTAGACTCCAACAAACACAGCTTGCTCCAAGCTGACCTCCCCAGAGAAACTCTCTGTGTCTGTGCTGGCAAGCCAGTAACAAGCTTGAAGACCCAGAATTAGGATTTCTGTAGTCAGAAATACCTCCCTTTCCAGCCACTTAGTTTTTCTGTCTGTGCTGATCTCACACAACCTAGACTTCAGAATCTCTGCACCGGGGATTTCCTTTTTTATTCACAAGAGTCTTACACTAGTAGAGTTTCCACCCATTTTCCTTGTTGTCCAGGGATATTTACTGCATTGTTAACTGGTTGCTGATATTCTTTCAAGTAGTCTTTACTCACAGTTTGATCAGGTACAGATCAGGTACAGAGATTAGCTTGTATTTCAATTCATCTTTTGGAAGATCTTTGTTTTTAGACTCTATTCTTGAACAAATACTGGCAACAATCCTATCTGAAAACATACTGCTATACTTGCCCAAAGTTTGTTAGCTTAGCAGACATCCCTGCCAGTTAAAGTTTTGACTAGAATATCTATGGTAACAAAGGCAGAAGACTAATAATGGACCAGCAGGAGTACTTCAAAATCATTTCAGCTAACCCTGTCCTGGCCAGCTTCTTGTACATGCTTCAGCAAATTCTTCTAGGACAACAGTCATTGTTTAAATGATCATTTTCAAGCATTAGTAATTCAGTGCTGCATTCTTTCTGGTATTCAAGAGTGAAATGAGTCCTTCTTGGAGGACTGAGAAAACTATTTGAGGCTGTTTTCCTCTCTGCTTCCCCACCAAGGATGCTGTGAATGTTGGACAACAGAAGGAGGAGAAATTCAGAGTGGACTCTGTTAGACTAAAATGAAAAGTTTGTTTTGGCACTCAACACAGGAATGCAAAACCTGTCCTGTATTTTGCCCTGCCTTAATCAGACACTGTAGTTCTTTAAAAACAAAAGCTACAGAAACCACTGTGTGACTTTCAACTTGAAGCTTCACATAGGTGGTTCATGTAGAAGTAGAGTTTGATTTCATCTTATTTCACATAAACACGTAAGGCTTCCTTAACTCTGTGTGTACTCCAGTACCATAAGGGAAGGAAGTACGCAAATCTCATGAAATCCATTAACACTGAATAGCAGCATGTGCAGCAGCCCAAGGGCAATGTGTGGCCTTTGAGCTACACGTGACTCAGTAGCAAGTCAAGTCAAGGCTAGGTTACAAATGTTAATTACTCCAGATTTTTGGCTGGGAGGGGAAAGTAGGAACCGTTAGGGATTGCTGAGACCAGTAATGCTTTCTGGGCTGCAGCTGTGTGCTCAGCCCCATGCCCTCACACAGTGAGGGAGTGGAATCCCTTGAGCGCTATCAGGATGTTGCTGCCAATGCAGCAATCCCACACTTACATTCCCTCAGCTCTGAGGTAGGTAGATCTTGGCTAGCTGCTCATCCAGTCTGAAATGTTAGCCAAATCATGTGCTCCCTGAGAGTTCAGCTGTCAGGGCTATAGTAATGTGCCGGCCTTTTGCATTCATGCAATTGGAGCACAGTAGTTTGCATGGCGCAGGCAGGAGGGACACAGTTGGCGTTGTGTCCCCCTTCCTAATGGTTTGGCTTCATAGACCAGGTAGGCATTTGCTACTCCTTCAGAGAAGCATGTTGCTGTGCTTAAGTTCACAGCAGCAGACCCACAGCAAGAGGCTCAGCAGGATGCAATTTGCCCCCTGCCTCACCTATAGGGCGTTAGCAACAAGCTCCCAGGATGCTATGAGGTCTCCTTTCCAAAAAGGCCCTACCTTTCACAAGGTACTGTGCACAAACCAGTCCCACATTGGAGCCTTTTCTTCCTTGGGTAAGAAGACCAGATATCAAGATACTGACTGTCAGGCTGGCAGCAAAGTCTTGTTGCTTTTATTTATTTATTTATTTATTTTTCAAGTGGTTGGAAACAGAAATGCTGAGGTACTAACAGGCTGACTCCTGTTCTTACCCCTGCCATCAAAATGATTCCAAAGAACGTTTATCAATCAGGTGATAGGCGCTTTATACATAAAAATATAAATATAAATATATGTATAAAATGTATGTGACTTTTGGTATTCTTTTACCTAATTGGAAAGTCCTAACAAGAAATGCCCAGAAGTCTCCAAAAACATTTGAGACAACTTAATGTGAATAAGCACCCTTACTCTGTGTGTGTATTAATCTCTAATTTATTTCATAATGCTTCACTCACTGTCTTCGTTACCTGAAAGGTAACCCCAGCTATGAAACTCTACTATGCCATGTAACTGCTTTTAGCAGAAAATGACATCACGCTTTATTAATCCCTTGGGAAGGAGGGGTGGGAAGAAAAGGAATAAAAGAAAAACTTAGTTTATCCAAAGCCTGGAATGATTTGCAGCCAAATATATGATGCTTAAGCAAGCGTGCACATCTCCAGGATAGTTGTCTCACGCATATTTCCCTATTCAATTTGTGGCATAATTTTTTCCATGCCTCCTGACATAGTTAATCAAATCATACTCATGTAAACTCCAATACCTGCCGAAGGCAGCATGCTAGGTTTGTGAGTCAGATCTGTATGCTGTAGTAGTGTTGAAGCAAGATAAGTGTGGCACTTGAATAGCTGTCACTTCCAAGACCTATGAATGTAAATCCACCTAAAATTATTTCTGTAGATACTGCTACTAATGAAAACAATATGAACTTTCCCACATTGAATTAGTTGAGCGTGCTTCAACACTGAACATAACTCTGAATAACAGGATATCAAGTATGTAGAAACGCAAATATTTTTCCTCTAGAATACTTAAACACATTGTGGTTCAAACAGTACAACACTGGAAGGCTTATGAATTCCACTGAAATATTATTGAAGTATGCATCATTTGTACTGAATACCTCCTATGAATGCAGGCTGCAGTTCCACTACCCTCTTTAGAAACACGACAGAAAAGAATCATGCCTCCTAAGATGAGAAAACCAATGTATTTAGATTGCTCCAAAAGTAATGCCTCCTATTCATTTCCATAGAAACTGAACAGATGCAAAGAGCACTGAAACACTATGTAATAGAGCACATTCTCAGCTACAAAACACCATTTTCCAACACAGTCACCACCATTAGCTGTGTATTTTTGCCAACAATGAACAAGAGCCTGCATGCTGCACCCATAAAAATCTGCACCAGTGAAGATGACCACTGGCATCACTGCTGAAACAAACCACCCCTTGCCTCACTGTGTTCACATCCACTGGTTGATCAACATTCAGCAAGTGTCAGCCAATGTCAGTGGGTGCCATTTTTTGTGCATGGAGGAATTCAACAACACGCCTTTTCTTTCTATGTGCTTCCATGCCGTTTGGCAGGCTGCCCCTCTGCTGACACCTGTTTCATGGCAACAAAATGTAACAGAATATTGATGAGAAGGTTCAACCTCTACAGCTATGCCACCTCTGATGTTGTGGGCCATTGTAATAAAATAGGGGGCGTTACTTTCAGAGCAGTTCTTGTATTTCAGCTGTTCAGATAATTTGCAACTCTTTATTTCTGTTGCTACACCTTGGTCCTGTTTCACTACCAAATTTCAGTTTTAGAATCCCCAAATTTCGGACTGAATTTTGAATACATTCCCTTACCATTATATTACAGCACATTGCTTCCTAGAGGAAGACTGTGGTAGGAGTGAGGGAACAGGGCTTGGCTTTGCATTATTCTGTCCTATCGTTTCTCTCTCTGAGCAGTTATGCTAGCCAGTTCACTCTAGGAATAGCCATGTAAAGCAGACAAGAAACATAAAGGAACAACTATTCAGATACTTTTAATGTACAAAATTCATGCTGCTTACTGGCCTGCTGTAATAGCTTCAGTAACACCTTTGCCTTTTATAGACTGCACGTACCTTCTGAAAGTGTATGTATTTAGAAGCAGAGCACTTATTTTCTTTTGCGAGGAAAGCTTTCAAGTGACTAAGCCAGGCCTTAAAGGTTTGCACAGACTCCTACTCTTTGCTGTTGGGAAAGACAGAAGTTGCTGTTTCATTACCTTTTCTTTTGCTGAACGATTTTAAGCAGGATTGTTGCAATCTATTTTCTTTCAAGTTGGTAACTCCTAAGGAGACCAGTCCATCATTCTGGATACTTAGCGATTCTCTCAGTTTCTTATTTATCACAACAATCCAGTCATTTTTTTAATACAGATATTTTACACTAGTTTAACTCTTCAGAACCAAGTAAGCTATGCAATGAAATGAAAACTGCACTTTAGAGGCACCACAAAACAGAAAAGTGACTGAATATCCAGTTATTAAGCACAACACTAATTATAAGTGATAATTCATACCATCACATATAGAAATGCCTTTTGGGGGAGTCTTCTTTCTTTGACTTGGATCATATGAAACAGCTAAGAAATTTTCAGACAGACAAGAGAACAAAGAAGAAGGAATAATCTTTTTTCCATTCTAGTTCCCAAAAGCAGTAGCTTTGTCTTTAGCCAGTTGGAAGCTAGCAAGAAAGAAAAATGTAATCAAAATATAGACTACAATGTCTAATTATTCTGTTTTCAGGTGCTTTTCTTATTCCCTACATCCTCTTCCTAATCATTGCTGGAATGCCCTTGTTCTATATGGAATTAGCACTGGGACAGTACAACCGAGAAGGAGCTGCCACTGTGTGGAAGATCTGCCCAGTGTTCAAAGGTAAGCATCCCTCTGCTCACTTGGAAAGCACAGTGAGGGTGCCAACACCTGCAACCACAAACAGAAGAAAGGTCTTCTCTTTCCACAGACAGCATGATATTTGCTGACCTTTCTCTAACCCTTGAATTCAGAAGCCTTTTTGTTATCATGGGTGAAGCAGAAAATGAAAAAAGCCACACACAGAAATCATCTTGCAGCCTATTGCTGAGGAGCGCAGCAGAGAGCAATAAGCAGGAGGAGCAGTTCAGCCCTGTCCTCCTTTTGCCCATATGCCAGGGCTGGGGGGAGTTGGGTTTTTCTTGGTGGAAGGAGGAGCTGGAGATGCAAAAGATCAGAAATATCAAACCTCGTCCATGTCAGTTCAGTCCTGTCCCTGTCTGCAGCACTCAAGCAAGAAATAGCAGGGGTTAGCTGTTGGGGGCACTGAGGGGCTGTCTAAAGGGGTGTTTCTGGATGAAAGAAACCACGTGGCTTCTGTACATGAAACACTTCTTAAGGAGCCTCAGGAATCTTCTCAACCATTGCTTACCAGCAAAAATCATGAGCTACCCAACGTAAAATCTTTTTGACACAGAGCTATCAGAAATCACTGAAATGAAATCACTCAAGCCTGACTGATCCTAGAAGATTAAAATTCTGATCGTGTTCATCCCATGACAAAAGCTGAAGAGCTTAACATTGGCAATCCAAACTCGGCAGATCCGGTACTTGGATATAGGTTACACTGAGTAAATGTTAAACTTCTTTCTCAAAATAAAGCTCTCCCCTTCCAGGAGGCTAGAATCACAAAACAGGAGAACTGCAGAGGTTGGTTATTTTTTCATATCAGTCAAACCTGAAACTCATAGTAAAATTAGAAATGTAATAAAAGATAAATAGGTGAGCTAATAAAAAAGATGTCCATCAATTTAAAAATGAGGTCATATAGGTTTGTCTAAGCCTTCTGTAATTCTTTCATGGAAGCAAAATTCATCCCAGCACCCAGGAACCTGCAGCCCTTGCTCAGTCAAAATTCTGGCTGGCCTTGGTTAATAACTTTGGATAACAAAGAGGATTTTGAAAATTTGACTGTAATGATTAGACCACAAGGATCTGAGTGTTTGAGCCAAGCAGCACGGTGCTCTGAAGCAGTCTGTTTGTTGACTTCAGGACTGAAATACAAAGGGAAAGTAGAACTTATTTCATGTACAGGCTTGTTGAAATTCCAGCTGCCTTTTTTCTGCTGATATATTCAAGGTGGGCTAAAGATACACTACTGTGATTTTTGAATATTCTTATTACTGGATATAGATGAACCTGAGTTATGTGATTTTATTTCATCTCAGCACTACTGTAAACTCAGTATTGTTAAAGTTTTGATCAATCTGATAAAGCACACACATATTTTACTGCTAAATTCATGATGCTTCTGAGTTTTTTTTTATGGTTTAACTCAACTGAAAAGTACATAGTCAACCCAAATTTATAATGGCTTTCCTAAAATAAAAGCATCATATTACTAATTTTAGCTATGAATATTATTGCCACGATCTCTAAGGGCTCTGCTTCTTGTGTGATGCTCCCATAATGCATGTGATTTAAAATATACCCTGTAACCTTTGAAGCACAGCCTTTTCATCTCTACATTTTCCAGCGCCTATTTTAGAGTGTGGGTGGTGCAGCACTGCATTTAAAAAGTCAGACCTAGAAACAGGAGAGCACATTCATTCCTGAACATCCTCATAATTTCAAAGAAGTGGCAACCTTGATATGAAATGTCTGTAATTGTCCCCCTGAGCAGAGATCATCTAATTTCAGTGCAACTTATTACTTACATTTATTATTTTACCATTTATATTAACAATTAATTACCTACTTAGGTGATTTATTTTTCTTTCTATTGTGCTTATTTAATGTATCACTGGAGTTTGAGTGTTCATTTAAACACTAAGGATTTCAGGATACAGTTTCATCTTTCTTTCACAACCTGTCCCCGGCGTTAGGGATGAACAAACTAGCTTATATACTAAAAACCTCCTAAGGAAGAGAAACTTTGGTATGCAGCACTCTGAGCTGCCAACTTCTTCAGTCTGCATCTGTTTCTTATGCAAATTTCAAACCAAGGAAAGTTGTGTGCTACTTCA
Source organism: Perdix hodgsoniae (assembly GCA_035772895.1). Classification (NCBI taxonomy): domain Eukaryota; kingdom Metazoa; phylum Chordata; class Aves; order Galliformes; family Phasianidae; genus Perdix; species Perdix hodgsoniae. The sequence goes on from JAPSGF010000031.1 coordinate 7,440,312, forward strand.
TTGCTTTATCAGGGAATGTGATAGTTCAAAAATATCCAACTGTTAGGCCTCCAGTGTGGTATTTTACTAGAGAAAATCAAAAATGAAAGTTTACACTTACGTGGTTGTGACACTGCTGTGATGGTAGTCATAAAGCAGATGAAGTCTCTACCCGTAACACAAAATACAGAGAACCCTAGGATAGGATTCACAGATTGATGCTGCTCATAGATTAATGGAAAAACAATATTAGCTAACATAAAACAAGCCTCCTGAATAATTGTGACAATAAGCTTTTATTCTGCTCTGCCATTAAGTAACAAAGCTTCCACCTAAACTATTAAAAAACATATATTATTTAAAGGAGAAAGCTCTCCCTCTTAAGAGACACTCCAAGCACACCTCAACAGTATGCAAAAATACCAAAGAAATGTTCGAAGCATCAGAAGATGCTTAACACTGGGATTCACCAAATGCCCTGCCCAGACTTAGGTTTAAATTTTCTGTGACTTCTTTTCTGTAATCCTGGGGATATAATGATATCCCCAGTTTAGCACAGTTTAGTCCCAAGCTTGATATACACTAAGATTTATTCGTGTGCTCCAGAACCACTTGCACCACTCAGTGGAACGGCATAGGCTGTTCCGTGCATGTTTTGGATCTAGTCACACGCTGATAGATGCAATCTGGAGAGGAACAATGGTAACGAAACAAGAGGGGAATGCTGTCTGATCCAAACAATCTCAGCATGAGGCATAGGGAAACTTCAGCTTTACTTTTCCAAGAAAAGTTGCCAAGGATTCCGACATGAAGATGAAATGAATTTCACTCCTAACATGGGCTTGCAGTCCTTTGCACTGGAAGAAAAACACCAGTGGAGTTGAACAAGAGCAAATTTTGACACTGAGCTGCTTAATTTCTTTCTCTAGCAGGACAACTAGATTTCCTAAAGGGCAGTCACTTTCCAACTTCATTAATGTAATTACTTGTTTTGAGATATACTGCATGCATATACTGTTGCATGTAAAATGCAATGTATAATCTCATTTTCCTTTGTCTTTAGGTGTAGGCTATGCAGTGATACTCATAGCTCTTTACGTGGGTTTCTACTACAACGTTATCATAGCTTGGTCTCTGTATTATCTATTTTCATCATTCACATTTGAGCTCCCCTGGACGAATTGCGACAACAGTTGGAATAGCCCAAACTGTACAGATCCCAAACTCTTCAACGCGTCAGTGCTTGGCAATGGCACCAAATACTCCAAGTATAAGCTCACTCCTGCTGCTGAATTTTATGAGTAAGTGTTGACTTAACTTTACTATTTATTCAAAATTGTATGTCTGAGAGTGTTTCCACTGGAAGATAAAATAGGTTAGCATCCTGCCTCTAAAACAAGCATCAGAAGACTAAGGTTAAAATGCAGTGGTAAAGTTTGATTTATATTCCTGTATGATTAAGACCCTTGCTTCTGCAGGCTTCAGTTTCTCCAGTACAAATGCAGTATTTGCATATATGGAATTCAACAGAAGTTACAAATCTTTCTTGTTATTCCATTTCTGCACATGCCAACTTTGCCAGAGCAAGGAAACAGCAGTGTTATGAAAAAGACCACTGCAAGCCAAACCAAACTGACTCTAAGGCTTCAAAGTAATCATTGGTTCTCCACTTGCAAAATGTTCCAGAGCAGAGCTCAGCAGTTCAATGAAGTGAAACAAAGCACTGAGCAGGGAGGGGAGCACCACAGCTGTAAAAAGATGGACCTTTTTGTAATTCCTGAGTGAAAGGGCATTCTGCAACATGGGCCAAGACAGGCAAAGACACACTCAAATCAAACACTTGAAATCAAAAAGGTATGCAGATAACCATAAAACAATGATATAAATCCGTGTATAAATAATTACATTGTGGATCCCCAGAGGAAAGTTATTTGATTAGGAGAAAGAAAAGAGGGTGAGCATCACGCTAATTGAATCAGCTGTTGAATCAATCCCAATAATCAATCAACATTTCTGTGTTGGAAATGAACAAATCTCAGGGCACACATCTGCTGAGCTGTTGAAACAGAGAGACACCACTGTTAGCAAAAATAACCTGGTGTGTGTTGCAGCACTTGGCTAATAGTAGGGATATTGAGGTCTGCAAGTCTGAAACATTTGTGGCTGCTTGTTCTTTATTGAAGACAGCACAATAATCAGTACAGTAACACTGTGGGCAGGGCTATTGATGCTTTGAAATCAATAAGGGGATTTGAGTTTGAAGGAACTCACTACAGTGACAAATATTGACAGCCAGGAAATCTACTGCCCTTAAAAAAACAGTATGCAGTGCATTCAGAACTTTGTTATAAGTTGATCATTTTTAGCAAAAGGTTATATGAATGCCAAGAACGTGACTTTAAAGTGAACAATGAGAAATTATATCAGCATCTTCAAATAAAGAACTGTATTATTACGGAGAGGTTATTGTTTAAAGAGAGGTTTTCTTTATAGTTGTCTTGGGCTTAAGATTTTTGAAAGCAAAATGCAATCCTCACATTCTTGCTTTGCTCACTTAAGACTTAAAGTGCATCTCTGCAATTTCAGTTATCACATCACGCGTGGGGGTGATTTTGTCCTTGTACTGGGTGCTGGTGGAGTCCATGCACCATGCTTTAAATTCTACCAATCCAGGAAACAGCTGTTTGCGGTTCTGCATGCACACTGAAACGACATATTAGGGTTCTTTCCTTGCCATGAAATAGAGTTGAGTTACAGTTCTTAAAATGTAAGAATAAAAAGGGAATTTTATGTTTCATTGTGATTTGGCTGCTGAATTTTGAGACAGTTCTTAATTCCTTAGGCCCTGTATTCTTTAGTCACTAGACTATATTGCAAAAATGAAAAGATTCATGTAACGCAGTCTGTGACAGCTGCTTTCCCATCTGTAAAAACAGGGAACCACAAGGGGCATTATGTTATTATCCAGTATTTGGATTAGCTCATCAAGTCCAGCTGTAAAGCTCAGGTGTGGACCCATGCTTGCGCAGCTTCAGTGTGTTCAGATCCAACCTAGAAAACACAGCCCAGTTCAGAAAACAGCATTTCATCTTATATCCAATAACTGCTCTTGCACCCATGCTCCTTTTGCAGCAGCCAGAGCTACATCTTCTGACTGCAAAGTTTCGTGTTAAATGCAATGGAGTTAGAAAATAAGAGTAAAGGTGTAATGTTAAATTTGCATCAATATAGCACATTTACAAAGTAACGCACTCTTGTTGGATGCAGTATACTGTGAACAAAGAGTTCAAGTAAAGGTCTGACTGGTTATATTCCCTTTAAGTAAAGTTCAGATATTCCCTTAAAAATACAAAGTGCCCTTAAACCATCTTGCACTACGGCTTGAACTGCTTCTAAATTTGACCCAATTGTTTACATAGGAATTACACCTGGTTTTCCTTGCTAGATAGCCATAAGACACTTCTTAATTCTCATTCTAGGTTTAGATTACATCCAGAATATTTGCGAACTTAAGTAAACAGGGAGACATGAAACACCAAACATCTCTTTTGCAGTGGGAGAATGACTGAAAAGAGGTATTTCCCAAACAAGCCACAAGCATACAGCTGATGTGGTTTCACTTAGTGAGCAGCAGACACTTGTTCTCTCTTCAGGATGTAAGTCCTTCATAGTGAAAAACTGGCAGAAACTTCCTAAAACCACCCAGCTTCCAGAGTTGACTCTCCCATCTCTACCTCCATTGCTCAGAAAAAAACTGTAGGAAGAGCTGGGAGTGCTGTGACGTGGCATTACTGTGGTACTTCCAGAAAGGCACCACTAAGCTCCACAGAAATATGCTAATTCTCACTGCTTGTACTGAGACAGAGAAGGGAAAACTTACTAAGGATCTAGGCCAAGTCTTTCAGCTGTCCAGTGCTTGGCAGGGAGGGAGAGCAGGAAGAAATCACTAAGCCGCAGACTTGGAAGAAATCACTTCAAATTGCAGTTCCCATGTCAAGGCATGACAGAGGCACTCTGGCAAACTTATCTAGATTTTGTTTTCAAGCCTCAGGAGTTGGGCAATAATTTGGGCTGAAGTGGTCCTACCCTTATGCTTTCTAGAGACTATTTCATTTCGCTGTCTGGTTTCAGTTATTCAGGCTTAATTCAGGCCAAGTTGTCATTGACGTCAATGGGTCGCTTGCTTAAACCAGGAAGACGGGAGGGAATGGGACCTCTAATGGGACAATACCTCATTAGTGATGGTTAAAATGAATTATAAGGCACATGCAAAATTAACTAGGCAAACACTCCAAAATCTGACAGTGCCCTTCTGCTCATATTTAGTCATAAGTCCAGGAATAAAAAGTCAGTTCCACATTTCTTCGGAGATGTACTGATTACTTCCCTCTTTTGTGGCTTGGAGTTAAACACAATGCAGAGGTCTATCTATTCTATCCATTCAACATATGTTAAAATGACTCATTAAAAACATTTATTTGGAAGAACAGAAGTCCATCTCTCAAAAAAGGAAAATGCTCCTCTATCTATTCCATAGCACTCCTATTTAAGTATTTAATCTGAAATTGGGAATATTTCATTTTTGTTCTCTGCATCTTTGTGCCTGGAAAGAGTTGGTTTCCATCTTGCTTTCATTTATGCTGACAATCAAAAAATACCAGTTTGGAGGAACAAAAGCACTGCTCTTCTCTGAAGGCCCTGTGCCTGTAAAAAAAAAAAACATTTGTTCCTCCAGGAACAAATCTTGACAGGTTTTTAAACAAAGTAGTAAAATTCTCAACAAATCCATTGAGCTACAGCTATTTCCTTCTGATACTGCTTTTCCCAGTGCTGTAACCCATTCTTTCTGTATAAGAAATAAAACACATTTTAATAGGGAAATTTTCCCACCAGATTCAGTAAAGGAAATCAGCAGAGCTCACAAGTCTGCCCAGCAGAGATTAATTGCAAAAAGGCTACCTGTGAACAAGGAATGAGGACAGCGTTGAGTTGCAGCAGTCCACATCCATCATATTTATACACATTAATTTACAAGGAGGATATGAACCAACAACACCCTGCAAAAATCCTCACTGTATAAAATAAAGGCCACTTTTATGTAAGAGGCTTCTGCCTTCACAGGAAATACCACCACAGACTGACTGAAGCTCCACGTGGTTTTGTGACATAGCAAACAGAGTTACACCAACCTTCCCCATGTAAACATCTGTGAACCTGCTCAAAAGAGAGAAAACACCAGCTCAACTGTAACTGTAAGGGAGTAGTGTTTGCAAACAAAAAATGAATCAGACAATATGACTTAAGAGGGGATACTTAGGAAATATTTGAATGTCATGTTTGCAAGTTCATAGTTTGAGATTTACATATGTGCATCCCTGCACTTCATATATTATTGACTTTTGGACTGCAGAATGTTTTTGAACTCAACTAAGTAAATGAATAATCTTTTTCTTTTTGGCTCAGTATACAAAAATTTGGGGTTGAAAGTATTTATGCGCAGGAAAAACAGCTATTCAAAAAATATTTACATGTGCAGCTTTGAAATTTGCTTTTCATGCGTGCTCACACCTCCACATTTGTTGGCCCTTTACTTATACAAAGAGAAAAGAAATGAAATGTTGAGTGCAGGGAAAATCAATCCACATGTGTACGCATGTTCTTAGGTTTTGGACAGCTTTATGGAAATGATTCCTAACCCACAACAAGCCTTTTTATAACAAGTTCAGAAGACTGGAGAAATAACAACTTTGCCATGCTAACTTTTCCAGACGGTTTTCATGAGCGCACATCAGGAGCAGCACATTGCACTGCAGGCATAACAGCCTGCTTTGTGTTAACTTGCAGGAAGAGTTTAACTGCTTATCTCTACACAGAATTCTTTGTAGTTTGGTAGCAGTACCAAGCTCTGAGCAATCATTACAGAGGCCAGGGGCACTGCTACAGCACCTCTCTTGGGCTACCTCGCATTTGAAATCCTGGCAAGTCAAGGCAGAGCCCCTCTGCAGCACGTCCTTCCTCTTGTGCTCAAGGCAAAGCCAGCAGAGGTGCCACACACGGCTTTTTGCCGCACAGGGTTCCATGCCCAACCCACAGGTAACCAGCTCCCCTGCCCCACACAGCTGTGAACGTACAGCTTGTGTGCAATTGCTGTGGAAACAGCATGGCAGCACTGCATCTGCACCAGGAGCGTGGCAAACTGCAAAATACCCCATCCAATGCTACTTAATCCAGGGAGCTTTCCACAAGGAAAAGAAACAACTGTATTTTACACCCTGAAGGAAACCAGCCACGTGAACAACTAAACTGTGGTTGCACAAATATATAAATGCAAGAGATGCATCTAAGAGAGCCTTCCAAATGAGTACAATTATCATGCCTCAAATTGAGTGTGTAATTTAATTTCTATAGATTGCTCTCTGTGTACACTGTCAGTGCTTTTTGCATGCTTTTTGCATTTCTTTTGTGTTGTTCCTTCCCTATACACATCTTTGACCATTCCCTAAGGAGTAAGTTCTCAGTGTGGAGAAAAAGGAAAGGGCTATAGTAATCACCGTGGTATGGATGGGAACATTAGGATGCAGGTTTGTGTCACAAGCTGTTCCTAGAGCTGTGACTCCTCCAGTTACTGAGTTGCTCTGAGCAGCTGCCCCTTGCCTCCCCAGTAACATATCTTACGTAGGTTTTATATGTGAGCACCCAAAAGATGGGCTTCCTGTTGGCTCTCTGACACCACATTAAAGAGGAACCAAGTGCTACACAAAGACATAACAAAAAACAGTGATCCAGCAAACAACTTGTCATTTGCTGATTTCAATAGATGTGAATTTCTTCCCTTTGGCTGATTGCAGGGAGGAAGGAGGGCAAGAACTGGTGCCAGAGTTATGGACTGACTTGTGGAATCTTCCCAGCAGGGAGCACTGGGAAAGGAAGGACCAGCATAAATCTCCTGGAGAGAGTAATCGGAATCTCTGAGTGCAGCTTCAAACTGAAATGACATTGTATTCCTGCTCCTCTTGCAATTAGGCAGACAGACTCTTGGGACCTATATTTACAGTCTCAAAGTCATTGCAAATGTAATTTACAGTCCCTTACATGGAAAGTAGTCTTGGCATAAATCAGGCTCCTTTGCACAAATGGCTGATAAAATTAATTTCTTATCAGCTCCTCTTTTATTTAGCTCAGCACAATACGTCCCTGTTCTACTTTCCATCAGCTCATCTCTTAATGTCTGTTCTCCATCCCTGCTCCTCATAATATTTTCTCATCCTGTTTGCATATTTTTCTCACCTATTTTCACTTTTTTTTTTCAATAATAAAGATCTCCGGGCAAAATATTAATTATTTCTATCTTATTGCCTCTAACTGTTGCTTTCTCTCTGACTCAGAGCTGTGACTTCTGAGTTTATTTTATTACATATCAACAACTCTAAACTTAGGAAACAAGGGTAATTCTCAGTAGTTTTCAGCACAATTTAAAGCAAATGACAGAAAACTGATACCGAGTGCTGCATCTCACCTGGTTCCCTGATGCAGGGATTTAAGAGATCGCTTTATGCTACTTTGCCTAGGACATGTACACATCTTTACAGCACTGGGAAATGGGACAATCCTGCAGTAAGACAACTTCAGTATAAGAATGGATGTGGCATCTTCCATTATTCTGCTGTAATATCAGCAGGTTGAACTTGAATGTTTCAAGCTCAATGCTTTATGAATGGAGAATCTTGCAGTACCACTTCCCATTTTCTTCTTTGTGGCCATTACAAGGGAAGTGACTGAGTGCAATCTAAAGGAGCCAGGCAGGGATCTGTCACTCCACGTGCTTTAGGAGAAACACAGAGAAAGCAGCCTCAGCTGGTCCTGAAATAAAGTACTACTTAATGGGAAATGGGAATAGTTGTGGCACAATTCAGCTGCTAACTGGATTTTCGATAGTATTGCTGATGTATGGTAACTTTGATGAACATGATGAATGCTAAGCACTTTTCAGATTTGCCCTTGTTCAAAAAATGACTGTTTTTCAAAGTACATTCCAAAGCTATCCTTCAAGCCAAGAGAGTCTAGTCTAATAGTTTGACTGCTGCTTCTCCTCTCCATCTATTCAGATATCAGCACATCTGAATCCAAATCACAATCTAGCTACTAGATCTCTTGCTTTTTGCTGCAGCTGGAACCCAAATGTAGCCTCTGATTGGTAAATACTCATTAACTGCTTCCCAGCAACCTTCAGAAATGGCATTTTTCAGAAAGTTTCTAGGACTTAAGAGGTCAGAAAGGAAAAAAAAAAAGTAAAGGAAGAGGAAGCAAAATCCACCAAGATTCAATCTCAGAAACAGCAGTGGTCTATGAAGGTTTCTTTGCTTAGCTGCTCAGTTACACAGCTGTTTTAATTGGCTACAGAATATTTTTTCTCTTCATATTTTATGATCCCTTACCCTGATTAAGGGAGCAGAACTCCTGGTTTGGAGATGCTCCTGAAAATCCTCGATATCCCACACTTGAAGTGGCAATTCTGTCAAGTGTTCTTAATAGCAAGACATTGCTAGCTGCTCCTTGGAAAGCAAACAGAAGGAAGCAGTCTTCTTTTAAAATTCAGAAAAATGTTTAGGCGGGAAGAATAAAAGGTTAAATGGACACAAAGAGTGCAAGTTCAGGTTCTGTTTTTCTAAAGGTTCATCTGCACATTGTAATCCAAAGGACTTTATAGCATCCAACTATAATAATAATGTTGATAGTATAACTGTGACAGCACAGACTGCACAATTTCTCCCAGTCTCTGAACAAATTTTCTTATCTGAATCTGTGATGCTCTTCCCAACTATATTTTTAACGCTGCTCAAACTGGTAAGTTTAAAACAGAATCAAGCATCTCGATCCAGAATCCATTCACACCTCTGGATCCCCATGAAAACACACTCTACTAGCAGAAATGTGAATAGCTTCCATTCTCCCTCTAAGGAAAAGCTGAATTAGATCCACCTATCAGCTTACATTTAATGATTTTTTTTAATGAGTTATCAAAATTCTAGCTTTTGCCGTTTTGCTGTTTCCACAGATAACAGCTGAGGACTTAGCTATACAGTTTGTATAAGAGTTAAATTCATCTCATACATGCTAAATAGGAAGGTTCTTTGAATATATGTCACAGACACACTGTCATTACCCTTTTAGCGCCTGACATGTAATTATCCTTATAGTGCCAAAGGAATCGAGCAGCTGCTTATTTTAGGAGGACGCTTTTAAAAAGAATCTTTTATTCAGTTGAGGATGTATAATAGCAACAGTCCAAGAATACAGTATTTCCTACAGAACAGAGCTACAGAAGCAGAACTGTTAAGTTCTTGGCCCATTACATCTAGATACCTTTGGTATGAAAATGGAAAATTATGTGCTACACTTGTAGATTACTGAATGGGTTGTATCAGCGGGCCTTTATTTTCCCAGCATGTTTCGGCAGTTAAATTAGTATAGAGACTTATTCAGTTTTCATTTAAGCTGACACAGATTGGCTCTGTCTCAGAGTTCTGACTCATCTCTGTCCTGATAAGACAAGTGCTGAAGATAACTCTGACGTACCAGCTATCTAGTAGGAGAATGTATGCACTGTTAGTGGGGCAGGAATTGACTCCTCAGACTTTACTGTCCACATGTCTGCAGTCACACAGAGCAAATCACTCAGTACTTCAGTTTCTCCAAAATGCAGTTATCTTGTATATATCAAGGTCCTCCACTGATAGGGGATTCATCAAGTTCAGTTGTGTTATCACAGTGCTAAGTCTGTTATCACAGTGTTGATTGAGGTAAACTATTTTACCCATAGCAAATAAAGGCAATAGAGAAAGAGAAGGAGAAAGATAGAAAGATCACAATTATTTGTTCTGAATGGACACTAAAAGACTAAGAAATTGCAACCCCAAGCCAACATCCCATAGAGCTGTTCCAGAACCAGGAGTTAGCTTTGCAGTTGCCCCCCTCCCCAGGTACAGGGCTCCAAACACAATGCCATTCCTCTTAGCAAACACAGCCTTAAGTGAAATATTTCTATGTAGATCTGAACAAGCAACACGACCCCTCAGCAGCACAGAACAGATGGGAGGAAGGGAGATCCATGGCAACATTTGCCCACATCCCTCTGTCTTGTGCACACAATGTGTTTTGACAATTCTAATGGTGGACATCACCAGTCCTTGGGAGAAATACTCTTTCCTACACAACTTTTTGTTGATCTCAAAAGCATTACTCTACTCTGCTAAGCAACAGAATTTCTTCTGCTATTGTCCCACTATCTCAATGAACAACAAAATGTTCTATGTCCATTTTGAATTCACCAATTGTTACTTTTCCTATCCAACCACTTTTCCCATTTGCAGCCTCACAGAATACTCATTCCATCAGAAACTCAATGCCCATGGTGCAAATAAGCTAGCTGCTTGCTTATCTAGAGTCAGAACAACTGAAGTTGAAAGAGATGTCTGAGGGATATCTAATACAACTTCAAAAGTAAATTAGCCTACTTAGGCTCTTTACTGGCCAAGTTCTAAAATTTCCAAGGACAGAGATTCTTCAGCCTCTCTGGGCATCTGCTCAGTCCTCAAGGAAACCTGAATGAGAAATGAGAAGATAATGAATGACACTTCTAAAATGTGGGAAGCAGCACAACATATGGCTTCACAGAAAAATCATTAACTGCTAGCAGTATCTGAAGGGCAGCTCCTAGCACAGTGCAGCATCCATTTTCACTGCCCACAGGATGCGATAGATATAAGCCCTTTTCCCCCAGTGACTTGGCTTTGTTTCTGTGTATCTGGTATGCAGGCGAGGAGTTCTGCACCTGCATGAAAGCCGTGGAATCCACGACCTTGGCTTGCCTCGCTGGCAACTTTCCCTCTGCCTCTTGGTGGTGGTAATCATTCTTTTCTTTAGTCTGTGGAAAGGCGTGAAGACTTCAGGAAAGGTAGAGATAATATTGTCCTTCTATCTCAACTACGTTCTTTGTCTCCTTTAAGAAGGGTCCTTAATTTAGGAACAAAAGACTAAATCACTACATCTGAGGGATCCTCAGGGTCTAAACCATGCGAGAGGCCTTCATATATGTGCAGTGGAAGCACAAAATCCAGATTCAGCCTTTATTTTATCTACAGATTTCGCTTGCATGGTGTTTTGACTGGAAATTTTACTAGCATATTTTTAATTCTGCTTTGGTGGTCTCAATCCAGAAAATACCTTGAAAGACACAGATGTTTTAAATTGTCTGATGTGCATCCCATTCTCAGCCAAATGTGCTGATGTTTTCATGCTTTGTTGTTACATAAAGTGCCATGAGAAGAAAAACAAATGCCTGATAAAAGGACTCTGAAGTTTCTTTGATATCCCTTCAGAAAACACCTCACCAGAAATTCTGGGGTTAGATTTTCATTAAAGTATCACCCAACAACGTCAGGCAGTGACGACAGACCTTTCGTTATTCTTTACATGTTTCCTCCAAGGCATACTGTAAAGAGCTTCTCCATAGAACTGAATGGACAAAACCAAGAAAGTACCAGTTGTATTTTGAACACATTCTTAAATCTTCTGTAACAGCTTATTAACCTTTAGGATGTCTGTTGTCTGCAGGTTGTATGGATAACAGCCACTTTGCCTTACGTTGTATTATTTGTCTTGTTAATACACGGAATAACCCTGCCTGGTGCATACAATGGAATAAATGCATATCTGCATATAGATTTCAGAAGATTAAAAGAAGCCACAGTAAGTGTACTCTTCTGCTCTCGTTCTGTGTTATTAAACCTGTTACCACTGTTACAAAACTGAAATTATTAGATCTAAATTCTAATATTCTAAATGTATTCTAAATAATACAGCCTCATTTCTGCTTTTGAATAAGCATTCCCACTATCTCCAGTAGTCTCAATTTCCAGCATCCTCCATGACAGGAGTACCTTAGCCTGAATTCAAACTGAGCTGATCACTAAGAACCTGCACAGGGTGGTTTCAGGTGCACTTGTCCCTTGAGAAGTCCACTCTTTGACTGTGCACCCTGTAAATAACACAAAAATGTATTGCACATGAAAATGGAATTATAAAAAATCCATCTCTCTAAAGGCTGAGAATTACTTCAAGAAGAAAATTTTGCTTTTTGAATCACTTGTCAAAACATTAACCTGGCAAACAACAATCCAGGTCAGTAAGCACTAAGTCAGGGTATTAACTCAGCTAATCATTGCCATTCTTACGAAGGATACATTCAATAGCATAGTGTTCTCATCTTTCTATAGAAAGTAATGTACATTTCACTGTATCACTTAACACTGTGTGACATTCTCATGAAATCTACTGAAACCAACTCAATCTGTGGAGTACCTTGAAAGTACAAATTATTTCATGCATTGTAAGGCAAGATCCACAAGTATAGTCATTAGCTGATGAAATTGTCAGCATTTCAGACCAACAGAGAATGATGATCTGGTGAGTACAGGTAGATCTTCCCACAGTCCTATTCTAAAAATAATGCTATCTGAGAAACAGCTCAATATCCCTGTGGATAGACCATTCAAACAGATACAAAACTGAAAAGCAAGACTGGTTCTACTAGAAGGAAATGAACTGTCTTGAAAATTGAAAAGCTCTTAGAAATGTTTATGTAATATGTGCATAGTTTAACTGCGTATTTCCTATACATTCTGTCTTCATTTTTCATATTTTAAGTACTGCTGAGAAAAACACAGAATCATAGAATCACAAGGTTGGAAACGACCTATAAGACCATCTAGTCCAAACGTCTTCACATTACCACTGCTACCACAAGCACTAAACCAGATCTTGCAGCTCCTCATCCAGGCGCCTCTTGAACACTGCCAGGGACGGTGACTCCACCACCTCCCTGTGCAGCCATTCCAGTGCCTGGCCACTCCCTGAGAGAAAAAGTTCTTCCTTAAGTGTAACCTAAACCTCCTCTGGTACAACTTGCGGCCATTTCCCCAGGTCCTGTTTGTTGCCTGGGAGAAGAGGACAAATCCCTCTTCACCACAACCTCCCTTCAGGAAGTTGTAGAGTGCAATGAGGTCTCCCCTGAGCCTCCTCTTCTCCAGACTAAACAATCCCAGCTCCTTCAGCCACTCCTCATAGGACTCGTGCTCCAGACCCCTCATCAGTCTCGTTGCCCTTCTCTGGACACGCTCCAGGGCCTCAGTGTCTTTCCTGTAGTGAGGGGCTCAAAACTGAACACAGTACTCAAGGTGTGGCCTCACCAGTGGTGAGTACAGGGGGATGATCACCTCCCTGCTCCTGCTGGCCACACTATTTCTAATGCAGGCCAGGATGCTGTTGGCCCTCTTGGCCACCTGGGCAAACATCACACATTCTGGATGTCCACGGAGCTGTGTCAGCTTGTATCGGCTCCAAATCTAGGCCTCCATACTTACAGCTGTCTTCTGTGTTTGGAAGGATACTTCTGTGCACTGCTGTTTCTTGTCTTAACATTTTCGGAGCTGCTGCTTGGCTGACCCCAAACATGTTTGTTGCTATGACTATTTCAGATAACTTTAAAAAAAAAAAAAAATTTGCTCTAAAAAAGAGACTGAAGATCAGTTATAAGAGAAGTTTCCCAAACTGCTTATCATGTCAGCCTCCCCGGCTGGCCCACAGAGCCACGTGCTGCAGTACTGGATTTGCGTGTTTGATCTTTATGCTCAGCCCCAAGAACAGGCACTTGCTTCGGATCCATGTCAGTATTTCCCTGATTCTCATTTATTATTTCTTTCTACCAAATGATGAACGCAACAACAACAAAAAAAGTCATAGTGATGACCTGCAGCAGTCTCTGCCAATGCTCCTGCACAAGGCACTAAAGGATCCATGCAAAGGATCCATGTCAAGGTCCTCTCATTTTCTCAGGCCACATACTGAACAGCACTGAGAAAGCCCTAAGACACCTCAGTTTTCAGCGATATTGAACCTACAAACAGTCTCTTACAAAGAGAAAATGATATTTCCCTGAGGATCTCTTTGTTAGACCACTGCCTAATAACATTCCTTGCTGAAATTCTGAGAGCTATAAAAGTCCCAGTAATCACCTCCAGAGCACAAAAGGATACAATAAACATTTGTGTAGAAGGGCAGCTATATTTCTGTTCTGCTAAAGGAATCAGGGGTAAGTATAAAAAGAAATCAGACGTTGAGAAGCAAGTACTCTTTCATACACCTTAACAAGTCTTCTGAAGAGTATATAGCATCTGGAGGTGCACAAAGTGCTTCTTATGTACAGTAATTCTTTAAATATTTTAAATTTATTTAAATTTAAATAAATAAATTTAAATAAATAAATAAATAAACAATTAAATTTAAATAAATAAATTCTTTTAGGAATAGAAATTATAAGTGAAGACTTTTACTGGACAACTAAACATATGTGAAACTCCTTTAATAGACACCTGCTGATCTCTTACTTGCATCAACAGGACTTACACAGAGACTTAACAGAGCTTAAATTATAAGAGACAGGAAGTATGATGAGTACAACTTCATTGGCAAGACACAGAAGAGCCACTAGCAACAAATGCCTTGTGATGGTAGCACACAGATATAAATATAATTTAGGAAAAACAATATTTTTTAAAAATCAGGCATACAATTTATGGAAAGTGCTTTCTAGGAAAAAAAGAAAAAGAATAAAAAAAAGAAAAAATACAGGAATTTTTACATTTCTCCTGCACTCTCAACCACAAAAATGCTTTTTGAAGAATACAGTCCTATTTGATCTCCACGTTTGGAGGCAGAAGGTAAAACTGGGTACAAGAGGAATGAGCAAGAAATTCATTTTACAGAATCACATTCCGATTTAGTAAAAAAAATCCATGGTCTTAACCCCTATATGAAATGCAACCATATCTGCCTTTCCCGTGATTCACAGTAAACATCATGGATTGTTCTTCAAAGCAATCATCAACTCTCAATAGTTATCTCCAAACCCAGAGCTCAATGAGCAGTTTTCAGTCATCAGCAAGCAGTTGTTGATAACATCTACAGTGGGAAAACATAGACCGCTAGCATAAATGCTCCCATGCATCATGTTAGGATTGGATACAGCTCTCTTTCTTTGGCTTGGGTCAAATATGAACGCTTAGCATTAACTGACATCCAGATGGACTGGATGGAGCTCATATGCCTCCTAGATTTATTATAGTGTTCCTACTAAGTAGATGAATTGGGTCTGATCTCGTAGAGAGGGATGAAAATAAAGTCCAGTACTTTTTGTAGTCTCAAGCACTTGGCAGATTTAGCCAAAGATGAAGATCTCGTTTTAAGAAATGCTGGGAATTATTCGCTCCATTGACGGTTGCCTTTGAGGAATTTAGCTAGAAGGTGTTTATTTAAATAAATATCTCTGTTCAACTACTGTATAAATGAAACCCTCATTAATCAGTGGAGACTATTTCCAGGTTTCTGATCCAGGAGACCAGCACTGTGGCATTGTTCCTGACAGCTGTCTGCACATCATATGTGGATAGCATGCTGAAGAATCATTTCAGAAAATGTTAGAGCATTTTAAAAAGTTTTCTCTAGTGGACAATTCTTAAAATGTCTGAGCTGTGTCTAACCTAACATTTAACGACTGTCACAGGAGGAACTCCTTCTCCAAACAAATGGGAAAGAAAGCAGGAAAAAAAAACTTGGATGGTTCTGTTCACAGCATTTCAGTCATGTTCCAGCATCCAGCAAGCATCATCTAAGACATAATTACAGTCCCTTGAATAAAGCTTTCTTATGGGAAAGAAAATGACCTGTAACTCTTGACCTGGGAACTATTTTAGGTGTTTGGTTGTACATACCGAACTAACTTGGAACAAGAAGTAATGGAAATGCATCCCTGCCAGCCAGGAGAAGAATTCATGTAATCAGTTCAGCAGTCATCAAAAGCTCAGAAGTACAGAATGAAGTGGACTCCCCACAGAGGCAGTAGCATGCATGCTCTGCAGGCTTGTCCACTGCGTTAGCCTTTACCATTTCCTGTTAAGGGATTTCAGACCATGCCTGTGCTATAAGCTGGGGCTGAGTTCATGGTGCTGAGCAGTGCTTAACATTTCTGTGAGCATGAGAATTGATCATTTATGTTCAGTACCAGTTGTTTTTTGCCATCCTCTCATTTGCCTGATGCATCTTTTAGCCTGAACTGACGCTCTGACAATGTTGGTGTCATTATGCAGGTATGGATTGATGCAGCTACTCAGATATTTTACTCATTAGGAGCTGGTTTTGGTGTTTTAATTGCGTTTGCCAGTTACAATAAGTTCGACAACAACTGTTACAGGTAAGACAAGCTATTCTTTCTTTACTGCTTCAGAAGAGTACTCCTTTATTCATTAAGTGCAGCAGGAATAAATGCTAATCTTCAGTCATTAATGATGGTCAGACTTGTGTAGATGTAGCAACCAACTCAAAACTTGAAACAGTCATACTGAAATTTTAGCAACAGGAACCTGCCAAGATATCTGCAGCACTGCAAAACAGAATGGGATTAGAGTTAAGACTTTAGACAGCTGTGTAAACTGTGCTTATGTTTGCCTTTCAAACGTACCATTAAGAGCAACAGTGAACAGAGGATTAAAGCTTACTGGTCCAGGCACTAAAAGCAGAAAGACTCCAGTTTCTAGAACTGTTTTAGTGTTGCCTGATTCTTTCGATATTTTATGTAGTGCTCCAATTTAGGAATGTACTTTAAATCAAGTTGGCTTTTAAGTGTTTTGCTGAATCACCGCCACGGAAATCCAACCAAAGCTGTTCTGCACCTCCTGAGAACTCCCAACATTTATAAGTTCTGTTAACATTCCATCTTGGAATGAAAACAAGCATCTTTAAAAAAAGAAAATCCCTGTACAATATAAATGCAGAAAGAACACTTTTTATAAATACATTGTGAATTGATGGATAGCAAAGATGTTCCAGTGAAAGGATCATAGAATCATAGAAAGGTCTCAGTTGAAAAGCACCTTAAAGGCCATCTAGTTTCCCCCACCCCCCTCCTCTGCTGTGGGCAGGTTTGCCAGCCACAAGACCAAGGATACAGGAGAACATATAGATTTGAACAAACGTAAATGGATAGAAACCTAAAAGCATGGAGTATACTCACTGACTTCAAAGAACTATATATTTAACCAGGAGGGACTTTAGATCCCCTTATCATTTACAGTAGGTGATACTAGCAGGTTTGAGAACCCTTCACCTGGCAGGCTAGACACAGCAATCATCCAAATATTGTTTATTGTCTTCTGGAACTGATCTTGCATTAACCTCACAAGTAGCTTCCTGTATAATAGCTTTTTTCTGCTATATTCTCAGGAATTTTGCTCTGAAATGGAAGAAATACACTTGAAACTATGAAAATACCAGAGACTATATGTGAAATTATATTATTTATTTCTTAACTTGCTAGATTTGTCCAGTGTTACTTGATAAGACCAGCTTTCACTGTAAGACAAATTGTCTAGTGTTATCAAAGCATGCTAATATCCAGAGGAGAACAAAGTTTGGCATTTGCCACCTATGTTTCCAGGTAGCATAACTGATGAAAGAAAATATTTACTTTCTGCTTACTGAAGCACCATTCGGCATCACTAATGTTCACAGAGATATTCCCTCTATTCTAAAGGTCACGTGCAGCAGAAGGCTACTTGTCAGCCATCCTGCAGGTTAGGGAGGCACCTACATTAGAGACTCATGGCCAGACCAAGCTATGTTTGGTGATAGGGGCTGTTAATACAAAAGAAAACACGTGTCTATCATAATACTGTGGCAGATTGAAAAAATGACAGCTTTACTACAAGAGCCAATTTGGTTTAAAGGTTAAATATTGTGCAAATTGATTTAAAAAGTAGGCTGTGTGTTTGTTTTTTAAATGCATAGCCAGCTGCATAGATGAAGGGACCTCATTACAACAAATAATTATCATTAATCTGAATAGTAGCACAGCTTGCTAAAACTGCACTGGAGTTACCTGAAAATGTTCCTGCATATCTGCTCACGTGAATTGCTTCTGACTATTTCAAGTATTCCCTAGTGAGGCTCTCTCAGGCTACTCTTTTCGTATGGTATGGCTACCAGGATGATGAATTTACTCCTCATAATATAGCTTTACTGATTTTCTTTTTGAGCAGAAGTCAGCGTTAAAACAAATTAGGAACCAGAAGTAGGTCATTGCCTAGTGTAGTATGCTGATGTGAGCTTTTGATGTTCATAACAATTGCATAATTGGGAAGAGTCTTGTGAAACTGCTATCTTTGTAACAATCCCCACCTTAATATTGTTTTCATTTCTACTGGGCTATTTTTCTTTCCATCATTAGGGATGCTTTGCTGACTAGTACCATTAACTGTGTCACAAGCTTCATCTCGGGATTTGCAATTTTCTCCATACTGGGCTACATGGCTCATGAGCACAAAGTTAAAATTGAGGATGTAGCCACTGAAGGTAAGAAGTGAATTTTACCCTACTTTTAATCCTCCTTCTCATCTACCATTTCCTTGCAAATATGCCTATACTTGTTTGAAACAGGCGTGAAATCTTATGGAAATGACCTGTGTGAAATTATTTGGAACTAAAACTATGTGTAGGTGCCTTTATGAAATGTGAACAGTAAATTGTATTGATTCATCTCAGCTCTGCTGCATTGAGGTTTCTTTGCACCTTGCCCCTCACAAGTTCAGCAAACAGATTTACCACTGTATAGGATCGTGGAGGAATGTTGCTCTTTAATGCTATAGGTAAGTGTTTCGAGTAGTTCTGGGGAGGTTTGCTGTAATCTTTTCACTTGTCACCCGTGGTTTCATCTCCTACATCTCACTTATCACATCCAAGAATTCTCTTGTCAAACAGCATAGTCTGCATCCATGAGGATCTTTTTCTAACGCATAACCGAAAAATATCCAGTAAGACTGTGAATGCCACAGAAGATTATTAAAAATGCAAAAAGAATGTAATGGATTTTATCTACAAAACTGTGATGAGTAAAATACTAATGTACTTTGAATATATTTCATGCATAATGCAAGTTTTTGTTTTAACAGCTACTCAGAATGTGATGTGGACTGATGTAGGAGTCAACTTAGTCATACCTTATCTCATTGAAATACACACTATTATGAAGTTAAGAGATATTTTTGTATTACTTCTCTTTTTCATTTCTATTTCAGGAGCTGGTTTAGTTTTCATCCTCTATCCAGAGGCAATTTCAACTCTCTCAGGATCTACGTTTTGGGCTGTGGTATTCTTCATCATGCTGCTTACTCTTGGCATTGATAGTTCTGTGAGTATTTTTTCCTTCTAGCCTTGACCATTCTCCTTTACAGTTATAACAGGAAAAGTACCTTAAACAACCGTTTTGTTGCTTTTCAAATAAACACTGTGTACCCTCCCTGAATCTGCTTTCAGTCACAGCCAACATACCAGTGGCATTACTCCTTGCAGTATATTTAATTAAAGACTCACAATATTGAAAAGGTTTAGGAAGAGATAAAAGTAACTTACAAGCCAAAAAACTAATCACTTCTCTTTTATGTCCTTTGAGAAGGGCTGTTCATCAACATTTATTACTATTCCAAGGTATGACCCAACATCACTGCTATGGACAACTACTACTACAAACCTGCAGGGAGATTTTGGACTCTACTGTAAGATACAAGCTGCAGTATGGCACTGAGGAGTTTCTAGAAGAGATTTTCAGATGTGCTGAATTGCACTCGTCTGCTAAAAACGAAGTCTGATGCTAGCCTGTTTTATTTATTTTTTCCTAAAAGCAGTAATACAGAATTTCCTGTAAATTTCATCAGAATAATTGTATCAGAATATTTCCATGGCAGTTTGATTTTATTATCTTACTATATAAATTGTAACTAATATAAAATGAAGACTGTGAAATACCAAAACACCTGTTTTCACAGTGAGGAAATAAGAATCAATAACTAGGAATGACAAAATATGCTTCACTTTGCAGATCAATTCAGTATTGAGTTCAACTTCCCAGCTGTTGCTCAACACAGAAGGAGTACATTTGACCTTTCTACAATATGAGGGTTTATACTGTACCATGATACTCACAATCACAGAAACCTCAGCCTTACGGAAATTATCCCAAAGGCCTGAAATCTACATTCTGACTCAGAAGTTTCAGCCCAGATTATACCTGGTTGTGTAGCTTAGTCATTTTTTGTGTAGAATTAAGCGTGAAGGATGGAAAGAAAAGATTCAGGTCAATGGAAAGACATGAATGACCAGTGTAGAACTGGGAGAAGAAAAAGATCCACGTTTAGATATAAAACAGTTAATTGTGCAACAGTGATAAATTTAAGGCAATATCTGGAAACGTTTGAGTGACAAAGATAAGGCTTTAGATTGTAGAACACACTTTTCCTGCAATCTCATAAAGCTCTTTCTTGTGAAGTTAAATAAAAGACTATCTGCTTTTAAACTGTGGTTAGATTTTGCTCTTTCTTTCTAATATATTAACTGGAGGAGGAAACAAGAAGCAAGGATGTGCTTGTTAATGATTTGTTCAGGAGGTTTTTTTTAATCACCATTACAGAAGAAAACTCAGACTGTGTGTATCTTTTATCATGGTCTTTTTAACTGATCAAGTACCTTGAGGGGAAAATTAAAAATTTTGAAGATAAAAATCAAAGAATCCAAAAGCTGTAGTAGAATAATTATATACAAACACTTTTATAGGCATATAAACCTGCACTGGCACAGAAATATACAGCCATCTGTACAAAAACGGAACTGTCAAAATGTTTAAGCAAAGAGAAATCTGATCATGCAGGTTTTAGCAAGCAACAATGAAATGGGAAGAAATGGAACAAATGTTTGCAAACACTTTTTGGAGTATATATCTAGCTTGACATGGGGGATTAACAAATGGAATAAACAGTGACACATTAAGAATTGGTCCTTGGCCAAAATAATACAAGCTATCTTTTTCCACTTCAACTTTTCCACTGTCATTAAAGCGTCAACACAGTAACAATTTCTAAGCACATCAAATAATACCTCCTCTTAACTGAACAACACTCACTGATGCCCCCAGAGATTAGGAAGCACAAACCCACAGTAGGTTTTGCAATACTTTGTGAACATTAATTATTTTTGGAAAAAAGTTTCTCTGCCCCCAGCAACTTGGCTGACTGAAATCATCCGTGTGCTAGAGAGACAACTCTGCTACTATTTGAATCAGAGATGCTGATTTTGCCACATTATTACCAAAAGAATCTTAAGGAAAGCAACGGATTGTGTCAATACATCTTAACTCCTGTGCTGCACAAAGCACTCCAGTGTTTGCCATGATCTTTTGACATCAGAAAACACACAGCATCCAGCCTCCTCAAAAAATGATGAAGCATTAAATAAATGCATCACAGCAGAAAGCAGGAATTAACTTCCCCATAGCTCCTTTGCGGAGAAGGGGCAGAATTCTTTTCTTACTGGAAAGAAAATTCACAGCTACTTATATAACACAGCAATTGCAATGAAAACTTGGAAAGATATTTCCTACATTAAAAAATAGCTAATGTTCAGAATTGACTTCTAGGAAACAAAATTTCATACTTTCAACAGAAAAATAAGATCAAGCTTCTTATATAGTGAGTCTTCCAGGCCTGAAAACGTTTATGTTGTTTCTATAAACATTCTAGATTTGATTAATCAATTGCTAAACTCAGTCTGTGTTCAGTGCCATTTTCCTGGGTGATTGTGAACTGTTATCTTTTTCTTTATTCAAAAAAATCCCTTAAGCAATTTAACTTCTTAAGATAAAATTTCTTCCCAAACATTATTGAAGGGATACCATTTTTCCCCGAAGTTCCATCTTGCTATCTTATTGTCCTGGTGGAGAGAGCAAGTGGTCACCAGAGGGTATGGGAAATCAAGCCAGCAAACTTGATGTTCAGTTCCTTCACTCAGTTCTCTACCAAGAGACAATAAATTCTACCTCAGAACACCAGTGATGTACATCTGAAATGTCAGAAATCATACAATGGCTGGGAATTCATTACATAAGCTATTTACAGTCTTTGATCCATGCATAGAACTCGTTGGTACTGTTTAACCAGAGCTTCTGCCTTCCCTTCCTAGATGGGTGGAATGGAGGCTGTCATCACTGGCCTGGCGGATGATTTCCATATTCTGAAGCAGCATAGAAAGCTCTTCACCTTTGGTGTTTCATTTGGCACTTTCCTTCTTGCCCTTTTTTGCATCACCAATGTAAGTACAACAACAGTTTCCATCGCAAGCTACCTCAAAAATAGGGTTAACCTCACCAGGTGGAAATAAAAAGGTTCAGGTGATTGTAATCTGGTTACAGACAAATTTTAATTCTTAAACAACGTCATGGCCGGAGTATTATTATTAGCCTTACCTACATGACAATTCTCTGCTCTTTTTAGATAAGATTATTAGCTATCAACTAGACCTACAAGCCTCTGTTCCAAGGAAACATCCTAGCGTTATGTGGGGTTTTAAATGGAATTGAGTTGATCAATTAGTTCCAATCTGAGGAATTAAGGATTTCTAGTGACCAGTCCATCAGATATTTGGTTATTGGATTGTTGGTTTTGGTTTGGTTTTTTTTGAAGCAAATAAGAAGTATTTACTTCACATGAGAGGAGTTTGGAGCAATGATCTCCTTAGGTTCATGTGTTTCTTAATGTTTCTCAATCTAAACTCTTACTCTTAACACCATACAAATCATACAGATAGTTTACTGGATGTTCAGGTTAAGCTATTGGTTTTCACCACCATTACTCTGAGGTTTTTTCTCTTGAATGCTTTGCTTCACCAGGCTTTGGGCAATGTATTAGGTTAGATGTCCTTCAGTGAGAGAACTGTCTGATTTTTACCAAAAAAAGGAAAAATGTTCTGTAAGCAGGACATCAAGACTACCAGCAAATAAGTGAAATGTAAGG
The DNA here is from genome assembly GCA_035772895.1 of Perdix hodgsoniae. Classification (NCBI taxonomy): domain Eukaryota; kingdom Metazoa; phylum Chordata; class Aves; order Galliformes; family Phasianidae; genus Perdix; species Perdix hodgsoniae. Next base: position 7,463,237 of record JAPSGF010000031.1, read on the forward strand.
TAGCCACAATTAAAAGAGAAGTGCTGAACCTCTCTCACTTCCTGGAAACAGTCTCCAGATCGATTGTTAAAACTATTGAGATGGCATTAATGTATAACAAATGAAGATCTATTTACACTAAAAAATACCCCAATATTTCCAACCTTATTATATCTGTCCTTTTACTATTGTGCTACCTCTATTGTTACCTAAACACTTGATTGCATTCTTCTTCATCCTAAACTGCAACAGAGAAGAAACTACTTCTCAGTATAAACTCAGTGGCTGAAAACACAGACAGGTGCCAACAGGTGCAATCCCACTGCCTTCAAGCAGGCTAAAGCAGCTCAAGATGACAATCTGTCTCTAGCTGTCAAATTATGACACCTGCTTGGAATTAAGATCTCTCCACCAGATGGAATGCACTAAGCTGCCCAGGCTTGTCCATATGCAATAGTGTGCATAATTGAAGACTATTTCTAATGTGTACAAGCTACTGAGAAAAACCCTTATGATAACATCACATTGTTTGATTTCATCCTCTGAAAATTTGAGGCTGTATCTTCAAAACAAGTTTCTAACAAAACCATTATTCACTTCGCTAAGCTTTGATAGCAAAGGCATTCATTTAGAGTAAGTGTAGAACAAAAACAAGACGTTAAACTGAAATGCCATTGAATAAACATTTTCTAACACAACAACCAAAGTTCATTCGGTTTCCTGATATCCCCACAGAATTAAAAACCTAGACAAGCCTAAGTACTGTTTTCTCTATTCTTGCAAATATGCGCAGCTGTTCTGGAAAACCATGAAAAAATAAAACTGATTGACTGCACAGATTAAAACTATCTAGAAATCTCCATAGTACAAAATTTATACCATTGGGAAAAACAGAGAATTATACTTTTGTTCCCCTCAATTCTGAACAGGTGTAGGCAAGTTAAATTTGATTGTGAAAGAAAGACTTTAACAAAAATATACTATGAAATTAAAATTTTCAGTAGTTTATATTTGACAAAGTATATTCAATTGAATACTGAATTCTGTTGGAATAAGTAAACATACCATGCTTTTCCATTCCTCTTTAGCTCAACTTCCATAAAATGAGCTATAATTTGCACAAATTTGTACCAGTTTGTAGGTCAAGAAAAAAAGTTGTCAAATTGCAACTTCAAAATTAAAAATAAAATCAATGGAATAAGAGTTTAGTAACTGCCATTGCAGTTCTCAGCCACAAGCCACTGAAGAACCAAAACATTCTGCAGTACAGGAAGATGAGCTAGGCTGCTCTCCCCACTTGGAGGGGAGCTTGCAATTGAATTGCAAGGAAATCACACGACTCAAAGCTGCTCCCACAGGCTTAGCATGCAACTGCTCCCTTCACAGGCGTTCTGGAAGAGATATCAATCTAACACAGTAGATTCACTGTACTACAGCCCTTGGGAACAAAGTGAGCAATAATACCTTGTGGAAACTCTTGCAGCACTCCATTCCTGCCTATAATTTCAGAAGATTTTCATTAGAGGCTTAGATAGTCCCTGTCCCACAAACTGCTGAGCATTCCCTCAAACTCTACTCAAATGCCACAAAAAAAATGCAGTGTTGAGCACAATCTTTAATCATGCTGTATGAGGCTTCTCTTTCAGCAAGAACACAGGTGAAAGGGCACTTCATTAAGGAGGTTTCAAGTCTGATTTCACTATGCTGTATGTACATATGCAGCCATGTCTGCAAGTAACAGTACTAAAATGCTTGGGTTAAGAGATTTTAAGTAGAGCAGATTTCTGTTGACTTGTTACTGAAGTACTGAAATGACTCCACTTGTAACTTTGGTTTATTGCACCTTTTAACTCCCCCGTGCTAGGGTGGAATTTATGTGCTCACACTTCTGGACACATTTGCTGCTGGGACTTCAATATTGTTTGCTGTTTTAATGGAGGCGATTGGAGTTTCCTGGTTTTATGGTAAGAAATTAATTTTACTGTCAGCAGCACTGTAAATATTTTGGAAATGTGATGTAGAGGAACCCCTCCTTCTTTGGATGGGTAAGAGAAATATATTCAGTAATGCAGTATTAATCTTAAAGTTGTCATGAGCTCAATAACCCATCTAAGAGTAAAAACCTTGTATCATACCTAAGTCAACTTATTTCAACAGTCCAAACTATCAGCTATAGATAACATTTCTTGATGCCAGATTGAGTTTCTTAAACTGTTATTTTTCCTCCTTTTTTCACTCATTAAAGTCTCTATTGAACTATCTACCCTGATTCCTAGTAAGGTTGTTCTAGACCTGAAAGTCATATTTGTTTCTTCAGAGACAATGTTTATAGTTAATATGACTCAGATCTCAGCATGATCATCCTTACTGCCATTTACCTCCCTCAATTACTGATCGTTCCCACCTATACTACACCACTATATTCTTCCAGTCATTCTCTTACAATTAAAAGCTATTGATGCGTGCATGAAGCATTCATGTCTAAAGCTGTTCAACTAAAGCTTTTTCTTCAGTAAAGTACTGACTTTGTCACCCGGTATCGCTGTGGAGCTAGCAGTTCTTGCACTGTTCTCTCAAAATACACGAGGACACAAGCAACTGTTTATGCCCCTATAAAAAAGTTGAATGCAGAAGAGTTAACTTAGCTTGGAACAGACACATAACAATATTGTTAGATTAGTAAAAGCAAATTATTATCTGCCACTCTCAAAGTAGAATTTATTGTGTTTTACAATAACTAGGCTTTGGATGCGATTCCCAGGCTAAACCAAGCCTAGCTAGGCTTTGTGTAAACATTGCAACTTCTGCCCTTCATCATCCTTTCCCTTCTCCCTCCTGCCTTCCCCATAATCAAGAAAGCATCTATTCCTTTGTCTTAAACAGCTGACAGATGCTTTTACTCACACAGTATGACCTGTTGCTTTATAACAAAGAACTCTTTGCAGCCCCAGGTCCTATTTAAAAGATTTGACTGATTCAATCTGGCATGGCCTCATCTACCTCTTTTTCCTGATAGACCCCAAGTTGCCTTGATGACCCAGCAGAACATTAAGCCAGCCTGAAGGCAAGCAATGACATTTTGTCAGAGATAAAAACGTGGAAAATCTTACATTAAGTTCAAATTATTACTGTGCTTGCTTACTGTGAAATTTCTTGCAAAACACACCTGAATGCATAAGGGAGAAGGGAGAGCAAGTTTATTTTAATATAAGGAGATGTGTTAGTTGTAAGTTACCATTTTCCTCTTGTGCAACCCTGATATCGTCATAGATTCTAAATTAATTCAAAATTCCCTTTTTCTTACTACTTTCTTATTTCAGTGTAAGTTCTTGGTTTTTTAAACTTGATTTTTTAAATTCATTTAAATCAAATATATGACTTTCAAGGCATTATTACTAATTTTTACCTTCTGAATGAAAAATAATAATCCAGGCTTATGAAAGAAAACTACATTGCCTGTACAGCAAAATGACTTACTCTGTCACGTGGCCACTGCAGAAGGCACTGGCAATGTGTTGACTTCCATTCTCTTTGTACTCTCTGTACTCTGATCTCTGCATCATCAATGAAAAAAAAAAGAACGCTGTCCCATTATTAAGAGGATAATTTGCATTTATAGACAAATCTGTTTCCTACTTTCTTGCTCGCTGTTCTTCTTCCATGTTGATTCCATTGGCAATACAATATTACACACGCAGAGAGCAGGTCAAATTTTCTGTACTATTTAACAGAAGGTTGCAGTAGAGACATTCCCAAGCAACTGCAAAGTTTATTAGTTCAGAAATAACACTTACATTCCCTTTGGATTTAGTGTGTTTAGTCACGAGGCTGGTCATATACTGTATGTATATCTTTCTTGTTTTTCAATGGAAAATCAAGGAGATTATTTTCATACCTCACACCAGTTCTCTGGAAACTAATCTGGAGTTTTGTTTGCAGTATCAGTTTCCTCCTATGTCTGAAAGACTAACTCATAGTTTATTTAGGTATATCCTTCTGAGTTGTCCTACAGAATCACAAAACAACTGGAAATGAGCAAGCCCTGCAGCTAGCTAAAGCTATTTTCCACCTCACAGGTTGGTTCTTAGAATTATTTGAAGACCTACGGTACTGAAAAAGCACGCTGCTGAAAAAGCAGCCTGAGAATAGGGCCTACTTATATGCCACTTTCAGAAAACACTGGACAGAAAATACTGTTTGAACTGTGAGTACATCCATCTGGAATCTAAAAAAAATTTATTCATAGGTTATCTAGCCCTAGTATTTGACCTTCTATTCAACAATAAATTTCAACTCTTAGTATCTGGAGCAGTTGAAATTCAGTCACTTTAAAGTTCACAGAAGGCACTGCAAATAGAATCAGATTGAGTTCAAAGAGCAGTTACAGATCCTTTCTTAAATTTGACTACTTTGCTTCACCTGTATGTAATACTGGGAGACAGTGGAGGAGGAGGTTCACAATGAGACAGAAGTTCAAGAGTCCAGACCTTGCAAATAAATATCTCTGGCTCCAAGTGAAGGCAATACTTGAGCTGCCCTCAGCTCAATTTCTATTTAAGAAACACTACTAAACTGGTCCACACAAAGAGAAACTATTATTACAGCAAACAATACACCATTTCTATCAAATGAAGAGCCACTCACAAAAAGCCTGCTCTATTTCTACAGTACTAAAGTGTTTATACATATAATTCAAAACACATAATGTAAATCTGTAAAGGAATTAGGAGACTCTGAGTGAAACGCCTTTACTTCCATCCTGAGGACGCATCAATTCCACAACAGTAACTTAGGGTAGCAAACTTGTATTTTACTTTGCCCTAAGTAGAATGAACCATTTCAGTGTGAATTGCCTGTCTAGATAGTGTTTCTGAATGAGTCTACAAGGTCAAGTGATCTTCCTTTCTGTGATGGCTGCAAGAGATTTTCTACTGCTGCTATTTACATTGTACTCATTTCTGTTCAAAAAAGGGCTTCCCCTTACCATTGTTACAGCTGTTAACACTCAGACTGTCAGAAATACTAAGTACACATATATGCACCAGCAGACATCAGAAATCTCAGACTACATAGATTCATGGAACACTGAAGACTGAGAAGCTGGCACCTGGCAGCTCTTCTCCCCTCTCACCAGTACATCACAGTTGCTGAAAATGTTATTTTGGCAACTCTGTTTCCCTACGGTTGTGATGCAGTGAATCCCACTGCGGGTAGATACACAGTTGTGAATGGAGTGGTATTACAGATTTTTGCTGGCAAGTCTTGTGTACTACTTCATGCATGCTAAATACACTGAGTCTTGTACAGAGATAATATCAAGAGCTGCTGGTTTATTTTGTACATATTTACACTGAATAGAAGAAGCTCCTGTCCAGTTCCTTGGAAAAGTGATAAAAATGAAATGACATTTTCCATTATGTAATTAAAATTCTGTGGTATTTAATAAAACACTGAAAAGTAAAGCATGCCACTAACCAGAATTATTACAACTTCCTTTGAAAAATTATGAATCACAAATCTACTTCAATATGTGTGTAATATATATACTCACAATACTGCTGAATAATTAGGTTCTGATAGTCCACAACTGTTACAAAAAATGTCCATAAATCAAGTGCCAGATGTTTGTTAAGCTTATCTTTCCAATGGTAATGCTGTTTGTACCAGACTAAGTGCTCACAGGTACTTAACTACTGGATAAAAGTAGCATGCTCTGAAAGTAATGCCTCCTATTTATTTCCATAGAAACTACAACAGATACAAAGAGCACAATAACTTTACTTGATATGGCAAGTTCTCAGCTCCAAAACACTATTTTTCAGTATAGTCACCACCATAGCCAGTTTGCATGGATGAGCTGATCAAGACAATCTTCATTTTGTGGTGGGAAAGCTATATATGTCCACCCAGAAAATGGCTTATCTTTTATGTTGCGGTCATCACCGCTGAAATGCACACCACCTGCTGCCTCAGTGTGCTCACACCCACTGGTGGGTCTCCATAAACCTTCAGCAAGTGTTGATCAATGTCAGCGGGGACCATTTTTTCTGCACAGAAGAATTCAATGACACTTTCACTTCCCTTACACTTCCATGCCAGACGCCATTCTATCAGAGTGCCCCTCTGCTGTAGATGGCAACCTGTCACACAGCAACAAGAAGTAACAGAATACTAGCAGGAAGGTTCAACCTCTTCTGCCATACCACCATCATCTGCCATGATGTTATGGGCCAACATAATAAACTAGAGGGCATTACTTTCAGAGCAGTCATCATAGTAATATAAAAGATACATCTATTCATTGAAAATAGATCAATTTAGATTTGTGCTTTTTTCTTATTTGTAAGTCTTTCTAAAATAAGACTGGTATTTTGGGGTAGGCCAACATCTCATCAGTTTAAATTAATGCCATCTAAATCTGATATCCACATCCCTTGTAGGTGTAGACAGATTCAGTGAAGATATCCAACAAATGATGGGCTTCAAGCCAGGCCTTTACTGGAGATTGTGCTGGAAGTTTGTTAGCCCTGCTTTTCTATTGGTAAGTGTTGATCGTTATTTCATTAGCAAATAAATGCAGCATGCTTTTCTTAGAATATCGAACAGTTATCAATACCAAGGTGGTTCTTTTATGCCTGACACTCTCAGTGTGAACACAAGTTTTTCCAATTTAAGTACTACTTTTCCTCAATGGCATAGGTTGTATTTTGTACAGAACACTTCTCTTGTTAAGGAGAAGCTAATTGCGGCTGTGATCATCTTCTGTTCCCTCACTTAAAGGTGTGAATTAAGCATGTTTTCTTAGAGAATACTAAAAGCACAGCTAGAAGCAGTGTGCTTCCAGCATTTATGGACAATAAAAAAAAAAAAACATTTTTCTGTTGCAAAAATAAACTAGCCAGGAATAAGAGATTTTACTAAGGCAAAAGGCTGAGCATACGTGATAGCTGAAGTCAACAGTGTTGAATTTGCCTTACTAATAAAGCTTTGCATAATTTCATTTCCTAATGATAGCAAAGTGCTATATCAGAATGTTCAGGTTCATCACCCCTCCCCATTCTCATTTCAGCTACTATGGATTTCAGCTTAGAACTGTAACCTCCTGTAGCTGGCCTCAATCTTTGAAGCAGGATTAATAGGGTAATCTCAAGAAAGTTCAATGCAGAAGGCCTCAAAATTTTACAAAATGTTTAATGAAATTGAAAAATAAAACCTTAATGAAGTGACACTGTTTTATACCAAATCAAATCAGACTTTTTTGGAAGGCACCAATTTACAAAAGGAAAATATTAAAACAAATTCACACATAATTAAAGCAACCATTGTCAGCCTTCCCTAATTCCGGTAATGAGATGTTTTGCAGACTCTCCCTGGGGTTCTGTGGTTACTGAAAACATGTTCAGTCTGCTTTTCCGTAATCTGGCTCTGTTGCTTATTACTGTGCATCTGAACTTCAGCGCCAAGGCTCACTCATTCTGATTTCATTAGATGTCAGTATGTCAGATCTAACTTTTAATTTAAACTATTTTTCCAAAAAGAGATTGGGCATTGAGCAGCAAGTTTGTTTCCAGACGCTCAGGTTGATCAGGATTGCAGATCTTTTTCTTAAAGACAAATAATACAGCCATCGCCTCCATGCCTTGAATAGACACGACTGTAGATATTCATTTTCCCATCTTGACACCTGGCTACTGCAAATCTTTCACTCCTCCAGAAGTGAAGCATCATATAAACAGCTTAAAGCCATCTACTAATGATTAGGTATAGCAGTTCAGGAAGATGAAAACATGTCAGAAAGAATTTACTTCTAGATTTCACTTCTCCTTTTTTCTCAAGTATATATTACATATACCACTTCTTAAGACATAGAAATCAGAGCAACATGCTCAGAAACATTGATTAAAAACCTCTGCATTTGTAATATGCTCTAATAGATATATCTTCCACTGGTAATTTGTTTTATTGGAGGGCACCAAGATTCCCACGTGATGGGATAAGACCTTAGAATAAGTTGTATGCAATTGTACCCATTAATTATGTTGCACAGATGTATTATACCTTGTAAACCACTTGAGCTGTAATAAAACAGTTGTGCTTTTCATTTAGGAAAAAAATATCCTAAAGTGTCAATATATCATTTCTTTGCTCTGTGTAAAGTTTAGAATCAGAACATAACTAGTTTTGTGTTGCGATCATCTGCCATGTGTATTTGTAAATCAAAATCATCAGGGTGAATAACATGTAAATTCGATCTTGCTACAATTTTATGAGACTATTAATTGTATAAAAGCTTTGTATTCTTAGAGCACTGTTATACAAGTTTACAAAAAAACAATATATGTAGTTCATAATAAATTGTGGAAGACTATAAAATTGTAAGACTGCAGTATAATTATTCAGATGGGGTCATCCAGATAACTGGTGTGTGGAAACATCTCCTTGAAGCATTTTCTCCATACAAACTGATGCTGTGTACATCATAGCAAGGAAGTCTCATAAGGAAATGAGCATTTGTCTAAGAATTTTATACTGTTGGTTTCCTTTAACTCACACATTCCTTGCATAGCACTTGAAATCATAGGTTAAAATTCTACGGCTTGAAACTGGACATGTAAGAGAACGTGCAGGCCCAATAAACTGAATCAAGGAACTCTGTGTATTACACAATCCACATGGATTTAACAATAAAATGAAGGAAATAGGGTGGTACCTTAATCTTTCCTTCTCAGCCCAGTATTAGATAGGGTAGCAGCAGGAAGAAAGGAAACAACAAACGAGAACAAATTAAAAAAAAACAGACAAACAAAAACATAAAAATCAAACACCTTTGTCTTCCAGACCTTAAGGCTGTATGACATTTCCCTCACTAAATGAATTGTGCTGGGGTTTACATTATGATTCTTGCTGGAAAACAGGTATAAAACTCCTAAGAAAATAAAACCTCTGGGAAGCAGGAAAAACAAGAGATCCTGAAAAGGTTTTTCTTAATTACAGATTTTTGCTTTTACTCCTTTAACACTAGTTTAAGTGAGGCCGCAGTAGACAACAACCCAATCCTCCCCCTAAAAGGGCCAGTAGTCAGTGTCCAGACTAGCTGAAATGAACTGTTCATCCCAGCAAACGCAGCAAGAACTTCAGCAGTGTAAGCAGTCAGAGGCACAATATAAATAGGATGAAGGTAAATGCTGAAGACAAGTTTTAATACTCCTTAGGGCGCTTGCCTAATCAAACGCAAAAAATCTGTTTTCCACCAAGTTTCTTCATGTCTCAAAGCAATGGTTGATTTTATTTTTTCTCCCCTAGTTTGTTGTAATAGTCAGCATAATAAACTTCAAACCTCTGACCTATGATGACTACACCTTCCCTCTCTGGGCAAATCGCATTGGCTGGGGAATAGCATTATCTTCAATGATACTTGTGCCTGCCTATATTATCTATAAATTTATGAATGTGCGTGGGACCTTTAAAGAAGTAAGTGAAATGCTAATAAAATGTCATTAAATGTTGCTCTGAAATGAAATGGCTGGATCTAATGTGACAGTTTGTTTCTCTTGCTCCCCAAACTTATTAGTTATGAGTGACCTTTTGGATTCAGTTTCTGATGCACTGGGGGTTTTGAGGATTACTGCATCCTTCCCCTGTTTCTAGATAGAAGTTTTCATTGCAGAAAGCATCATAGTTTTTAAAACTGATTTTTGATACATATAACTAACCTGATTGATGAGAAAAAGTACTCCTCATTAACAAAAAAAAAAGTACAAACTATCTTCATATTCAGCTCTAAGTTATAGTCTTCACATAGTTACAAACTAGACCACGTCCAAGGTATCACCCTATGCTGTGATAGCGTTATAAACCACTGTATGCACAAAGTCAGACCTCTCCTGTCATAGACTCTAACATCAGTCTCTAAACGCAAAGCCATATGCTGGGAAGGCAGGATGCATCCTCAAAATAACTCCACATTCACGGGAATTACCACTGATCACGTAATAGGCATCCAGCAATAACAGTAATGCTTTGCTGGATCAGAGCAATAGATTCCACTTTGCCCAGTATTTTCTCTTTAACAGCAGCCACTGAGTATTTCAGTTGTGTCAGATATGTGCCCTTATCCTCTCTTTATTGGAATTGCTTCTATCTTTTGCCAGAAATTGAATTATGCAGATATTTTTATTGATTTCAACATTGATACCAGAATGCTTGAAGAAAAAAAAAAAAAAAAAAACCTTTATATCCAGATCAGGCTGCTGAGACAGATCCAGAAATGAAGGAGCACTTCTAAATCCTAAAAGGCATTACTTACTGTATCATCTAGCCTCTTGCTTCTGTAATTCAGTAAATGAGCCAGGATACTCAGCAGCAGGATGTTCCACTATGTAAACCCACTTAAGCCATAACATATATGCTACATGAACTGAATAGAGCAAAGTCTGAAGGAGTAACAATTTGTGACCATCTTATTAAAAGCAGGGGTATAATAGAAAGGCACTTAATTAAAGAAATCCAAATTCTAATGATTTTCCTAAAAGTACGAAGTTTGACAAAATGCAACCTTAATAGTGTGAGTTCCAGGGACATAAAGCCTGTGGTACCAGCTTGTTCCTGGTGTTCTTTTCCATATGCGCTTGCTAAATATTTGGACTCAGTATTTGCATAAACTTTCTACTCTGTCTTATATTAAATGCTAATATCAGGGGGCTTACAAGAAGCTTGATCTCAGAGACTAAGTTAAAGACACATGATGCAGTGATATTAAACATTTAAGTTACGGTTTTAAATAAAGTTCACACTTTCCCATTATAAGTTGGGGTTTACAGACATAATCCCACTTCATATGGCTGACTTTTTTCTCTTCTTCCCTCTCTGGTTTAGAGACTAGCTTACTGCATCACACCTGAAAATGAACACCAGCTCGTGGCCCAAGGAAATGTCAGGCAGTTTAAGGTTTGTACTCCTTTCGCTGTGCTTTGTCTACTGATACCAACTCCTTGCCTTAAGCAGCAACTACAGGTTTGCATAAGCCTCCTCGTGGCAGACGGCCACAGGTCTGTGGTCTTTTATTTCTGCCAGCACGATGGGATGCAGGAGGCTCAGTTCTCTGTGCACCATTGCTGTTTGGAGGTTTTTGGCACCCTTCTTTTACTGCATAAGGAAATAGCTAAGCAGAATTGATAACATTACAGATCACTTCAATCCAGTGTTCTAGATCATATCTGAGTACAGAAAAATCTCACCACAAGATGAATATATTACCAAACTATAACATGTAATTGAATAGGTCACATCCCCTCCCCCAGTTATTACACAACAATTTGAAATCAGATTTTCTAACGTCCGTCAGAGATTATCAGAGAATAGGGTAAAAAAGCAACCAAACATCCATTGTCAGAACACAGACCTAAAGTCCCCAACAAAATAATGGTCTAAACTACATGGAATGGACTGCCCACAGGTCTATGTCTGATTGAAAACACAGCTGGACACTTCTTAAGGAGCCATGAAATACATCCTACATTTCCAAATACTGCTTTCCTTTTAGTAAATAAAATGACCTTATTGAAATATAGTTCTTTTCATAGAAGATAAAAAGGATGCAAATATGAAACTTGTTACTGTTATCAGCATTCATACTGGACCACTTTCTGGCTTCAAAGTTGAAAGCAACTACAATTACGCACACTATCTCAAAACATGACCCAGATATTATAGTGGGGGTTTGTACACTGATATTGAAAAAAAGTCTGCCTTTTCCTGCTCTGAAAAAAATACTGTTTGAAGTATATTTTTTAATTTCAAAAAAAAAAAGAATCCAAGTGTAGATTCAGAGTACAGGAAAAGAAAAAAAAACAAAGTTCCCTGTTTTGTGAGTGTGGTTAATATGATGTAGCCAAGATTGTGCAGTAACGCAGCACCTCTTCATTCCTTCTCATTCCTCCATTCCTGTCCAGTTATTCAAAGATTCTTCATGTTTCAGCTGTAATAACATTTTTTTATACATTCAAGTGTTCCTATATGAATAGCAATATAGGTAGTGATTGCTACACTATACTTCCTACTCCAACTCTGTAACAGCAAAAAGAAAACAGATTGCTTAAACTAGAAAAATATACTTTGAAGCAAATCCCTAGTGATCCCTCAAAGCATGTCAAAGACCAGGGCATGTTATATTAACTTGTTGGTGCCTTCACTATACAGCTAGGAATATGTTTTATTGCTGAAGTATTAGTGCTTATTCAGAGTTATGTGCATAACAGTGCCAACCAAAAAGTACAAAAGTTTTCTTCACATCAGTATTCAGCAGGTCTGAATTTTTGAACCAAACTGAAAGCTTATCCCATTATCCCAATTTAAGAGCTCTTAAATTCAGCACATTTCTTACTGCTGAGTGGAATCCACAGAAACCTATCAGTAGATTTAAGACTTCTTTGTGATTCTATATTTGTCAACAACATACTTAAAATATCTTTAACTAACAACTCTTGAATCAATGTTATTAAACAATTACTTTTGTTCCCTTGCAGCTTCAACACTGGCTAACAATATGACAACCAACAGGTTGAGGAAAAAAAAACAACAGTATGTTAAAGCTAAACTGGGAATACAGAAAAGTCAAGTTCAAAGCTCCCTCAATGATGCTTGGACCAGGCTGGGTCACAGCTTATCACAGCTTACCTACTGACTCTTTGAGGGAAGACATCTACTCTCTGTTCTCAATGCCTCCCTTCTATTACTTGGCTTCAAATGATCTTTAAAGACTCCATTTATTTTTTCTTATATCTTTTGGTGCCATGAGATCCCTACGTGACCAAAACTTGTGAGTTTTGCTATTAGCAGAAGTGGAGGAGGGGGGAGTAGAGGAAAAAAAAAAAAAGCAATCACCGTACATTAAATGCTCTTTTATCATGAAGAAGCAAATTCAACTTTTCTGACAGTAATAATCACTTCAGATGCTCATGCCACGACCTGATTTAAACCAAGAACTGAATGTTCTTAGATCTAAGAAAGGGTACATCTCAATTGTGAGGAAAGAGCAACTTTACCTATGTGTTACCATCATTAGCTTTCTTGCCATGCTATCCTTTGGGATATGAGTCTGCATCCTTCTGAAATGAAGACTCAGTACTTCATTTTCAGTGATTTGTTATTATTTTCTTCTCTTGGGGAAGAAGGTTGTCTTTACTGTATATGTCTGTGCCATTTTCTGCCCATTTAACCCTACAGGCTGAGAAGTAACAGGAACAGAATCCTTGTTGGAGCTACTAAGTACAGAATCCAGTTTAATATCACACTGTACTTAGTGAAAATACATTATGACAACAATTAAAATGGCTTTATCAAATGATCCATACTTTACTGACTTTTTCAGTTAATTGTAAAACATTTCATACAAATAGTCATACATTCAAGTTCGCTTTACTTCGTGTCAAATAAAGTACCGTATATAAAATATATAGAAAGAGATAATGATTTTTAGAATTATTTAAAGCTACCCAGAAGCACCAAAATACCAAACTTTAGTTTTATTCTTCTATTGTAAGCAAACTATTATTATTATACTCTTACAGGATTCACCTACCAAAACATAGCAAGATTGTACTGAACAACTTAGAAGGATAAGTCTATTCCTGCTCTTCTCTGGTAGCATTATGCAAGCTAAAAGATACAGAATAAACTCTGCATTTGGGTGCTGTTCTCATTCTGTGGCACGTACCACTGTAGCATTTTCCCAGTGATCAGTAGATGTGGTAGCTCAGTTACTTCCTACAGTTATTTATTACTCGATAAGCTTTTTCAGAAGCTGTAGCTTCTCAACTGAATCCAGCCTGGAGTTTACCTCTGGACCTTACCTTTTTTTTTTTGCCTCTGTATATTCAGTTCAGCTTCTTTTCTTTAAATGTATGTAGCGCTTCTTTTTTTAAAGAGATTGCTTTAAAGGATGGAGCTTTCTTCTTTATTTATAAAGCAATTCTTGGCAGTTTCTGTGTTTATTTTCCTCCCCTATTTTTAAATTAGTCCAATTTAAAAGCTCCAAGCAATTTTAGCCTTTTTTATTTAGCTTCGATTTCTCTTCAAAATAACAGTAAGAAAACTTCTCTCCTTATTCATCCTTTTCCTCCAACAGAGTCAATACTTGGGAAAGAATCGAGTATGATCTCTTCTTCTTGAAGAGATTGTGTGACAAAGCAGAGGTTTTATTTAAACATAGTTTTGAATCCAAAGGACACTGTCTACTACTTATAAAGGCAGACGTTTTCTGGCCCGGCTCATGGCCAATAGTGTCTTAAACCATGTTATTATATATATTTCAATAATAAAGGAGTTTTAAAAGGTTGCTCTTCTAGTTCTGTAATTACCTAAAGTCCATACAATGAAAGTGTTGATTGCTCCAAAGAACAGAGGAAAAGGAGAAAAAAATACAACCCACCGTTCCACCAGTTTTATAGGTAATCCCATTTTTTATTGTTTGTGAAGTTACAGCAAGATCTTTTAATTGTTATAAAGCTTACTTTTCAATATAGCTGCTTCAGTTATTGGATCTGCAAGGTTCAGAAATCTTCTAACAAAGTTACCAAGTTTTGAAACTCTTGAGGGCTCTTTAACATGGAGCTTTAACAGCTAGTCACATTATTTATGGTTTTGCTCATGTCTGTAGATGCTAACAATCTGCAGCAATGCTCACTTGTAAGACACCCCACTACCACTCACACAGAAAGCATTGTTTCACCACCACTTGGCTCTGAAATAGGACCAATTCATTTAACAGGGAGTGAAATAAGCTGCATCCAGCATTTCAGGATTTGACTGCATTTTAAATACCAACTTCCAAGGTAGTGATCCACTTCATTATTTTTATTGCTATTACTGTTTAAGTTTACTGTAATACTTAGAGCACAGGACTCCACTACACCATTGCCACCTCATTCCGAAGTTTGACAGACAAAGCTTATCACCTAAACAGAAAACAGGAAAATCAGACAGAGTAATAAATCTATTACCAGAAATAGTGCTGATGAAAAAGATAGTTCATGATGCATTGCACGGCTAGGCTTTAAGTTCAAGATTTTGTCCAGAGGAAGTCTCTCCAAAATGAGAACTTCTGTCTTAGAGACAGAGAGCAACGTTCTCAATTCCCATAGAATAAGATGCTCAACTACCTCATACGTCCTTGATGATAAATGATGCCAATAGAAACAAACTAATATCCTTTCAAGTAACAAAAAAGCTTTGAGAAGATTGGGTATATAAAAACAGGTAAAACTCTGGTACTCAGCTTCTTTCAGACTCCAGCTTTGAGCTCCCTAATACATTTTCAGTACTGAAAATATCAAATGCCACTAAGATACTCATTTTCTTTTAGTTCAGCCACTGTCAAGAAGATCCCCCAGTCAGGTTCTTATTACCCAGGTAGTTACTCACCTGCAAGTCTTCCTCCGAGGAAGTCTTGGGTTTTCAGCCAAGCAGTAGCTCACTGTTTCCCATCTACTGTGGGAGCAGACCCACTCCAGGGACTGGTGCCCTCCCAGACATCCCCACGCAATGACAAGTTACACTGGAAGTAAACAGCCCACTTCCAAAAAATAAAGTTTTGGTTGCAAGCTCATTCAAAATGCAATGTCATCAACAGTTGGCTGTTTTGGTAGCAAGCCCATGGGGAAAACTGGGTGAAGCATATGAATGGATAGTCCAACAGTTCTAGGAAAACAGTCTTGAAAGCTTTGTTTCTTTGTTTTAATCCAATGAAGGAAGCAGCTTTCATACACTGTCTCATTTCTGACCAACCCTCTTTTCTTCCCTGTCACTGAAAAAGACCTGCCTGAAATCCATGTTGTTTTAACAAGTCTTAAAGTTAACTAACCAAAGAAAGATCCTCCATTTTACCTTGTAATTCTGCTGCCATCCAGCAGGACAATCTTTCATACACTTGTTACTTTTCTGTAGTTAAAATACTAGAACTCCAGGGTTTTAGAATCTAGTAGAAAGATGGTAGGTCCTTCATGGGTAACAGCCCATAAAGCAATAGTTGTATTTTGTGTTTGGTCTCCAAACCAAAGCTTTTTTTGTCAGCCTTTGTGTTCTCTCATATGCTGATGCATACACCCTGGCAACACTTGAAAGATATCTTACCATAGTGAGGGATTTTGCAGGAAATCCAGGATCAAAACATAATATTTTAAATATAGAATGTAGGAGGAGAAATACTTGGCTGTTACTATTGTACATGTTCCCTAACTGCACGTGCAACATATGTTGTATGTAATTTTCCCAGAGGAAGTTCCCTGTAATTGGCCATTTCTTCCTAGCAAAATTACTTTTAAATGCTATTATTAAATAAGTCAAGCTCAAACATCTTGTGTATATATACATTCTTCTAGTCTATTGTTTTTGACATGAATTAAGTTTACTTTGGACTGTTAGGTTGTAGGAGGAGGACACGTAGAAAGTCATTTTTCTTTTAATGCCTATTTTACAGTTCTTATGATTAATACAATAGTCATTAAGATACTTGCTTTTTTTGGAGCTGATAGCTTTTATTCTTGTCCTGGACTGATTCTGCTAAGTTTCATGAGGCATTGGCAAACAATCTCTTTCCTAACATCCAAATTTAAACCATAAATCAGGAACTTCGAAAGAAATGAGACTTACAAATGTCTTGTTTACTTTGTCCAGTTAAAATATTTTAAATGGGCCTGAGGTACCTGGTCATGAACAGCTTTCACAGGCTCCAATGACAGCGTACAGTCTACCTGAAGGAATTATGTCTGCATTTTGAGCCCCTCAGAACAGTAAAATATATCTATTCTAATACATTTTATTTTCTCATGGGCTAAGAATATTCAATGTCCACAGATTAGCTGATGTGCCAGAACTTGATCTCCCTATATTAAAGGCCATCATAATGCTTCAGGTTGGTACCATGAAAAACACATTTGGTTAAAGTATTAGGATACAGTTATTTTAGAAAGACTTTCAGATGTTTTCTTTCTGAGGAAAACATGTCACCGTGTTTAAGAGAGAATCAAAGAAGAAAAAGATTGCATCTTGAAGATCCATTTCAAATGTTTCTGCTCTATGGAAAAGGGTTCCTTTTGTTCAACCATTTCAGACCTTGTGACAGACTGGAAAGGGAGAAAATTGGTGTTTTCCTGCACTTTCTTCATTCTACTCCACGTTCTTGATTTTTGCCAGCCATCAGACAAGGGTGCTCAAAACGACCAAGTAAGCATGCACATGTTCTTTATCTGTGATTAAAAAATACAGTTGTCTGGTTTTGACTGCTTAAGTTTACCTGGGGAACAACAAGATCTGTACGCCATGTCACATGTAGAGAAACTGCTACCAAGACAAAGTGTTTCACATTTTGTACACTGTTCATAACAAAAATTACGGAAGTCCAAGAGCTGGTGACTTGTACAGCAGTACTGCATGCTGCCTGCGAACAAATTTAGACACCTACATGCATCAGATATTGACCACTATCAAGACAGATGTTTCAACCAGCAGATAAATATCACCAGCTGCTTTTTATGGCAGAATTTGATCACTTTCCCTTTGCTATCTAAAACCTGAATATATTCAGACAACTTTCATCCACTATGGCTGACCTAACAAAAGCACAGAGAAATTGAAGATAGGTAACAATTCACAACTATTCAGCAGAACTGTTCTCCTTCGAAGGATGTTTAGACACCTCAATGCAAGTGCTGAGCAAGTGGTTGGAGACAGGTGGAGTCAGGGAAACAGGCAGAAAGGCTCAAGTCAGAGCCTAGCCTTCATTCAGAAGAATCATTTCTGTACTGCCAGTTGCATGTTGAGGGCAGTGTGTGTTTCTGTGCCTAAGCACTGACAGGAAGATTGGGCCACCTGTGTGTTATGCTTTCCTCCTTTCTAAAAGTGTTGTGTTTTTTTTTATGCCATGTTAGGCAGCAGTTGCTTAATTTCTTTAATGAGGATAGCAGAATAATTTGAGCAAGCTAAGAAAATCACTAAGCCTTAAGTTGGCTCTCTTAAAGGTGGCGCGTTGTTTCTTGGTCACTGTCAGAATGACCTGTGTTTGTAATTAGTTACATTGCACTCTCTGAACCTATCTGCAGGACTTACCTTGTGTGTGCTATGGGTAATGCTAGTTATTAAGGGAGAATATCCAAATAGTATATTTTGAAAATAACTTCTAATAGGCCTAATTAAGATTTGCCTTACAGATAAGCTACATAGTGAGCCTTTACTTACACTGGTTTACACCAGTGTTTTTTCTTAATTTTTAATGCCTTTTTATAGCAGTGACAAGACTTTACCTTGGATAAGAGTACCTCTGTATAGGAAATATTTTAATATTTTTACAAGTTTTTGTTTTTAATTTTAATAAAATATAAGCATACATTGTAAGGCAAGAAATTCAACATTAGTGTAACAAGCTTATCACACAGGACCTCTCTCTCCATTATAAAGGTTTTGTAATTAAGTAGTCTAGTTTAACAGCACCTTGGCCTTTGAGTATAATGTTAATATGTGATAAAAGAAAATAAAAACATTACCTACAGCTAATGCACGTTGTAGCACAATATTCTCCACTGTTGCCTTACTTTCATAAGAGAAATTTATATAGTTTTTAATTTATATTCTTAAAACCAAAAAAAAAGGCAACCTTTAGCTGCAATTTTGTTTTGTTAAAAGACAACATTAAACTAAATGAGTATCAAGCAGGTCTACTTCCAAAGCAAGAGATTACATTGTAGTATTTAGGAATAAATTCTCATAGGAGTTCAGAACTTGCCACTAGTAAAAATATTCTCTGAAGTGCCCCAGTGACCAAAAGTGTCCTAACAGCCATAATGTTTCCATGCCTGATTCAGTGCAATCTGCAGGTCCATTTTCCCCCTTGCCCCGCCTTTGTTTGTTGTGGTTTTTTTGTTTGTTTTCTTAAGTCTTGGATTATCTGGGGGAAATGGCATTCTACTTTTTTTTTTTTTTTTAAAGGGAGACACATGCCCTTGTGTGTAACTAGAAATACCTACATTTCTTATAAATATGGATATGGATGTGCGTGATATGTGCTGGTTAACTATACTTAAAATGCTGATGAAGATGGTGAATGTTAAGTATTTGTCCTCATTCTTCTGTCTTTCTGTGGTCAGTGTAAATAAGACCTGGTTTAAGCTGTGCATTAATGTAACAGATTACTCCAATATTGTGTATAAAATTAAGTAAATATTATCTGACAAATATGCACATAAAGAATATAAATGAAAGTCTTATGTACCAAGAATTTACTTATGGCAGTCAATTAAAAGCTGAAATGAAAACCATGCTTTTTGTCACTACTATTCCCAGCATTATACCTGACAGGCCCTGCTGTGCTGCTCCAGCCAAAGCTCCCTACTGGCAGCTGGAACTCAGTTCTGCAGTGATCACCCTAGCAATGGGAGGCTGCCCTCCAGGAAAGCCCAGTATCCCAGTGCCAAAGGGCCCCCACAAGCCAGCCCTGAG
Source organism: Perdix hodgsoniae (assembly GCA_035772895.1). Classification (NCBI taxonomy): domain Eukaryota; kingdom Metazoa; phylum Chordata; class Aves; order Galliformes; family Phasianidae; genus Perdix; species Perdix hodgsoniae. Next base: position 7,482,704 of record JAPSGF010000031.1, read on the forward strand.
CTCCCACTATGGACCAGCAGCCACCTAGAACTAGAAGCCCAAAAGCCTGTGTGCTCAATGTAGCTCTCAGCCTCTGTGAGGTAGTTCACATCCTTATAGTGCCCAGCAGACCTACTGAACAGGAAACATTCCACACGAACTCCTTTCAGGAATGTAATTACAGGAGGGCAAATGAAAGTCTTACTGACAGAACAGATGTTGAAAGAAAGCAGTATTGTTAAGGCACAGCCTTCAATTGATTATGTAACTCTGCTGCCTTCCAGCAAGAAAAACATTGTAGGTCACTGCCCATGTTTCTTCAGAGTATGAGTACCAGCATGCTGTAAGTACATACTTTAAGAATATATAAATGCATAAGAAGTTGGCACATATATTCAAATATTGACTACTGAAAGTTATTCTAGCTATATCAGACTGACTCTGTTTATAACATGAGCATTCTAAAGAACAGTTCTCGAAGTTCATGGGAACAAGACAAGGAACCAACAGAACTCACAGGATGTAAGTAGCCAGCTCAGCCAGCAAGTGAGGCAGCGCAGACCCAGTTAATGGAACAGCATCATTTAGAAAAACACGCACAAAAGCCTGCTAACGGGAACCAACCATCACATCTTTCACTTGCAGGTTCAAAACAAGTTGACACATTCTAGAACTGTATGAAGTTAATGTCTACCCCAGAAAAAAAAAAAAATCTTTCTGCTAAATCCAGGCAGAATTTGCATGGCTGCTTTTCACTGGCAAGTATCAGCTGTGGGCAGACAGAATATGATGAGACAGGACAAATATACACAGCTGGTGTCATGACTAAAACTGTGATTATTTTCAGATTACTTTTGCTGGTCAGTAATGCAAGTGAATTTCTTCTGACTTAAACAGTAGGTTTTAAGTGTCTTTAAAACACAGAGAAAATAGGAAGAAGTAAGTAAAGACAGCTTCTTGTCAAGTAACTCAGCACATCAGAAGCTTACATCTTGTAAATTAAACATTAGTAGTAGGTACATTTTCAAGCATCCAAAGAAATATGATAACAAGACACAGCAGAAGAATATAAAGGAGTCAAAAGTAATGAATTCTTCTGACTCCGTACTTGACTAATCCACATTTCAACAGAATGGCCAATCAGGGTAGGTCAATCTTATGAAGTATCTTAAAACCAGTAGAAGAAAAATGCTCATAAATTCAGTACCATCCTTACTGCATGCATTCAGATTTTCATAAAACTGGTTGGTCTTAATCAGATCACTACCCTTACATAATACAACTTCACCCTGCTTAGGGCAGGAGTTCAGGGTAGATCCAAAGCACACTTGGCATTCAGAACTCAGCCAACAGGAAAAAAGACAACTGCACTGAGAAAGATCAGAAAGTTACATAGCCTCCTTAGTCTTCAAGAATGCCTGCTTTTTTTCCCTTGCAGATTAACTGCTTCCCACACACACACACACACACACACACACACACGCGTCTTTTCTTTTTGTTATTCTTATAGAAAATATTCTAAACAACAGGTTTCTTAACATATTTGAACAGTTGAAATGATCCTTCATTGATCTCTGACTGCATTTCACATTTGAGAGTAGCTCAGTTCTTCAAATTTCAGTCATTTTCCTGCCAGATATCCTGTGGCAACATTCACACATTTTAATGTATAATGTCTGTTGCTCAAATTAAGAAAAATGAATTGCATGCACGTATCCTTTGCACACATCTTCAGGGAATTTCTAGTTTGGAAAGTATTTGCATATATCTTTTTTCAAATAGCAAAAGTCTGGACTGTTTCACATATCTGTAGTTAGAAGATCTGAATCTTGGTTGCAAGCATAAACCAATCTGGAAGAAGCCTATGAAATGCAAAGGCTAGCAAAAAGGAACATTTGGATTCCAAGATGAGCAAAGGAGTTTTTACACTGGAATTTCCTTCTCTCAGTTTCATATTTTGTATTATTTCATTTATACAGCATTTTCTATAGTCCTCAATTCAAATACGAATTAAGGGCAAGGACAAATCCCTGCTTATCTTTTTTAACTTGCACTTAATTCATTTTCTATGAGCATGTAAGTCTTGGATACAAATACTAGCTATACACTAATACTGCTCACTTCCAAAGTACTAGTTTTCTTCCCCAATTTTGCTTCAGAATAAATCAAATTATTAAGTCCTTATTTTCAGGCAAAAAATGTATGGTCAAACCATTTACTCCTTTGCAGAATTGATTTAGTTCTCAGAATAAATATCAATTTTAACAAAAATATAACCCTGCATACATTTTCAGAAGTTAACAGTGTCGGTATTTTATTATTTGTGGTCACTGAGACATTGAAAAAAAGCAAAATAGTTTTAGATACAGATATAAATAGCAAAGCATTTTAAGAATGAAATTCCATCTTACGCAATTTTTCTCCTTTTTGCTACAGTCAGAAAATCAAGTAAGGAATTACTGTTGGCCAGTACTCTTTTTCCATCCTAAATCCCTGATAAAACTGCCCACAAATCAGTCTATAAAACACTTGGTTTTCCAGTTCTCAGCTAATTGACACAGAAGTCCAGTTCTTATAAATTCATTAATGCTCAGAACAGCATTCTCAGCTATTTTAGAGGAAGCATTCGCTTTCCACAAACACTAACATGAAACATATTTCTTCTACAGATATTTCTGCAAGCATTGCTTGCTATAATATTAACAAACATTAAATAACGGTTTGCATACAGAGCAAAACTAAAATTGACATTTTGGCCCAAGCAGTTATTCATGAACAGTTCAGAGAAATATTTGCTCAGCTGTGCCCCTGTAATTCACGTAGCTTGGAATATGGCACTAGACTACTCCATTTCCAACTTCGATTTTTGGTCCTCATGACTGCATGCACTCTTGGTGCTGCATTTGCCAGTGCTGTAGTGGTGTTCTATAGTCCCTCAAGACCTTCTACATTTCATACATTAGCATATAAAAACACTCCTGAAATCAAGTTCAATACATTCTTTATTCTAACATACGTAATACCTTTTAAGGGACTTAGTAATGAGTTGGCGTCCTATTCCTGACAAACCAAATATGCAGAGCTAAACCTCTTCAGCTGTAAAGCCACTTCTGAGACCCAGCGATTCTGGGTAACTGAGCAACATGGAAGAATTCAGTCTATCTTCATATGGAGTCTTAGTTTCATGAAATCCAACAAGGACTAAGATTTCCCCAGTAATACTACTAGTGACACCTCATTATTCTTTAGGCTTGTTTTAGTGAGGACAGTGAAGCCCAATTCCTGTGAAAATTCCCATACATCACTCATTAGAGTCCTTGGAGACTGCTTACACCTCCTTTGTTTCTACTGTATTCAGTTTCAGTGAACATAAGGCGGGTAGAAATTAAGGCTCCATTTGACCTACTTACTAGCCTCCAATTTTTCAGCTTGAAAGTTTAAGGACAGTGATAACCTGTTTAAATTGTTGCCTTCTTAGTGCAATTATTTCACTAGAGAGAAGAAACAATCTGTAGCCGAGTTTAAGTCAAAAGGAAGAAACATTCGTATGATGAATGCTTCTGCTTAGCAATTCCAGACAAGTACATGCAAGTATTTGCTTTGGTAATATTTGTACTTTAAAAAGATGGATTTGCATAGAAAAATAGGCTTGAAAAAGAACCTGGCTTGCTACTCAACTCCAGAGAATAAATCCAGTTAATGTTACTGCTTTGTATATTGTATGAACTGCACAAATTAAAAAGAGCATGTCTAAAAAGAGGTTTGTAGCTGCTTGCCTCTGCTTTCAGAAGACGATTATTCAGATATTCAGTAAGGAGATGATTTGTGCAGATCATGAAAGATGCACATCAGCATATTCACTACGATGCCATCATCAAACATAAGAAAATCATACAATTTCTCAACCACTAGCAACAGTTCATCGTACAGATGCCAGCAATAAGTAGCTTTTCATCAAGCAATCCTCTGAAGCTGCAATAGCCAATTTTGAGATCCCGGTGGATATAAACCATGCGCGATAATCTGATGGCAACAGATTGCTTACAAAGCTAATAGCTGTATTATGCTGCAGCAGATGTTCAGGAAAAGCACCAGAATCTAAAAAGCAGCAATCCTTCCTGCCAAATGATCAATTAGGTTTCAGACCAGCGATTTCATTTCTCCATTAATATATAAAAACAACCATCACTAATATTTTTGTTTTTATCCAAAAAGTATTTCCTGTAAAGTAGACAAATCTCTTGAAAAGACAAACTTTGAAATGCAGAGGGGCAAGAACTCAAGTCTTATGTCCCAGATGACTGCTCTAATCATTACGTACTGTTGGTACAAGAAGTACCTGCCAGTTATTACTGACACTTGAGTCCTATTCACTTCTCTAATGGAAAGAGAATGGCTTTGAACAATGAAGCACAAGATGTGTCTGGACTTCCGAGTTTGAAGAGCTACCATTTGGACACAGACCTCTGCCAAGCATTTCCACCTGGACAGCAGCTCTTCTGGACCTCACAATTTCTCTTCTCTTCCTCTTGCACTAAATATGAAATCTTGAATTCTGAACAGTGGAAATAAACAGGGATCTCATACCTACACTTTTCAGCATCTGACCTGTAGTTTCCTCATTACACTTTGTCCTTCATAGTAGAGTGCAGATTCACTGAACTGGAAAGGCCATAAATATGAAATAAGTTTTAAAGGAAAACAGTTTACTTCCAATCTTTAAGGTTTTCCAAATTCATTTAAAGACAAAAATCAAAAAGTACAGTCTAAAGGCAGCACTAAGCTAGTTAGTGACCACTTTGTTAAAGTAGGAGACCACTTATCTTACTGACACACCATCTTAGCCCAAAGGGGCAGAACAGGCCAAATCAGCTTCTGTCTTTCCTGAGTCAATGAGATGGAAAAATTCTGAACTCTGCAATCAGAATTCAGTGATGCTATTGTGTTAGAAGCTCAGCAGTAACTTTATATTTCTAGGAGCAAAATACTTGATTCAACATGATTGGGATCCTTACTGTTCCATAAATTTAATTTCCAAAGGAATAGCTTGCTCAAGGTAAGTTTGACAAGCAGAGATGGTTATAAACACATCCTTGAACTGCTCACATTTTATTTACTGGAGAGCATCTGGTGATTTGCTGGAAGATCTGCCACGCACACAAGACACGACTAATGCAATCTATGGAATAAGGTTAGCATCTACATGGAAGAATGCACTTTGGTATAGTCTAAACAATAACAGTATTATCCAACACTGGAAAGAAATAACTGAAAAATTTAAGCAAAATACACAGGATAATATTAAGAGATGATGAAAAACAGGAAAATGGGAAGCATTTACTTATGTGCCTACAATTAGAGTAGCATTCCTTCATGTATCCATGGTTAGACAACTATAAGAGCAATCTCTAAACAGAAGTGAGAAGTTAGACACTGACAGTGAAAATGACAGTTCATATTTAGTTCATTTAATTTAAAAAGTATTTCTCAAAAACCACAGTGTTCTGTCAACCTGTCCACAATGGTTAGTTGATTGGAAAGGTATTATTTTGACCCCTGAACAACAGGCTAGGAGATAACAGCATTACTTTTGTCTCTGTACTACAACCTTGTAGCAGCTACTTAAAAAGAACACTTAGGGCAGCACTCTAAGAAATATTTTGATATCAGAACTGTTACCTACAAAAGTTAATAAGCTGCTTCCCACTGATTTCCAAATACAACAAAATAAAGTTTAGGAGATCAGGGAACATGAAAACAGCATATAAGTAAACTGAGACAAGAATGAAATTAGCATTAGTCATTACTGCTTCTAGAAATGTTTTTCATTTGTCTCCACACTTAGGGCATCCTCCCTTCCTGTATTCAGTTGCTAAATACCCACACAGCATGTATTGTTCTAGGCTCATATTCTGTTCTAATATAAGCAGAGAAGTTTTTATCTCTTAATGAAGTTGTTTGTCCATCTAGCTACAGAACATCACTGTATTTCAGCACCACAGGTTAGCTTTCCACCCAAATATTACCAGGGTCAGCTCCTGATACTGTTATGAAGCTGAAAGAGTGGGTATGCAGTTTAGGTTATCAATAATTTGCCTGGAACTTAGAGTGGAAATTCAATTCCTTAGAAAATTTCACCTATGTCAATTCCACCAAATTGTGTGGACTTTTTTCCCCGTTTCTCTGTTGATTTGGTACTTGGTTGGTTTTTTTTTATTGGTTATTATTGAATTTGGTTTTTAATTTTTATTTTACAAAAATCTTTCTAGACATCTACATTAGACAAAGCCGCTATAGATGGTAAAAGTCACAGAAATATATCATACAATTATCCCTATATTAACACTCTGCAAGAAGAGCTGACGTTCCTAATTCACAGATATCACATAACGTATCAGTTTTGCCATTGCCAAATATCTTATAACCATATTGTTCTTGCAGCTGAGTAGCTGTTTATGAACAAAAGGCCATCTTAGAAACACAACCATAGTATTATCTCCAAATCAGTAAAACTTCACAACTAAGGAAGCTATCCCACACACTATTTTAAGCCTGACAGTAATTCCTTAGCTATTTTACTTCTGATCTTTTACAATGGAAGTTCAAATAGCAGATGCCTAGGTATAAAAGTAGTAGAGTTTAAGAGTTTAAGGAAATTTTTTTTCCTTTCTAAAATTCAATGCTTCTTGCCATAACAGGGTTGTTTTGTTTTGTTTTTTTTTTTAATAGAAAGATGGAAAAAAGAGTCAAGAAAGCATGTTTTGCAAAAGATGTTTCAAGTCATTAAGACATAGTGAAAGATACTGAAAGCGTCTATCCAGTCAATTACATCCATTGCCCATCATATAGAAACACGGGGAGAAAGAAATGTACAAAAAGAATGAGATGTTGGAAAACCTTTACAAAGCCAAGACATTCCGGAATGACCTTAGGACTTTTAATCACTTAAATCAACTGTTAACTGAGGAGTTCAATGGAAACATTCATATTATCTCAACTCAAGAGCAGACAACTGACTTGGAAATAAAACTACAGTATTGGCAAAGCTACTACACATGGGTGAGCATTGAAGAATATAAACTGGAATATAATCAGTGAGAAAGAACATTAGCTTCCTTCTAAAGTGGGCACGTAACTAACTCAGCCCACAGCAGAGCAAGCTTCACTCCCTAATGCTGCTGTTACCTCAAAGGCAGGCAGTAAGGGTGACAAAATATTGGCACCCCAGCAGGTTTATCTAGCAGCAAAGGCAAACACCAAGATTTTCAAATACTTCTTCAAAATGGCAATGTGTCATTCTTACATTTATCTTAAAATGACAGTGATGAATTTACCTTAAGTGATGAAAGATCTCATTATGACTATTAACCACTGCACATACATTAGTCCCAGTACAAAAGTCTTCCTTGTTTTATGGGGTCAGGAAAGAGAACAAATCTAGAGGTAGATCTTTAAGAACGCCTGGATCAAAGGTGATTCTGAGTACGTGTGGTTTAACTACACAGAAAACCATGTTCTTTCTTAAACTGCACCATAAGCTGTGAAATAAGGCTCTCTCTTCATTACTAAATTACAATTCTCACCTTCCCAATAAAATAATTTTGCCTTAAATGAGAGCTCAGAATAAGTACAGGCAATTCGCTAGCAACTACATACACATATCCAAACCATTTCCTGACTTCTTTCCAGAACACACATTAAAGAACCATACACAAGAATTTTTGAGCCCGAGGTGAAACAGACACTCCAGGATAATGGATCTTGTTTTGTGTTCAGTTCCTAGAACTGATTGATTTTTCTGCCACCTACTGTCTTCATTATAACTTCGGTCCTCAGATCTGAAGAACATGGAACCTTCCATGTTCTGCTAAGAGGTCTCTTATAGCTTCCCTTAAGCTTCTGCTTTCCAACTTTAAAGTTAATTAAACCTGATAGTAAAGAGTACATTGATCTAACTTTACAGCCTGTCCTTAACCCTGCTGCCACTATGCTTCCAGCATCAATAATGAAGATTCTGAAGTGGACAAAGGCATTGGGGGCTGCATGGTGAGATGTGTCACTGAGCAGTTCAGCAGAGAAAGGAGAGCCCTCTGGATGAGCATCAAGTTCTCATGAAGACTATGGCACACCTTGACCAGCATCAGCTGCTACGTGACACTACTACTGTTCCCTAGCTGCATTGCCCCATGCTAAGATTACTGCCTTCCCTTTCCTGGCATATCAGATTTGGCAGCTGTGTAACCTCCATTTGGGTTTTCTAATCATCTCTACTCAAAATGGTTCAAGCATTTCAAAGAACGTGATGATTAAGAAGACAGTCAAATAGTTCTAGACTATGAAACTTATTGCAACTGGTTCAGAAACAGGATTTAAAACATTCTATCATCTGTGAAAATGCAGGTAAGGGTCTGCATTTGCCAGCTAGGAAGTTCATATATTAGAAAAAGCTGTTCTGATATATGATACATTTCACTTCTGTTTTCAGTGGGCTTAGGCCTATTCCTAATGGCAGATCAGTAAGGCTAAGAACTGAGTATATCTTCAATTTTGTAAAAGATCAGTTTTTCAACTGTGTTTTCTTCATTAAAAACACCACCAGAAAAGAAGAAGAGCTTGGGTGCTGGCAGAGTGTCAGCACACCTCCCTGGAAAGGCTAGCAACCCACATCAGTTTTGCACTGCTTTGAAACATTTACATGAAACCTAGGAATTTCTAACCCTATCTTTTAAGTTACCATTCTGTTCTTTTGCTTTTTATTAAGGATGTGACAGAGCAAATAACTGAATGTATCTACTGAACTGACCTCAAATCCCTTCAAGTATTTCGTTCTTTGTTTTTAAATCTATTTATTTAAAAATTAAACCTGAAATATTAGTGTCCCTCCCAGGCATGTAGAGTATTCTATTATCTGAGAACAAAGAGTGCTTCCTACTCATCTGATTTGTTGTTTTGGTCCTAGCAGTATGCCAGTGCACTAGTTCACATTTACCATTAAGTTCTCGATGCTTTCTGAAGCTCAAATGACATTACCCTTTAAGTACACAAGGCTATCATCATTCAGAAAGAGGCAGCACAAAAAGTCACTGCATATAAAGCTAAGGTACAATTAAGCAGTTAAGAAGAAAAAAAAGAACTGTGATCAACTTGCTCCCATTCACCCCTTCTGTGCAGAGCCCCTCTGGAGATATATTGACTCTGACATTCCTCACAACACAGATTAGGATAGGAGGCAAGTTCAGGTCAGAAAGAATTCAGTTCAGGCTCTATTCTTTTCTTCCAGACAGGAGTCCCATGCATCACAAAAATTCATTTGTGCCATACTATCTCTTACAGAAGTTTTGCTTTAAGTGATATCCTTTGAAACATCTTCTCAGGCATCATGTGCACCCCGCCCCTCCAAATTGTGATGCATTTGTCCCATATGTTAAAACAACATGTATGATTGTTATTTCCACCTGAGTTCCAGCCTATTACAACTGAGGTGTCGTCACTTTTCATTAGCTACCATTAGATTTTATTGGCTCCTATCAGTCACAAATACCAGCTCAAATCCCAGGAATATTTTCAACACGGATGCACGTATTGTAGGTGCACCAAAATAGGTTTGTTTAAAATCTGTAAAACTGGAATTTAACAACTGAAGGTCTCTATCTAACAAAAATGGTTTATGAATTATTCTTAAAAAAAAAAGACATTTTAGGAAAAAGTTAAGCTTTTGTCAAGAGGACTAAGCTAGCTCTCCTTAAATTGCTCCACATTTTTTTAATATACAAAGTAAGATACAGTTTACTGCTTTGTTTACATAAAACTTTGCTACAATTTCAGAAAAACACACTTTGTTTTACATGGATTTAACAACTAACTTGTGCTCACATCCTTATTAAGATTGACAGACATTATACAGAGTATATGCAGGTTATATTTTATTGACCTGACTTCTAAGTTTATGCTATGCTCCCATTTCTGAGCCAGAAATGAAACTATGACTGACCAAGACTTTTATTAACTTGCAAATACAAAAGAACCATTCTGTACAGATTTTGGCCCTGTACAAGACCAGCAGCAGTTAACTGCTATTACACTCCACCAAATTTTCCACTGATTTTATAGTGCTTGAAACAAATCTGAAGTCTCTCTATACCTTCCTTATTTCCATTGCAAGTCAAATGATATCCAAGAGCTCCAGAGAAATTGTAAAACATTCCTATGGATCTCCTTTCTATTTCTGGAAAACTACTTAAAAGTCTTACTAGGCAAGCAGAATATGTAGTTATTATTTAGAACTAAAGCATCGGGGTATCAAAGTACGTAGAACAGCAATTACCACCTGGTATTTCTTAATTTACAGAGTTTCACTTAGAACATAACCAAAACATAGAAGTGATGTGAACTAAACACTAATAATTTAAAAAATAAATATTAGAGAAGTTTCAAAGATCTTCTGCAGCTTTAATATAATCCATTTTCAACACTGATTATATGCTTGAGAAAATCTGACATTTCAACATGTCTTCAGTCAGTTCTTTTACTTCCAATCTCCCGCAGCTCTCTGATGTTAGAAAAGGTCAAACTTAAAAAATTCTTTAAAATTTATTTAAATAATAAGAGTCAGTAAACTGGCCACAAACCACCACATAATTGCTCTTATTACAGCAGTTTAATCCAATTCAATGGGAAAAAGTTTTGCTTAGCTGTCTGCTATCAAACACATTCAGACAATTTCAACTCTAATCTAATTGACAAAACATTAAGCTGTCTGGTTCCTGATAGAAAAGCTACCACACTCAAAAACTCACACCTGATTTTATTTAAATATTTTTAACTGCCTAAAACATTGTCAAACATCTTCCAGCAGGAAAGACTGCACAAGCAAACTAATATTTTGACTTGTTTACAAGCTGTCAGAAAAATCAGTGATTTTAAATATTAAACATTAAGTACAATCCAAAACTTAAGGTAGTCACGAAATCTCTCAGAACACAAAGTAAATCCTGAAGCTGAAGTCCCTGCAATGTTTGTTCTGCGTATAGTTACCACTGGCGTTATACATTTTGCAGATATTCATATAACACATGAAACAACAGAATTATCTGATAACCAACGCTATGTGTCAAGTCAGAAAGAGTTTCTTCACCAGAGAACTTCCACAGAACCAGGGCTTCATTAAAAATACTGTTACTGATCCAGCTTTCACCATGCCACAGAGAACAGACTATTCCAACCCTGCCCTATTATGACCCAAGTACTTTGAGTTACAGATTCCTTATTTCTTGTTTATGTACTTTGCGTGCCTACTCAGTGGCAACTAGATTGATGCATGTTTACCCCAAGAGCAAACTCCTATATTAGATCTGGCTATAATAAACTATAAGCTCAAATCCACTGACCATACTTAGTGCAATCCCTAGAGAAGGAGCTTTAATTTTCTAAACTTTCCACAGCAGCAATATTTTCACGAATTCCAACCCAGAAAAATACACCCAGACTCAACTGTATGAACAAACCTGTATCTGTCTCTTGAAAAGCCCAAAGAAAATACTCAAGTTTGGCTGTTTGGTGGGTGCACAATCTGTTTTGAAACATTGAGACAGAACGTAGGACAGAGGAAATACAGGCAACAACTTCCAAGTACACACATCAGAACCCAACATGAAATGTTGAACTCCGCAAACATGAGAGGGTTTTGCTCAAAAAGTACAGTTACAAGCCAGGTGATATTTCAAAATCATAGGAAAAGATAAATAACTAATCCATCACTGAAAGCAGCATAATCATGGCCTTCTGCAGATACAACCACAGAAGGTAACATGCACTGGAAACACTCCAAGGCTGTTCAACAGAAGCCAAAACATGAGGAGACAGACATGAAGCATGTTAGAAGTACAATCCTGACCTGAATTTAAATACTAATGTACACACATTTAGACTTCCTCTGCAGTCAGAAGAAAAACTAATGGCTAAGCTGCTTCAGATTCAGATCTTCAAGGGGCTGAATTGCTTTCTAGAACACCTCTTTGATCTTCAAGAAAAATCTTGAGAGGCTGGGACTGACAACTGAAGCATCAAGCCACAGTAAGGTGCACTCGCAATGTCTATGGCATAGTGTCCCAACTGGCCCACCAAGCTTTCCTTTCTCAATATCAATGTACAACCTCCCGTGAAGAAGCTGCATGTATGCGCGGGCAAGCACAGTCTCCAGATGTTATCACAGATGTAGACAGCCTGAGAATACAAGCTCTCAGTGATACAGTTAAATAAGTGCACAACAATCAACAAAAATTGCTGAGAGACAGTGAGAAAGAACTCCAAGCAATAGATGCATTCAAGGATTTCATCCGTTCAGCGGAAGATTCATGCCAGGAATAGCAGCAGGGGTGAAGGGGCTGTTTTGTGAGCCATTAATGGCTTGATAACTGTCTTTTGAAATCCAATATACAACACAAATGAGTGGAGCTTCCACCAGTCCACGATGATTATGCTTTTCTATTAACCATGAAGAATTTTACACCAAGTTCTAAAGCCTTTATACAAATACATAAAAGGGGAATTTATTCAAACACACCAACTTACTTTTTTGTGCATACAATCTAAGTCATAGTTACTACTAAAAATTCAGGCTGAAAGTGCCTGTATTTTGCAGTTTGTAATATCCTAAGACAGTAAACAACCTTGCATTTTTAGCTTGTCATTTGAGGTAATGGAACATCTGTAGTTGATTCCATGTTTCAATCAACTTCAGTACAGGCCTCAGAAAACATGAAAACATTTTCTAAATTTTTTTTTTCTTTTAAAGAATCATGCACCCTGCCTTACTTTTTCTGAAGTATAACAATGCCCTTTCTATGAGAGAAAACAACTTGACTTCTCTCGTGACTCAACTAAAGAAAAAGCAAATGTAAACTCCCAGAGGAAAGGTCCTGGCACTACACAGGCATCACAATGTTGAAATTATGGCACCAAGTGAATTTAAATAAGTTTTTAAATAGTTGCTATCAGAATTATTAATTTGGAAGAAAGTTACTAGCATTGTAAAAGGGAGCTCTCTCCATCTGAGAGACTGCCTTCTCTACTAAAAAAATCTCAGCCATTTATAAATAATGTTTACTACAGCCTTTGCAATACAATCCCTATAAATAGCACCTTCCTTGTCAAAAATCTATCAAAATACACCACCAAAACATTATTAATTGTTCCCACGTCACCAGATTAAAATGCAGAAACACAGAAAGAAATTGAACCCCTGCTATAGATGGGCAAGGAATTTCAAGCCTCTGACCTAGCAGACAAATGTCTAAACCACAAAAAAAACCTATGGCCTGTTGAACAGAACGGCCGCTCCCTTCTGAATAAGGAAACTTTTATGCAGATGTAGAGGAAACTGAGGTACCAACTGTGCATGCCTGTTCTGTTGCAAGAAAGGCTTTACAGCCCCAAAAAGGACCACTATCAGTAATGCTGCCTTCAGAATCCATCACCACCATGAGCTGTTGTGGGGCATGACAGAAACTTCAGAACTGCTCAGGTACTGCAGCCTTGCACCACATACACAGTTCTGCTTCCTGCTGATGAGCAAGGTTCACAACCATCACAACTTCTAAATACTGCCAAATTAACTTGTGTAGCAACTGCTAATTGTTTTTATGTACTTTGAAAACAGAGCAGTTGCTATCTGTTACTAATTATTTAAGGCTGACTCATTTTCAGGGTTTCTCAACACCTCAGGACTCCCCAGCCACTTTTTGTGTCACTGTTCGCCTTTCACACAAAAACACCAAAGCTTAGGAGTAACAGTAATAAACAAAGCCTGATATGACTGGCTTTTATTGCAAAACTTATATAGACAACAACACCGAGAAGCAATGGAGAACACTTGAGTAATAAAGAATTGCTTTTTGTCCTTAGGAAGCAGTGTTTAACTTTGCTAATTTATTCCACTCATACCCAAATTCCGAATTGAAGAAACATTACGCAATATTAAATGCTCACCTTACATTGATTCAATACATTTCCAAGCTCCACAATGCAATGCTACATTCAGACCCATGGCACAGGTAGGGTGACCCTACCATGCCTTATTCTTTCCCTATAAACTCAGTGTGTCATTCAATTCCCTCACAGAAGTCTGTGTGCACAGGTTCTGTGTACCGTCTAAATAAAGAACAGGAATTTAATGCTTGGTTTTTCTTGTTAATACACTATATACAGCTATTATTGATGATCCATTCCCATTGAAGCATTCTACTCAGATAACATTGCTCTTCATATTGTCATTTCTGCACATCTATTCACTACCAGGGCAAATAGTGCTAAGACAAATAGCAGACAAGTAGCAACATACTGTGATGGAAACAGCTGTAACAGGACATCAAGCAATGAATGTTTTTCAGAGTTCAGACATTGCTACAGAAATCCACCTGCTGTCCCCAACATCTGAAATCCTTCTGTAGGCAGATGAGTTCTCAAGTAAAGTAGTTTATGTATCAGACAATTTATTACAGTTCACTGCTACCAGAAAAATCTGCCATAACCCCACTCACGCAAATATAGTTCTTAACAGTTGTATCCACACAGCATGACAAAATGTGATCAAGTGATGTCATAAGATTTGCAAAGATATGGTATTTATAGATGGACAACAATTCACATCCTTCACATCTTTTGTAGCATATCTTGAACGAAGAAAGCCTTATTTAATCGGACATACAGATTTTAATATGAAAGTACTATTTCCACCAAAGAGCCATGGCTATAAAAAATACACAAAGCTAAGCAAAAAGCTTGCTACTTCAGGCTAATTTTCTTGAAACTTTAGTCAGAAGAATGAAGATTGCAAAAAAAATATGGGATTAAGAGGGATAGAAGTGCCCTGAAATTAGAAGGTTTTCCCAACATTCAGTCCCATCATGTTTGAACTTGCTGAAGTTTTATCAGCCTGCATGAACAGAACCTGCTGTATAAACATGTAGCAGCCAAGCTATAACCCATAGTCTTGTTTTAATAAAAAAAAAAAAATATTTTACAGTCATGTATTAAACCATGGACTGAAATAGTTCTGCTAGGAAAGGTCATTCTAGGACAGCTTAAAACATGGTAAGATTTGTGGCCAGTGTTTTTGGTTGCTAGTAGATCATGTAGGTGTTAACATCATCAGGATCTTTGCCTCAGAGTTGTGTTTGCTGCTCTTCAAAGACAGTGATCCACCGTAGCTGCAACAATAATATCTCAACATTAACTCCTTACTGAAAACTGCATCGCATTTAAGAGATTACCATAAAAGGACACTTTTTCAGTCCCTATGGATTACCGAGAAACCATGCCGCTATTTGCAGGATTCTGCATGAAGATAATAGCTCATTAAAAACAAAACAATAAAGCTGGAGAGCAACCTATCTACCAGTTCCAAAAGCCAACACAGAGACACACGAGGTCACTTTATAGCCTTATGTCACAGCATTAATCTTTCCATGACACACGCAGACTAAAGCGGCTGGGAAAACCTGCAGGCACCGCAGTGTCTCTAGCAGCATTACAAGGCCACTGACACAGCTCAATTAATCAGTGTGTGCAAAAGTGTGTTCCCTGTAAGTTATTCTTCTCTACTACCTTATTTGTTTCTTTTTTTTAACTGTAGGACACTCACATTTGAAGTGTAGCACTGCTGTGGTGGCTTCCAAACAGTTTGGAAAGGTGAAGGACAGCAGCGCAAAGGGAGAAACAACATAATGCAGGTTCACAGGTACAGCTCTTCCCCTTTGAGAAATGGACCCGAATGCTCTCCTTCTCATGACATTGCAGAGTGCCCCTCACTCATGCGCTAACCTCTGTACCACCTGTGCAGACTGCAATCTATAGGGTTTTTTCCTTATCTTTTTTTCCCCCCCTCCTTCAACCACAGACTAGCTGGGTGTGCTTGAAAGATGATACAGCTTTCACTTCAAAGATCCTATGGCCAGTTATTTCTATTTTCTAGGAGAACTCCAAGAACCATGAGATAATTCTAGAACGCTGAGAATCTCTACCAATTTTTAAGAATATATTCAATGCTGAGACAGAGGCAATAGTGCTTACCTTTGCGTAAGGGGAGGGAAGAGTACAAACTCAGCTCCCCTTCTCTCGCATGGAAATTAGAGGACTGATTAGAGGATCTGCTTCTGATCCCCACCTGATTTTTACACAGACAGGAGGCTCAGCTGCATATCTGAATGGCCATATCAGACATCTTCTATACTCACTATGTAAATCCTTCCAAAGTCTACTGAAGAACCCAGGATGCTAGTCTGGTAGGACACATGACATGCCAGAGAATAAACAGCATTATAAACCCTTCAGCTCATTGGAGAGTTGTAGATAGCTCATATAAACCCTTTATTAGATAGAGCTCAGCTCCAGAAGGAAAAGTCCCAGCTTTAATTTCACGTGAGATTTCCTTCTAAAGACTGAAATGTTATAAGACCCAATATAAATCCATCAACTGAGTGCAGTTAAAGAACTTTAGACTCATCCTAGCAGGCATAGGTCACAAAGCATTTTATAGTTAATAGCTTATACTGTGCCTTATAAAAGCCAAGAATAAGACAACTACAATACACTATGCATTCACTGGAATTCTTTGTCCTACAAACAAAGGTGCAACAAAGCACAGTTCACACACAATAGGTTTACTTTACCAAGCTACAACTGCAGTGCTCTTCAGTCAAAAGGCATTCACTAGAGCTTTGTTTCAATTGCCCATATGGAACTGGGGATTTTGTTTCCTTTTGCTGTGCATATGATGCAGAGTAGGTAAGAACTGGTGGATCCTAACTCCAGACACTTTACTTTGGACTTAAATGGATGCTCAGGTGCCTATGAGACATAATACACTGCAGAAACTGGATTAGAAGCATAGATAAGTACACGTGCAAGAAATAAGAATGGCTTTTTTTTTTTTTGACATCTTCCTGGCAAGAGTTTGCTAAATGTAATTTATGGTCAACATTCGAATAATAGAAAAAAAAACTTTCAATATAAGCCCTTCTTTAGTGTTAATAAAACACTGAATAATCAAGCACAGAGAACTTCATCTATGCTTACACCTTTATGGAAACCACAGCAGTCACCCCCATAACAGTTTAAGAAGTCTCTCAAAGAAGGGAAGGCACAGAGGGATTGGATTTGCAAGAGCCCCCTACCCATCCAAATCTAAAGAGGAACAAGGTCCCCCAAGGCCCAGCCTACTACTTTAGGTCCTTAAAAAGATTTTAATACAAATTTCAAGGAAATGAGTATTATACCTTAATTCCTTTTCCTGCCACAAGCAAAAACCCATCATTAGTAGGAAATAAGTGCCTATTTTGATACTTCCACCATCAAAATTATGGGTTCTGTTTCCCCGCTAGCTATAGTCCCAGAAGCAGCTCCCACCTTTCAAAGATGACCAGACTGCCAATAATTTGCTAGAAGAATTTAAGTGTTTAAAACAAACAAAAGCTCCAATGGTTACTATTAAAATGTCAGAACTCTATGGTAAATGCTGAAACTATTGACATTTTAAAGGTCAACTATTTTATACTTGCAACACTATAGAGAAGCCCTTTATCATTTAAATGGTACTGTTCGTTTTTTTAAACTTCATATTTGTGGAATTTTATTTAAATTTTCATCATTTCTTGCAAGGCAACATTATATTCGATTTAACTCCAGCACATATATCCAAATCTAGAGTATTTTATTTGGCTTCCCCTTCCATGGCAGCCAGACAGAATCAAGGCAAAACCTATCACGTACCTTTCCCGTGTTATCTCTTGCCTTTCCTCTGTCTAGAGAGCAACATTTCCACAGCGCAGAATGACAATCATGGTTACTGCCTGCCAGCCTCACCAACACCATCACAGTAGGGCAGGAATATTTCTAAATGGATTCATTCAAAAAACAAACAAAAAAAAAAAAACAACCAACTCTGTTTTCCTTCAGTTAACTTCAAAGGGATAAACAGTTGAATATAGATTTGGGAAATATTACATAAGTTAATACAGGCTCCATGGCTGAGAAGTGCTCTGCACAAGCTGCCTCCCTTGCACGTGTTGCATGTAATGGATGTCCACAGGCTTCAAGATGACTGATCAAGCTACCCATGTATTAGCCAAAACTAAAGATATTTGCTTATCCAGAAATAAAAACAAACAAAACCTACTTTCATATGCAAAGGAATTTAGCTAGAAAAAAATAAACAAAAGCATGTCTTCATCAAAGCATTCTCAGAAGGGTTCATCAGCCCATGAGTCACAAAAGCAGCTCAGTAACATGTATTGCAGGAGTTCAGAAATGAACGTGTTCGTGGATGCGTGATCCCGCCAGTAACAGCTAACTGCATTAACTCTTCCCACAGCCCCAAAATGTGTATACAGGAAAGATTTCCAGAAGACTCATGTCCATTTAGACACCATTATAAGAGGGCAAATCTTCTAGTTGTGTTAAACAAAATTGGATGCCGATCCCAAATCTTTGATTGTTGATACGCATGCACAAAATTAAGTACTTTGCCTCCCTGACAGGTCTGGTCTGTTATAACACTTCACACCATGATGTTCAGAGGTTCTTGTTCCACATTTTACACATTTGTAGCTCTGCACAGCACAATGGAACCAACATTTGTTAGGCCTCTAGCCATAATACACAGAAAACTAAGAAATATTCTAAATAAATCCCATTTTCCCCACTCAAGTGGCTGTTTTACTTCACTTACTGACAACTGAGCCCCAGGAGAGAGGTAGCAGACTAAGGAGAACACACAAAAATATTTGCCTTACTCTTTCAAAGCAGTAACCAACATCCCACTGTTTTCATAATCTTTCCTATGTCAAAGGCCACTTATGTTTAACTAATTAAAAATAAAGCCAAGAAAGAACAAACCGGCAGAATAAAAGAAAATGAGAAAAATAGAATAGATTCAGGAAGCACGAGTAAAATGGAGTAAATGTGAAAAAGAAAAGGGCTAACATGACTCAACCTCACAACTCCCAGATGATCTAGGGAGACATTTTTAGATACGTGTCAATGAAATCACATTTAACAAATATTACCCTTGATATTTTGCACTTATCATTTTACACTTTTACCTGGAATTTTCCATAGCTGCTACACTCCACTGTTCAGCCAGTAATCATCAGCAACATAAAACAAATATTTGCATTGTTTTAGTAGTAAAGTATCCTGCTGATAAAAAAATTTTAGTAGTAAAATATCCCTGCTGAAAGCAAATAATTGCCCAGTTTATTGCTTTTCTAGTGTCATTTCGCTAAGACCAAACGAGAACTCAAAATATTTTAAACTTTAAAAATAGTTAAAATTTGAGTGATGTGTAAAGAAATTCCAAATCCTTAGTCAGATCATGATCAATATTAGATAATCTATTGCTGCCAATTGAAATAATTGATGCCTTATATGAAGAAGGAGCAAAGGAAGTAAGAGATGCATTCATTGCAGTTTAAAGCAAACTGATTCAATATACCTCAGCAGTCTGATCAATGGCAACAACCACAAGAAACCTCACACAAGCTGTTACAGGATTAGTTTCTTCATGCTAATCTCTGTAGCCTACCAGTTTCTTATTGCTGTAGGAAGATTTGTATCATGTGTCCAACTAAAGCAGTATCCCTGAGCATACTGCATTTCAGATGAACAACTAACTCCAAACCAAACAAGCTCCCACACCTTACTGCATTAAGCAAACTACACAGAGCTAAGCAAACTCTGCAGCTTGTAGCTTAGTCCTCTTGCTATCACTGCAGCCAAAATAAGGATATCCCTACTCAGTACCTTAGAACAAATGAAAAAACACCACTAAGTGTCTCCCCCAGCATGCAGTGTGGAATCTAGGCCACATTCCAGGCTTTGCTGTTTCTGTAAAGCAGGCTTGCAGGTCATCGTCTCATGCATGACTGCAACCCTCCAAAAATTTTTGTTCAACTCTGATCACATTAGTAATATAGCTTCAAGGGTTTTCCCAGAAAACTATCCTCAAAGGAAAATTAAGGCAGTGGTGAAATAGAAGGATGGGAACATGCAGCTTGGTAGCATTTTGTAAGCTAGTTTACTAAACTATTCAAGTTACCACATCAACAGAGCAGGAATTTATGGCAAAAGATCAGTTCAAACTGACAAAAGATGCTTCTGATCAATCTAGTCACTCTGCAAATATCTTTAAAGCAGCACAATAACACAGATTAACTACTTCTGTGCTAAGACAGCTCATTTTTGATACCACATAACTTTGTTTGAAATGAGCTCATAAGGAGTTGTTCCTCCAAATGAAGGTTGATTCTGAGCTCAACTACTAAAAGAGCGATTTCTGTATGTGTTTTTGTTCTTTAAATTGATACCACTGAAAACATCAATAGTTTATATTAAAAGATACCATCACAAAAATTAGCTAAGTAGAAGCACACTGATGGTTCAAGGCCTACTAGCCTGCCCAACCAGTGCAGTGTGGGGACACCAAGTAGAACTGTGTCCAATCTAACACTTAACGAGGCTTTCCTCAAAAGAAGTTCATTCAGGAACTTCATGGTTCTACAGCATGGGTACATTCCATTGTCTCTGGGGCTTTTTATTTCATTAAAAATCAACACACCATTGCCTTACTTGAACAGCGTGAAGTTTGGGAGTGACTCTTGATTACCACCAAAAAGTGAGAATGAAGTAAAGAGGGGGATTGATTTGTGTCTCTCCATGTATATATGTATTTTTCTTTTAAAAAGATTGTTTTTTTACTAGAAAGAATTGCATTTTTACTTTTTTTTTTTTCTTCTGAGGCAGAAAATGTATGAATCTAGCAAAACTGAGAAGTATTATGTAATACAGTAGGGAACAAGTTTTGATGGCTTCCAATATTCTCTAAAGATTAATAAAAATATAATGAAAAAACACGTATGGAAAGTGAGTTTGGTTTACAATTTGTAAAGGTGAGCTTTGAAGATCGGAATCTAACTTCAACTTGAACTTCTGGCTGCTTGTCTAAATAACCAAAAATCTCAGGAGAGCAGGCATTTTTGTGAACTAAAATCTCACAAGCTGAGACAGTGGTGGGAGAAGAAATAGAAGAAAAAACACCTTTTACCATGTCAGAGCTCCAGATCTCCAAGCCTGGATGCAACCTGGAAGAGAAGCTGAACGCCAGAATGAAATACAGTTGAAAAGGATAAGGACAGAACATTTTAAAACTTTTGAGATCTATTTGTTGAGCGTTGGCCAGAAAACAAGAATCCTACAGACCAGTAAGTGCTTTGTTTTGCATCCAAAAAAAAAAAAAATTCAACTTTCAAAGTAAATTTTCTGAGCCAGCAGAATTAAAGAAATCAAAACTAACTCAGCAACCACAGCCCTGCAGTTGGTCACTCATTTTACAGATTCTCTTCTCCTTATACCAGATCTAGAAAAGCAGAAATTTGGACTTATGTGCTCAGTAAAAATCCTAATGCTGAGAATTTTGGAATCAGACATTGAAAACCTTTGTCTCCCTTTAATCTTTGGAAAGGATGCCCCAATCATTTCTGGCTTATTACTGCTTATCTATATAACTCATATGTAACACACGCTCCCACAGAAATTCAAAACACTCCTACCTACAACAGGATAATAATTCTGGTCTACTTGTATTTGCTTATTTACTTATTTTGAAGGTCTGCACGTTTGAAGGATGATAGATTTTCTGATACAGCTGGTAGAAAACTGCATTGTCATTTAAGTTTCAGGCTATTTGGGGGTAAAGTTCTTTCTTAAATATTAGAAGTACATCAGAAGCATTTTCTTTTTTTCTTTTTTCTTTTTTTTATTATTAGTCAGTCTGTAGCTGCTGATCTTCCAGATTTACATTTCATTGGAAATGCCACAGCTTGCCTTGCTAGAATTTATTTTGAAGAAATCCTCCCCAGCAGTATTATTCAGGGGAAGAACGGAAGTCTAAACATTGGTCTTCAAGATACACAGCACAACTCTAGCAGAAAAGGGAAAGGATCAAAAAACCCCAGCCTAGTATTTGTTATGAGGTTTCCTTCACTAGTCTGGTTAGCCCAACTACTCATTCACGCGTTGATGCTGTGTTCTGCAGCTAGTGAAACAGCACACATCTGCAACCAAAGTCTGTTTTACCTCCTAATCACTTTCAAACATTTCTTTCAGACTCTTCTTGCTATTCTTTTTTTTCCAAGTTCTTAGTTGAATGGCTGAAAAAATACTTGGCCTTTAAGATTCCTTCATAAATGAGAGCATGTACTTTTGTGAGGCTCATGCATGAAAAGCCAACACTTACTTCAGATTTGGAATATTTAGCAGCAAAAAAAACTTGGATTATAAAACAAACAGGACAGAGGAGTAGCTACACGCAAAGCTTGTAAAGGTAAGGTGTTAGTTAGGAGGGGACTGGGAACCAAGGTTACATACACACTAGGGAAGACTCAGTTTTTGAAGGAATAAGCTGAAGACTACATAATGAAGTGCCAAAGCTTTGAAGTCCTATAACAGTCAGTACTTTCTAATAAATTAACCCCTATGTGGGGCAGGATGCAACAACGTGCTTGTCCAACACATTGTCATTTTTGAAAAGGAGGTCAAGAACAGAATACCTCTTGTCCTTTTAGGTAAATGCAGCACATCATCAAGTCACACTACAGGCATAGCAAAGGCCTGCTGACAACCTCTCAACTAAGTGGGTGAGTGTAGTTGCCCATTATCACAAGCTTTGTACACTTGCTACTCATATCAAAGTACAAATGCTTACACTGGAACAGAAAACAATTATCTGTTGTGTTTGGCACAACTCTGGTATTCCTTTTTCTTAATGATAAACATTTAAACTATCTAAAAGCAAAAAAGGACATTATTTTGTAGCATCTTGTACTTTTGTCCATCATTAGATTTTCTTGCTCAGTAAAGCCATTACAAGGGGTTTCTCTACAAAGGGTAGAATCAGCAGTACGTCATACAAGTTTTTAGCTCCAGACTAAAACCAACACTTAAACAGTCAAAAAAAAAATTAGAGCTGAGACCATCAACAGCACAAATTCCCTATATATTTTCTCAGAGTAATAAATTAAATGCTTCAAACCAAAGTCAGACATGTCAGTAGACTTCACCAAGAGCCAGTCACTACAATATACCAGAACATGCTAATATGCCAGAAAATCCCAGAGACACCACCATTTTGGAATAAGTAGCATAGCCAACAATGTAGTGTTTTTACATTAGTTAAATAAAACAGATTACTGCAGCAGGGCTCATAACTGTAAGCAGCAAACATTTCAACAAAGAATACATTAAACGCATGCCATCATTAACACCTGCTTTCTTCAGCCTCAGTTGTAGATATTTTTCCACAAATATATTTTTCACTTACCTTGATGACTTCATTTCATTAAGTCCCATTTCTGTCAGGTCATTGGCTTGAAGAGTCTGAAATTTTATCTTGGGGTAATTTCACCATGGTCTCAGCAGTGAAACTAAAAGAAACATTTTAAAAGCTGTTTAGAAGTCTCATTTTTAGGGCATAATACCTTATATTAAAAATAAATAAATAAATTTAAAGTACTACACTCCCAAGGAATCACAACTAAATAAAAATACACACAACTCTGCCATCTTAACTTTTGACCATCATTCTACAGAATGTTAATTCATAGTCTTCTTACATGATTTCAAGAGCATGGGAGAAAACGATGCCAGCCCACTAGGATATAGCCACAGTATCCTGTCCTTCTGAGTTTTCTTGTTCCACCTCCAAACAGATGGACTTAGAAAAGTTCAGGAGGCAGCACACCAGAAACTCATTAATTTACCAAAGACTATTACATTTGCTACGAATTAAAACTTACAAAAAGCAGGAAAAAAACCTCCATAAGCCCATGAGCAAGGCTGAACAGTTGACAGCATGCTTATCATTAATTATTTGAGTTGAAAAGAACCTATCAAGGTCATCTAGTTCAACTCTCCTGCTATGAACAGGAACATCTGCAGCTCAGTCAGGTGCTCAGAGCCCTGTCCAGCCTGACACTGACTGTCTCCAGGGAAAGGACATCCACCAGACCTCTGGGCAGCCTGCTCCAGTGCCTCACCTACCCTATTGTAAAAAAGTTCTTCCTTACACCCACTGTAAGTCTTCCTTCTCTAGTTTGAAACCATTTTGCCTTGTCCTATGCCAGCAGATCCTGCTAAATAGTTTGTCCCCTTCTTTCTTACAGCTCCCTTTTAGATATTGAAAGGACACTATCAAATCTCTCCAGAGCCTTCTCTTCTCCAGGCTGGACAGCCCCAGCACTCTCAGCCTGCCCTTGTAGGACTTTCTGAGCTGCAAGAACACATTGCTGGCTCATTGCTTACCATCCATATCTACTCCCAGGTCCTTTTCAGCACAGCTGTGTTCTATCCTCCCATCCCTCAGCTTATACTGATAGCACAGGTTGCCACAACCCAGGTGCAAGACATTGCACTTGAATTTACTGAACCTCGTGATGTTCACCTGGGCCTACTGCTCCAGCCTGTCTAGGTCTGCCTGGGTGGCATCCCTTGGGTGTGTTGATCACACCACACAGCTTGGTGTTATCTGCAAACTGCTGAGGGTGCACTCAATCCCACTGTTGAAGACAAAAGAGCACAGGTCCCAGTACCGACCCCTGAGGAGCACCACTCATTACTGATCTCTATCCAGACACTGAGCCATTGACCACCACTGTCTGGGTACAATTTTGCAAACAGATCCTCATCCACTGAACAGTCTACCTATCACACCCATATGATATTTGCAGAGAAGTATATTTTTCCTGGCACCAATACCACCTGCAAAAAGAGTAAGTCAGATGCCAATATATTGGCAGTGAAAGCCAATATATTACATGCACATTAAATGTTTTAGAAAGTGCTTCAGTAAATACGCAGCATTGCCAGAAAGTGCATTAGACTACAAAAGGCTTCTACTCTTAGAAAGAAGTACTGAGGATTACATAAATCCAAACAGGATAAAGATTCTACTTCCTTTTAATTCCAAATATGCAAGGAAAGAACAGCAGATTAGGTCATTTCTTAAGTATAGACATCTCCAAGCAAAGGGAGTAATCAGCTACAAAGGACTCCCATAATTATGCTGTGTTTTGAGAAAAGATTACCAAAAAGGAACATAACATTACCATGACATTTGTCAATCAGTATGCTGATTTGTGGAGTGGAACACTGTCATAAAATGCAGTAAAAGTTACATACATAAAAGTATGTAACTTTTATAATCATTCTCAACCCCAGAGTCACATGAGTTCACCAGAAAATATTTGTTTTCCATGAACTTTTATAAATGTACATCTAGGGCTAAGAAATATACTATTGCCACTTTGACACTGCGTGCATCCAGAGAGAGACTGGACTTGGAACAAAACCATCAGGGAGATTTGATCCTGCCGAAGGTTTACTTGGCCAAGATAGCTGTTTTAGTCATCTTCACCTATTAGAGGAAAAGAGTTTTGCTCTGGTCTTGTTTTCTCATTCTCCAGAAGCAACAAGAGGATAAATTCCTACTTCAGATTTCACAATCCAGAAGAGAAGCATCTTGGTTCCTGCCTTTTGGAGAAGCTTCAAAAGGATGAGGACTGCACAAACAGTCCTGCAATATTGGGCCAGAGCCATTGGTAAACAACAGTAGTTGAAATCCAAGCATAACTGACCAGTTTGTTATCCCAGTTCCCAATCCCAATTCTTCATCTCTTAAAGCTAACATTAGCCATCTGTTATTTGATAATTAGAAAGAAACAAAGGGCTTTTTCAACAGGTAGAATTGGGTTTAGAAAAAAATTGTTTGGTTTCTATCAAAAATAAAAGTCTCTTTGGTCCTTGCAACACAAAATTTGTGGAGTAGTCATAAAAATACAAGTGAAGTTTAATACAGGCACAGAATTCTCCAGTTAACTTTGCTGAGTGATTATGCCAGGGCTGGTTTATACCCAAATACATTAGTAGATCCTTGCTGTGATATACATTTTGGAGACTGGGTTTCAGAAACAAGCCAGGTCCGATTTCATGCATCCCCCAGTATCTGAGGCTTTATGTTTAGATAAGATAACTGCACCTTTGCATTTTGCTTCAGAGCTCAAGCTCTGAAGAGCAACTGAAGCATGTTTGATGTTTTGGTAACATTGTTACCAAAAACAGAAGGACCCTGCACTTGCGAAACAAGGATGTCGAGAGAGGAAGTCTGGTTTACTTTCAGTGCAGAGTGCCAGGTGCAATGCTTCCACAAATCAAACACAGCCGCCTGCTCATTCAGTTTGTTTCATGTTGTTTTTTGTTGTTTTTTTTTTTTGTACACACTGCACTACATTACTCCACCTTGTTAATAGAGAAGAAACATCTACTACCTATATATTCATGGGTTAAGCAAGTGTTGTACTCCGACTCCTTTTAGCTACTTTCCTACTTTCGTGGTTATTTGGGAGTGCCCTCCTTACTCATTTTGCATGGTCCTTACTGCTTTTCCAGCTGAAGCGTTAGGTCAGGCAGCACTGCCAAGAGCCAGATACATCTCGTAAGTTGTTGCTAGGATCTCAGTCAAGTCAGTATTATGGCTTTTATTGTTCATTTTCTTTTTCTTAATTTGGTACAGACCATAAACTCTCCTCTACAGACCCAGTCACTGCCAGCCTAGCAAAAAAAGCAGTCACTTTAAAGCTAAACAATGGAACTCTTGTCACCTATAAATACTAACCAGAACAGAAATACTAGTGAGGGTGAAGAGTTATTAAAGATAAAGGGCAATTTTGTTATGAGATCAAGCAGCAATAAACTAAGAACAAATCTAAGCTTGAAATTAGAAGGTTTCAGAAGAGTTCTTGAACTAGACTTTATATCTCAATAGGTTTAAAAAAAAAAAAAAACAACTTAAGTATTTACAAGGTAGAACTCAAGTTTGAAAGAAACACATCTTATTTTTCCATATTCATAAAAGAGATTACATTAGTTCAACCCTATTACTGGTTGTAGTTTATCTGCTCTTGGCCAGGCCAATATGATGCCCTAATTTAAATGTATAAATCACTTATTTTAAATGTCTACTGCTTTAAGTCCTGGGATTATTCCCTTGCTAAATAACAGCCACTCATCTAAAGTTTCAGAAATTGTATCTCTGGTCATTTCAGTGCCTGAGCTCAGAAGCCTTTCATGTGAAACATGAAGACTTCTACGATGATGAGAAAGAAGGTATCTTGCTAATAATAAAAATACAGAAAAGCACAGGTTATTAGTGAAAACGTACACATGCACTGGATGTGAAGCCTTGTTTCATAACATTCTTCAGACTTCAGCGATTGCTCTGGATTTTGATCTACCAGTACTGCTCCTGGAATTCTCTGCTATGCTTTGCAGTACAAATCTCTTAGCAGCAGTGTAACATGGTGGAAAGCACAGCAATGGCAGCAGAACAACAAAGTCCCAGGCTGTAGCAAGCGAGGATTGGCTCAAACACAACAACTGTGAGTACAGAAACAAAAGAGACTACTTACCTACAAAAGGCCCAGGCATATAAGGAGCCTCCAACAAGATACATTTGCCTTCACTGCCAATCCTTAAAATGAGGAAGAGGTGAACCTTGGCTCTGCCCTTCTGCTCACTCAGGTACATTGCACACAGCTGAGCTCCCCTGGGTTGGCTCTGCCTTCCCACCAGGTGCTCAGTCACCGCTTCAGGCTGTGGCTTTGCATTTCTACTTCAGGCCACAAAGAGGAACCGATCTTTATCTCTTATGAGGAGTGTCTGAAGGAGCTGGGATTGTTCAGTCTGGAGAAGAGGAGGCTCAGGGGAGACCTTATTGTTCTTGGTAACTGCCTGAAAGGAGGCTGTAGTGAGCTGTGGGTTGGCCTCTTCTCTCTTGTAGCTAGTGGTAGAACTAGAGGGAATGGCTTCACGCTGTGCCAGAGGAGATTTAGGCTGGATGTTAGGAAATACTACTTCTCTGAAAGAGTGGTCAGGCAGTAGAATGGGCTGCCCAGGGAGATGGTGGAGTCACTGACCCTTAAGGTGTTCAAGGAATGTTTGGATGTTGAGGGACGTGGTTTAATGAGTATCATTGGTGATAGGTGGATGGTTGGACTGGATGATCTTGTAGGTCTTTCCCAACCTTGTGATTTGGTGATTCTGTGATTTATCTTACCTTCTTCTTCAGTTATCACATTGGCATTGAAGTTAGTATAACAGCATTATTACCCCAGATAGATAATAGTACTATTAACTGAACATCACAGATGGGCTAAGCCCAAACAGAAGTCATTGTGGTACTCTGAAAAATATTTTGATATTTCAGGAAGAGGATGAAGCAAGTATACTCTGAGGTTCTTTTCTTCATGACATACTTCACCTTTTTATTGTTTATCATAACACATTCCTCCTTTCTTTCCTCACATTTGCTTCTTCTATTTGCAACAGAGCACTATTATTTTTATAAAAACTACTCACACTTCATAACTTCTTCATACATTCTTCCCTCCCAAAGCTGAAAGAATCTTACAATATCACAATGAGACTGCCAAATGAGCTGTAACTATTTATCATTTACAGCTGGAG
Source organism: Perdix hodgsoniae (assembly GCA_035772895.1). Taxonomy (NCBI): domain Eukaryota; kingdom Metazoa; phylum Chordata; class Aves; order Galliformes; family Phasianidae; genus Perdix; species Perdix hodgsoniae. The sequence goes on from JAPSGF010000031.1 coordinate 7,511,252, forward strand.
ATAAACTTTGCTACGCATAAAATGACGGGTTATAAAACAACAGAGGCAGGAATCCTCCATGACAACAGAACTGAATCTAATTGATCTCCCCATGGACATCATTGAAGATGCTTCATCACCAGAATGACATCTGTGGTGCCTAACATCTCACATGCCTGTTAGGGTCTGTTTTGTTTGTGTAGTCACATTACTGCATGGCCTACCTTGGTTTCATTGCTGGCAGGAGCCATGAAGTCTCTTTGAAGACTCCAGAATTTCACCCAAACCAGCAGTTTGGGAAGAGAAGAACCTTTGAACAGTCACTCCTTAACCCTCACCTTCCTGTGAGTGCTCAGATAAAAGTAAGGTTTGTTTAGTGCTGCCTCCTGCTCTCTCAAAAGCCTGGCTAATTTAGGAACACCTGACTTAAATCTCCCTTTCTCAGGGCAGCCAGGAGCATATTCAATAAACAGAAGACAGTAGTTTGTAAATCCAGGTTCACTGCAAGCTTGCAGTTAACATGAAATCTTCTTTCCCCTAGTTGGGGGGGGGGAGGGGGGGGGGAAGAAAAAACAAACAAACTGTTTCCTCCCCACCTTGCACAACCATGATTTCATTATAATGAGTGTAGTTGCAGTATAACTGCAACCATTCCCGCCCGGTGCAGCACACTCCCTACCAGCCGCACTGTGGCTGCAGCCCGCTGCGCAGCCTCCACACCTCAGCAACTGGGCTACAAGATGGGGCGTTCTGGCAGAAGGAAGTTGAGTTTGCCTCCTCCCTTCTTTTTTTTCTTTTGTGCTTTGATGGAATACCTCGAACTCCCTCATATCAGCAGCTTTATCCTCACTTAGCTTTGTTAACCATACAGGCTGTCAGTAGTGTGTTCTTCCCGAATCAGAGTTACTGCCAGCTCACAGTACAGGACATTGTAACTCCCCAGCCAGCTCTGATTACGGTCCTTGCTACTAAATATGTCATAAACACTTATTTTGTGAGCGTTGTAACTGCTCTCACTGCTGACAGCTCACAGCATCGTGTGGGGGTGCCTCTCTCAGCACTGCCCCTCTGCTCCTCGATAAAAAGGCGGGAAAGCAGCAGCTCGGCAGAGCCGCTGCAGCGCTGCGCCCATGAGCGCCAGGCTGCAGCGGGTTTTCCAGCCTCAGCGCCGCCACGTGGCGAGAGGCGGGAACTGCAGCGCCGGGCCGCGAGCGCTGCCGTTGAGTTGCATCATCGCAGGTGCCAACAAAAAGATAAATTCATTCCCAAGGCTCCTGTGAACTCCAGCAGCTCGCAGAAATTCACACAAGTCACGGGCTAGGTAACCCAGTGCAGGGGGTTTGGAGTCTCTGTACGAGTGTTTGCCACAAGCTTTTTCCACGATGCCAGCATAGAACAGCCGAGATCAAAGCAAACTCTTTAGTTACAACGGTGAGATCCGTTTCATGGACAATTTTGTGAGGCACACCTTAAAGTAAAAGAAATGTCAAAATCAAGAGAAGAGCAGCTTTCCTAAAATACATAGACTTCTTTCTCTCAACTTTTATTGGTGGGAATATTCACTTTTTAAAAAGCTGTTCTTCTAAGTTGCCTTCACTGCTTCTTAGAAAATCTGCCACTTTCGGATCTATTTAAAGACATTATTGAGTTTCCCTAAAAACACCGACAGGCATGTTGTAGAACCCGGGATCTGATTGTGGAAATATGGTTAGTAGTGAGATTTTAATGAGATTTTGATACTTAAACCTGGTGCGAGAAGGGTCAGTCTCCTAATCGTGTTAGACGTTGAAGAGATTACAGGAGAGACTTTTTCCTCACAGCCTCTACACTGAGCCACCTCTCTTTAAGCAGATCAGACCATCACACGTAACCTGATAAAGCAGGTGATGTTGAATTAGCTATAAAATCAGACATCAGTTTATTCATTCTGCAGTGGGAAAAAGGGCATCCCACTCCACACTTGTGCTGGAATCAATTCCTGGCATAACCACAAATATCCAGTGAAACAAATGCTGGGAATTCTGACAGGATTTGTTCTGTCTGCAGACCTCACTGGCAGAAGCAAACCAACACAGAAATAAGACTTCTATCCCCAAACTTTCAGTGAGTTTTCTCTAACTTATGATCCCTACGGAGGTCCAAAATAGTAGTTGAGGGCATCTCTACCACTTCTGCTGCCATTTCTGTTCTGAACTCATGCAAAATAAGGGCATCAGGAGAACGACTTCTCCTGTTTTCAGAGAAAAGCTTAGAGCTGGAGGGCAGTGAGGGAGAACATGCTGAAATATAAACACATGGCCTAGAAGGTACCTTCACCAGGACTTATGACTCGATGTTCTCCTTTCACACACCTCTCCTTCTTCCACTTCCTTCTCAACAAGCACAGACCTCGCAGCTTAAGACACCTTTAAAGTAATTAGATCTGCTTTCCACAGTTTTCAGCAGCACCAACATTTTATTTTTTAATCTAAATTTAAAACTGGTATGTGCTTTGGAGCAAAGGTTGAATTAATCTCCCTGATTTTGCATGCAAGTTTACAGCCATGGGATCAAGGAGCCTTCAAAGTGAAAGAAAAACTCCAACTGTTACAGCAAGAATAACCTACTTTCTCCAAGGACATCAGTCTGGGCAGCTGCTGTTCCCATGTACAGCCTGCTGAGGAAAACAGAAACAATTCTATTCATGAGACAGCAGAAGAGGCTGTTGTACTTTAACATCAGAATCAGTTTGCCATTCTTGGATGTATCCATACTGACTTCCAAGACTTTGTTTTGTACTCTTTGTATGTATTCTTAAGATGCATGGCCTGATTTTACAGAGACTGTTTCCCTCAGTTATGTGCGTTCTATGCCAGTTTTCATTCACTACTGAGATATCACTGACAGACAGAAAAAAAGCAGACAAGTGAGTGTTCAATCCCAAAAGAAAGATTAAATATACTTCTATATCTAAGAAATAGAACATTGTATAAACCACATTGTATACAGCCATTGTATAAACTACAACTCTGGAACAATATTACTGCTCAGTTTTGTTCACTGCAGAATTCTTGTCAATTTTAGTTTAAATGTGTGAAAAAATGGTATGAGAGTTAGATGCTATCCAGAAGGCAGGGTAGAAGCAGGAGAAAACGTTCATCTGCTTTTTGTTTTCAGTATGTTCATTTTAGTTGACTGGCCTGGCTGAGCACTTCAATAAGCTGTTTTGAGGCAAGAAATACCACCATAGATGCGAGGAAGTTGTTGAAAATGGTAATGAACAGAGTCCAGACAAGCACACTTTTATGAAAAATAGTGCTGAAGCCAATCTGACAAGGAAAGAGTCATACTAGCTAAAGCCCATAAACAAACGGCCATGCTTCACCCTCGCACAGCTGGCCTCTGAGGAAGCTAATTGTACTCGCTCTTGAAAAAGAAAAGAGCAGATAAGCCACAAAGAGTTATATTGTGGGAACAGCTTGTATCAGCTCTGGTGAAGAACATGAAAGGAGCCAACTAAAAATACATTCAATCCTAATTGTGGCCAGATTATTTTGATGGGGACTATTTACATATTTCATTCAGATCTTTAATGTTTCTGTGGCCTTTCTTTTTGAGAAGCCTCAGCCATTGATTAACTTTTTTTTTTTTTTCCCTAATCTAATGGAAAGCAAATCAAGATATTTAGTCAAAGATGTACATTTTAGAGCAGAATGGAACTTGTTACACTTGGGGAATTATTTTAGACATATGACAAGAAAATCCAAGAAGATATCATGAAGACATTCTTTACTTTGAGGGAGGTGAAGGAACACTGGACAGGTTGCCCACTGAGGCTGTGGATGCCCGGCCCTGGAAGCATTTAAGGCCAGGCTAGATAGGGCTGTGAGCAACCTGGTCTAGAGGGAGGTGTCCCTGCCCAGAGCAGAGATGGAACTAGATGATCTTAAAGGTTCCTTTCTAGCCAAATCATTCCACGATTCTATGATGCAGTGTGCTTTGCTACACAGAGCTGGCAGCTTTTGCAAAGTAGTAAATTCGTGTGACTAGCTGCCTATATTAAGTTTCAAATTTAGAATTTATACATCTTAATTTTAAACTGAAATTCTTAGAATCATTACCGTTGCTTGCAGATTGAGTCTTCTGCAGAAAGACTAAGAGCTTCCTAACATTTGAAAGGCCCAACCAAAATGAACTCCCACAGTTTCAGAGAAACTGAGGAGCAACAATTAAGATCTATTTCATACGTTTTTTTTTTAACACTGGGTTCTTCCTTTAATTCTGTTTTCTGTAAACTATTTTGTATTCCCATGGCCTGCTGGCTGTTTTTTTTTTTTTGCCTGCTGCTGATGCACAAGCGAAGGGACTACACTGACAGTGACCATCCACACATCTTAGCAGTGACAACATCATACACAACGTCATACACAACTGCTGAACGTTAGGTTACAGTCTGTATAATGGATATACTTGTCTCAATTCAAATGAAAATTAGGTTTTACTGGCAGAGACACATCTCAAACATGTTTCAGTCTGCTGAAGACAAGAGCTTTTCAAAAATACCACTTTTTGAAATGTGAATGGTCTGTCGGGAAGGAAGAACTTACCTTCACTCAGATTCACTGCCTCCCATAGAAGTGCAAAAACACAAAACATGAAGAAGTTGCTTCTCATTAGCCCTCCAACTGTGTAGTGGCACACTGCCTACAGCTAACCTTCAAACGCTACCAATAGCTTACTGTATGTAAACCTTGGAGCCTGCATCAGGAATAAAGGACTATACTGTATCTTCCTGACAGCGGCATGTTATTGACAATGGAAGAAGTTACGTCAAGAGGTCGTCTTCCAAGTTGGAGCTGGCAGGCAAAATATATGGTGAACAGTCTTGTAAAAACGAAACCAATTTTCTTTTGTAAAATAGCACACTTTTTCCTTCTTTAGCAGTGGATCCCATGAGATATATGCATGCAGCATAGTCCCACACTCTCATCATGGACTCACTGGCCTACTTGCATGGCACAGGCTTCTTAAAGGTCAGAATCTCTGCCTGACATTGCAATTAAACTGTTAGCAATGTCATTTCTGCGGATGACAGAAACATCCTGCCACACTTCTATTTCAGCAATGCTATCTACATTATTTATATTGCCAGAAAATTATAGAAATCATTAAAAGTTGGAGTGCTTCAGTCTCGTACACGCTATGCAGGGATAAGCTAGGCACATCTCCTATTGCCGCTCAGCATTGGCAAGTATCCTTTTATTTCTGAAATCCTCCCGTTTGTTCACCCCTCCAACTCATCACACACACTACATGCACTGCCTCTAGCAGTTCTTGAAGCACTAGGACCAGCTTGCTGCAGGAGCTGACAGAAAAACAAGCATTAGGACTGCCAGGAGGAAGCAACATCTGCCTGGATAGCAGGTTCTCCTGTGGCTGGCTGAACAGGCATGCCATGACAACATTTTTCCTAACAGTGAGAGGTCTGCCTTCATAATGTTCAGGGCAGTGAGTGAGTTTCGGTCAAAACTTGAAAACTATACTCAGTTTCCCATTGGCAGGGGCAGTCTATTTCAGAGCTGCCAGAGCTTGGAGCGTAGTATGCGACCACTAAGGAGAAGTCTCTTCAGAAATCCGTCACCTACTACCCTGCACTGTAGTTCTGACTGATGCTGTCTGATATGGCAAATTCAGAATGATATGGAACCTCTCCCTGGGGGAAAACAGTACTTGGTATTGGCAGGATCTGCCTACAAACCTGGGCCAGCAGCTACGTAGGGGGATAATTACTCCCAAATGGAATGAGAACTTCTGACCTCTAGAGCACAGCATGAGGCAGTTTCTTCCTTCCCAAGGGAATTACTGAAGAAGCAAACATTATTATGGATGACGCAGATGAGAACATGAGGAATGGGGACAGGGAGGAGAATGAATTAAATGGAAACTTTTAAATGTATCATGTTTCATTTCCTATCAGTGCATGGAGAATTCAGAGAAGTACAGTGCAGATTAATAAGATGAAAAATTACCACTCGACATTAATTTACAAATAATTTAGGTAACTGTGGTGGTATTTCTTCAAGCCCAGAGAATCACCAAACGAGGCAGCCTAGTGCCCTCTTGTGGATTTTACTCTCTCAAGCAACCTTTCATTTTTCCGAAAACAATTTTTATGCTTTGAAGGCTGAGCTGCACCAGGAAAGCAACAGACAGTTCCTCACAGAAAGGAAAGCAGCTTTTTGATAGCCTGTTTTTTATTGATTACTAGCTTTCTGAAGGTGAAGGCTAAAGCAGCGAACAAGAAGTGTCTACTTTGTTCTAAACTAGGATTTTTTTTTTTTAATATTTCTAATTATTAAAAATCTTGCCATTGAGGTTTTAGTCATAGTTAACTACGTACAGCTCTGTACAGATAGTACCAACTTAATCTGGTTGTATTTTAATTGCAACATTCTCACCTCCTTATAGGAAAAGAGCTCTATTGCAGGGGCAGGAATGGAAGATGATCATCCTGTTACCCTCAGAGTAGGTTTTGCTCTCATTGCTGGTTTGCTTCCTCAACCTTTTCCACGCTACTTCCATGTTGCACCAACACACTCCTTCCAAAGGAACTTACCTTGAATCCACCATATAGAAGGATATCTCACCTAATTAGAACCTACTAAATTGTTAGTGTTCATAAAGTGCTGAATTAGTTTTTATCCACGTGGCATAGAATAACCTTAGAGAATCCCATCTACTGCATCAGTAAGGATGTTTGCTTGATTACTGATACTAAAAACACATCAAAAACACAACAGGCTACTTAGGTCAGGCAGTAGATGGCACTGAAATCCATCTATGAGATGGAGTTGTCATCCAAATGCATAAAACTTCATGAGGACAAAGTGTACGCATGTCTCAGCATGTTTATACTGTAAGCTTAGATTTGGTAAAAGAAAATAGATACCTCACCTGTGGACCGACAAAAGTCCAGCTTTTGTATAAAGAATAAAATGCTTTTGTAAACATTAAGTTTTTCTATATAAAAATTATCTATATATAAATTAAGTATTTCTATAGAATACTTGCAATTAAGTGTTAAAACTTACTGTTAATTTGCTTACTATTACTCATCTGAAAACGTAAAAATGATCTCTACAAAGCTTATTATTTACAAATAAGAAAGCTTCATTTTCCTTTTTTTTCTTATCCTTTCAATTGCCTTAAGAATGTGAGTGAAATCATTTTTTGTTTTCAAAACTTTACCAAAGACTGTCCTTAAAGAAAATAATAATAATTCAGTAGAGCTCACTCTATAAAGTTGTTTCCTGGCTGTACTGCTGCTGGAATTTATACGTACTAACACCATCCTTCTCCTATCTGGTCCTATGTCCCAGAGAGAACCTGAACTATAAAAATCTTACATGAAGAAAACTTTATTATATTGTTCTTATTTAGGATAAAAATCTGCCTAGTTCTACATTTTTGCCTTAGAAATGCTGTTACAATGTGAAACAACCAGAAACACTACCAATGACAGAACGACACATATCAACCAGCAGGATCACAAAGATCAGAGCAATGTGTCAACCCTGATCTTTCTCCCCATACTTCTAATCCATCCCATAGAGGTCAGCTCACAATCATCCACAGTAAGGGATTACTGCTTTCCCACACAGCTACAATCCCAAGGGCACACTCACTCATTTACGTTTCACCATCTATAGGCATTGAGTAGATCTCAGCTATTTAATAAGGCAGTAGCTCCAGACCCATGAGCCTTTACTCACTTAGGCACAACACCAGGCTTTCAAGACTAAGTTGGCACCTCCACGGAGCAGCACTTGTGCCATTTGGGCAAACACCAACACTCTGCACCACATTCCTCTGCACAGTCTGGATCTGACTCAACAGATGCACTGAAATCAGATCACAGAAATTCTGCAAGGTGAAGATGGGTGCAGCATTCCCAAGCAATTCACTATAGCACACAGAACAGAGAATAGGTTCAAAGTATATGCAACATTTTATTGAAAAAATACGAATGTTCTGTACATAAAGTACAACTCAATGGGCTTGACAAAAATCTCCAGAGACTTATTGGTTTATAAAGGTCGTCTTTTCTTCCTTTTTCTCTAAGAACATAAAGCATACAATAAAGCAGCAGGTCCCCTGTACTTGTGCAAATGCAATCCCATCACTGTGCACGTAGCACAGCACTTGGCACTGCACATGGGACTCCAACATGTTCAATGTACTTTGATGGATGGTCTGCAAGAAACTTAAAGCGTGGAGGAACTGCACAGGACTGGTCCTTCAATCAACTGATGATTCAAAATTTATTATGAGATCTCTGCATTCCTAAGCAGCCTTGTGTATCCATTATTTCTGACAAATAAATACAAAAATAAATAGGGATCTGGCCTCACAGAACCTCAAGTCTCAGAAGCAACACAATTTGTAGCAAGCTACATACATAATTCCAACTATATCAACATAATTTATTTAAATCTCTATCAATAAATGTATTAAAAGTATAAATTCTTATCCAATACTGAGAGTTTAGTTCTGGAAAAAAACCCAAAAAAAAAAAAAAAAAAGCTTTTTCAGTTCTCTTACAATTTAGTGTGCCCTTAGAAAATGCTTTATAGCTGAACTTCAGCAGAAACTAGCTGCTATATAATGTTATTCTATTCCCCAAACCTAATATAAAAAGCTTTTAAAATCTTTTTACAGTAACTGGCTTTCATGTCCTAACTTTACATACAGTTACTAAAAATACTGCACATGGCAGTGTTGTCCAAAAATAGGTTTAATGGTAAAACTACATGCACAAATGCTGGAGTATCAAAGCAGAAACTGAATAATGTGGCAGCTTCACAATTAAATTATGTTGCTAATTGGATGGTGTAACAACACTTTAACCCCAAAAGATATGTATGTTGCAAATGGAAAGACAATGAGCAGAACTGGATGAGGAGAAAGTTAGGCAGAAAAACCTTTTTTTCTTCTCCAATTGAAACTGGAATGTCCGTTATCACCAATAACGTAAATGTAGGCCAGCATTGGAAATCTGCACTAAATCAGGAGTAAATTGTGATGACTTCTCGTCCACCTCCTCTGACAAGTAATACTCTCTCCAGACCCTCAGTCAAGACTTCAAGAAACTCCATGTCTGTTTCAGGAAAGTCAAGGACAAAGAAATGTTAAAACCAGAATGCACAATGATTAGCCTCCCCCCTTCCAGAACTGTAGCAGAACATTGGATTCAGAATGTTATAGGCAATGAAAAACAAGAACTCTGAGCAGTTCTTATTTCAACCCAGGACAGGAGAAGTTTTCCTACTGGCAGATTTAGATTGGATTTTTTCCAACAGTTAAGAAATGTTACCTGTGCCTGAACACATTTCTGTATGCTTATGCTGTGAAATATCTCACTGCAAGATGCTACATGAGAGCCAAGTTTAAACTGTACTACTCAATTTGATACACCTGCATTCATCCTTCTGAACAGATATAGATACGGTGGCAATAGGACAGAGTTAGGGAAGGAATACAGTGGCTTCATATAAGCTTTAGGAGTTTTTTTTTGAAAGCAAGACTCTCACTTCCCCAGCAAAATGATCTGAGCACCAGGACACACACACATTTCCTCTCAGTTGTTCTTTGTGAATATTGCATGCTGTTTGGTCACAAGGGCTCAGCCTCTCTAGGGATGGCTGGAGGAGTTAAGTAGCATCACCCAAAGTTACCCAGAGCCTCAAGTTCAAAATCTCTTCTGCAGCTGTAGCAGCTGTGCTTGAAACACCCTTATGCTGAGAAGTGTTCTTCTCTCTTCTCCAGCCAGCAAGCTGTTGTGTACCAACTGTAACCACTGTTTCCCTCCAGAGTTAGGAGAAAACTACACTCATTTGGTCTGTGATTCACAACTCATGATACACATATTTTTGGCACAGTTCAAAGAAAGGCTTGCTAACATCACAGTACAAACCAAGGCTGAAGAGAAGCTACAGACAGAATGCCAGGAGGCTCTGCAGACTGCAACCCCAGCTCTGACTTTCGTTAGAGGCACAGTGTAAGTATCCTTCTAGGTATCTAAATTCTGTAGGTTTGAATTTTAATTGTACCAGAGCATTGCATTCACAGCTGAACTTCCAAATTCCATTGTGAGAGAATATACCTGAGATACACCCTCTCTATCAGCACTTCCTGCTCACCTAATTTCAGACACTGTCCTGAACTCAGAGCGCTGGCTACTGTGATTGCCTCCTTAAACATCTGCTACATCCACTATTGAGAATTAATCTCCAAAGTCAGCACTGTAGACTTCATTCCTGGATGCAGGCCCCAGCACTTAAATGACACTTTTTATCACACAGCAGTCCATACACCTTTCAGAATTAGCCTTTGCTCCTGCCCTAGAACATGTTAAATGTCAAACTCTTTACCCTTTTCTCTAGTGGCAAAATAATCACAAACGAATTGCGTGTTGTTGCACAAGCAAGACTTGCAAGGACCTGGTAAGTTATGTTAAATAAGAATTGAGACAACACTGATTTCAAATCTACAAGGCTTTCAGAGCAACCAGGGGCAAATTTTACTTCAAGCAACCGCTATGTAGCAGCCTCAAGCAAGTGCTCTCCACTCAGTGGAAACTGCCATTTATTACAGTCTGACATTTGTGTCAAAACAACTTCAAGAACACACATTAAAGAAGTTTGTACGTGGACCAGGCCTTGACCGAAAGGATACAGTTCTCATCACCATCAGTGTTCTTTGGAGGACCAGGCATATTAAGGAGAACGAGTCTGGCATCATGGGATCTATTAACAATAACTTCATTCAGCTTCACTGCTGTGTGCATCCTTCGGACGTTGGATTGGTTCCTGCAGAAAAGCACATTGAGAGTTCCTGTCAAAACATGCATGAAAAACAGAACGCTCAAGAAGTCCTTAAAAGCATACCTTAAGTCTCCTAAATACCCCACTCAGTGTCAACTCAACCAACAGTACATTTCTTCAAATAATGACACAGATAATAAAAAGGTTTCACAAAGTCCTTCAGATACTGCCAGCCCATCCATCTTAAGATCCCTGGAGTTACGTCTCCAAGTGTTGAAGTTACGCTGCTCTTTAGGAAGCACATTTTGTAAAGATTTACAGCCTTTCACAAGGAGCTAAAAACACATTCGCCCAAGGGGACGTGCTCTTTGGTGTTTGTGACTGCAGAGTCTTCACTTTTGGCAGCCATCTCTAGATCCCCTCCTGTGGCAGCACAGACCTCCCATGGCTCAGTACCAGAACATCATTTTTCTCAGATTCATCAGAATGAAGGCACAGGAGGGCAGCACTGTGTTCCATTCATGCTCTCTGTGAGTGCACTTGTCTTTTTGTGTGGAACAGCATTTGACATCTCTAGAAAAAGCCTGGTCTGCGACAGCTTCCTACACTACAAGTGGCTGGATGCATGCCTGCTTATGGGACTTTACTGGTATTTGATAAAGATTTTAACCTTTTCTTCAGTTTGACACTAATCAACTTCTGTGCCTGGTTATTTGCAAAAAAATCCTGATGATCTGAGCATCTTTGAAATCACAATCATGCTTTCAAGTCTGATCAGCCACTTGATTCAGAAATTGTGGGAGGCAAGAGAACAGGCGCAGAATGACCTTACAAGTCTGCTCTTTCAGAATCCAGGTACGCAATTAACTCTGTACATGGGTACATTATCAATTTATCACCAAAAAATAACATCAATTCATGCAGGAATAGAACTGGAAAGTATCTGTTAGGAATTCTGAGTCAGGAAATGTTTCCTTCCTACAGGAAATCAATCATTATTTTGGTACTGCAAAAGGAAAAGCCAAACAGAAATAGACTGATAAAAAGGCAAATATATTTCTTGTTGTGAGGATTCTATGATTTCCTGCTTGTTTTGTTTCTTCATTTTAATGCATTAAAACAAGGTATTAGTGGACAGACTGAATATGAACACGCAGTTTTCCTGATTCGGTTTTACATGTTATGAGTTAAAAATTCTTTAGTAACCTTGCTGCTCTCCCAAATTAGTAGTTTTGCAAGAAGTATTTTATATTTACAGAGAATAGAAGATGCAATACTATGATTAATATCTGTTACACTAACAGCAGTGTATCCACCTTTAATTATCTCCGTTATTTCAAGTTCTTATTTAACACAGAGCAAGGACATCCTCTGTCTTCACCATGTCAGCTTCAGGAAGCCACAGACAACACAGAGAGGCACCAGATTATGTTTACAGGAAGTGTGGAAGAAACCAGCACCAAAAACAATGCACTGCTATAAACTATGTATAGTTTTAGAAAAGTAATGGAAAATTAAAGGCTTGGTATTCTGTGAAGCAACATTTAAAACTTGCATCTCTCCAGTGATGTGAAGGTGTAGACTATCAGAAAGTGTTTTTTGTTACTGTTCTGTTTGTAAGAGTCCAGAGACTGCCAGAAATAACAACACAGCAGTGTTGAGGAAGGATCCACATTTTGTGAGACACTATGCTTAAAAAAAAGGTTCAGACCTGTAATTGGTTTTTCTCCATTTGTCAGCAGAACTTACAATTTGTTACACGTTATTTATGATGATACTTAGCTGACATAGCTAACCCTGCTCCCTTTAAAACCATTGCTAAGACTGCTCAACTCTAACTCATTTTCTGTACTTCCTTCCATAATTACATATATTTTTCCTGCTCTTAGTTGAGATAACAAAGTGTTCCCTCAACGTTAAATAACGAACTTACAAGTTTTCCCACTCTCTGAAAGCATGGAAGAGGAAAAAGTACAGGCAGTTAACACCAAATTCAGCAGAATTTCTACAGTATACGAACTATATATGATTTCACCCTAGATCAAATTTGATTCCTCACTCCTTTATTGCCAAGAAAAAGCTGTAATGTTGTCAAGTACGCAAAGGTGGTGGGATGAACTCTTCATGCAAGATGCAATGCATCAAGAGATCACAGGATATTCACATATTTTTATACTTAGCCACCATAAGCTTTACTTCTAGCTATTCAGGTGGTGCACACCTAGTAACACTAAAATGGTTGTTGTATGCCCATGGTCTTTCAACAATAAATCCATCTTAAAGGGCTTTAATCACAAACATTTTATTCAGTCACTCATGATCATCCTCACAGCCTCTTCCTTGCTGTATTAAACATCCATATTTGATATTAGGTCAGTGAAGTTATCAGCCTTTTATTAATTGCCATTAGATCCATGAAATTATCAGTCTGTTTTTTAAGAGTGTATTTTGTTAATGTATTTGGGAGGCAGGAGGAAAGTCAGAATAGGCTTTAATGTCTCTGGTTCGGAATTGCCTATATCAAGAAAAATACTGAGGCATGTGTGCCAGATTTAATGTTAGAGATTTCTCAGGAGGCTAACTGCTGTCTTTTCAGTACTCAGGTCTCCATGTTTCCTGTGCAAGTGTAAACCAAGGATTAGAAGGAAAAAGACAAACTCATAGCACAACTAGACTTTCAGGAGGTGCAAACCACTGACTCTGACAAGACTCACGGTTTAATGCTGATGAGATCTCTAAAGCTTCCCACAGCACTGCCCCGGTTCCGCTTCTCAGCATCACATTTCTCTTTTGTCCAGGTCATCTGAATGTTCTCAGGCATAGTGTCCCCCTCATCTTCTTCATCTGAGTACAAGCTTTCCAGGCGTGCTATTGAATGTCTGTCCTTTACTAGTTGAGCCTAGAAGGCATGTGAACAACAAGGTGAACTCAGAGTTTGTTTTACCAGTTATGGTTCTTCCTAAGCAATGAAAGACTTTTTGTTCTACTGCATCTTTTGTTGTGTGCAGTCAATTTCGTGCCCAGTACAGCTCAGATCCTAAATACCTGCCCTAACTAAAAATTCCACATAACCTGACTTTAAACTATTTAGATGATTATGAGCCATGCAGAATTCAGTCTAACAGATGCATGTATCTACAAAATAGAAAATAAATAAAAAGACTCCCCATTTCACATCATGACATGATCTGAAACAGTGTTTGACACAAAATTGATGACAAAAAGTTGGACAAATGCATGCACAAAAATAAGACTGAATACTTCAACGGCTAACAGTCCGATCTACAATGAAGCTTTCAGTAGGAAAACGGTTTATTCTATAAACTGAGACAAGCCTCAGACATCACACATAAAGGAGAAATCAAGGTCAAAACTGGATTCAGACTTACATCCTCAGTCACTGAGCATCACCTGCACTGCAAACAGGAACACACAAACTGTTTCTGCAGCTTATATGCTGCCACTGTTTTTTCCTAAAACAAATGATTTCTAACATGGGTTTGCACGTGCAGCAAGGCTATTCAGTGACAACAAGAAATTCAGGGAAAAAAAAGCTACACTAAATGTATTTCCTTTTAGCTTTAGAATACAGGAGTTTAATTTAGAAGCAGCTATTACAAAACACCACCAGGAAGGCACTGCGTCATCCACCTCAGCAGCCCATAGTAATCAACCACAAATGACATACCTCCCTTTCCCGCTCTGTTTTTGTCAGCCTCATTTGCCTCAGCATCTGAGACCTCTGCTCCATCATAAGAGTTCTCTCATAAGTATATGCTGAAATATCACTATTTTGCTGCAGAAATAAGAAAAAAAAATATTGCTCTCAAGTCATAATCAAACACCATCGTTTCCATCATGAAGTGAAAAATAGGCTCAAATCCCTTACCATTTCTACCACTTCTACCTCTGCCTCTATTCGGAGTTGATAGAGGAAAGTAGCCAAATCCTTCTTCATCTGGATGCTGTTGTCATCCATCTGAGCCACAGTAAAAATTCTCATCTTGCATTTTCTCCAAACCTGGTGAGGGAACACGAGTTCTCAATATATTTGTTTTAATGACACTCTGCTTTATGAAATGAGCTTACCAATATTACTAACGTTGTTTATCACTGCGAGCAATGATACTGGGCCTTTTTTCTTTACAGTAATGTATACTAAAGTAATTGGTAACAAACATTCTTTTTCTAAGCTCCTTACTTTGTGCTGTTTGAGGAGAAAAGGAAGAAGCATCAACATGCCTCCATCATGCACAATCCACCACACATCAATGTTGCCTTCATTGTAACGCTCATGGTTGCTGGGATAGAAAGAGACATTTTTGGGAACCAGCAGAGCCAGATGGGCTGCAGTTGTGCAACGAACAGTACCTGCCAAGAGGGGAAAGAAGAAACAGTGACTTCCAATTCTGCCAAAGTCATCTATAGTAAAAAAAAAACAACTAACAAAAATAAAGCAAATGTCAGTAAACCATCAAAGTTATCACTTACATAAAGAAAAGTACATAACGGAAGGCTTGCACTGACAGATCAGACAAACGATGCAGCTAGGATAAAACAGACTTACAGGAACACAAGTCCTATTTCATGTCTGAAATAAAGGCTGTGATCTTCAAAGCTAAATACAAGGAAGAAGCAGATGTTCTAATTTGTCTGTTAAGTAATTGGACTATGTGAGACAACAGGAGAAATGACAGTGATAGAACAAAGGCAGTGCTAGCTCCCATAGTAAAGATGACAAGATTAGCACCGGTGGAAAGAGATTATCTAGGTAAAAAATAATAGTTTGCCACCAAAACAGTATCTCTGAAGTCCATCATTTTGAAGCATTCATTAGAAAGATTAATTCTAACTGCTAAATTAATCTCTGAAGAACTTTCATAGGCCTCTTGGCTACAATAAATGATATTTCAAATATAAATCAGTTTTGTAAGAAATCACCTACAGACAAGTTGCTTATTGCTTTGCCTGAAAGCACAGACACACTTGCTCCTCTCTCTTCAACCACATCAGCTGGTCTCACATGAAAGATTTTAATTCCCTCATGAGCTTAGCCTCACTTGCTGTATTTACACCTTTTGTAACATAAATCCAAAGGCTTTAAATTACCACATTTATTTAAAAAAAAACAAACAACCCAGCACACACAACCCCAGCAATATCATGTAAGTATATTTTTTAATACTTAAGCTTTATTAACTCGACATGAAGTTCATGATCAACAGAAGAAACAAATACTGTAAAAAAAAAAATTCACAAGGATTCTGTGAAATTTATACATTTATAAATAAATTTATATATATATTAATATATTAATGGGTACATTATATACCAATATATAAAATATAAATAAATTTCACAAATCCCCAGTGTATAATGTCTTTGTAATAAACATCTTGCTGCACAACCTTTGGCCCCACAAACCTTCAAGACTCACCTATAAAAGTCTTCCATGACCTTGGATCTTCACTTTGCCTCCATCCATACGGCCATCCCAAAACCACAGTATTATGTTTCATGCCACCAAGCCCACAGGACTGGATCAAGTGGGCAATTCCTTCCCGAACTTTATTGGCTACAACTACTTGACAGAATCCTTTCACCTTTTCAATGTCCATCATATTTTTAATAGTCTGGAAGACAGTCAAGGAAAAGCCTCATACACAAGAATTCCATGTCTTTGTCTATCATTTGATTACAGAGTACATTCCTGATTCATACACCCATAGGTAAAACACATTCAAAGGCAAAGTTCAGCTCAATCGCTTTCCTTAATAAAACAGAATAGAAAGAGCCCACTCACTGTATATAACACCTATACTAAAGCACAGAAAGTTCCCTTCCAAACACAATTATTTCCAAGACAAAGCAAGCTTCTCTTTTGTGTTTGTGCTATCATCACTTACTCATGAAAACTGCAGCAGTTAGCAATATCTGTTCCTATCCCACTTTCCATTTTCTAATCTTAAAACATCCACCTTTTTAAACACACAATTAATTACCTCAACTTGGATTTCCAGTTTCAGATAACACATCAAACTGCATATAGATATTATATTCATTTAACACATACATGCACTAAACCCCCACTTGAATCCCACAGACATCCCACACAAGAATTCTATGCCCTCTATTTGTTTAAAAATTAAACTCACTCAACCTGTAGGCCTATGAATTAATTTCTCCTTTTTTTAACAGTGCTCCTATACAAAAACCCTTTGGGGAAAATGATATGCAGATAAGACACAGATGAAAGCAGGCCTATGATGTCAGGTTTACACAGTGAGAAGGATTAAACGATTTATTAACAAATTTTCAAGACCATCTTCTGATGCTTTTTGAGATAAATTTATCACCATGCAGAAAGAAATACAGTATGTTTGCTAATTTATAATAATTGAAAGTCACTGAAATGTTTTTTGTTATGGCAAGAAACTAAATAGTCATCTTCCTCTATAAATTAAGACAGTTATACGTAGTCAGGCTTCTTTTAAAGGTGGAAAGCATCTTATTTTTTCAAAGAAAAATAAGCTGAAATGTTTGCAAGCCTTTTTAACAAACAACTGTAGCACTGCTCAGCTCGCTCTGTATTTCATAAAAGTCTTACTGATATGCTTTTTGCCATGAAAGATTATGGAACTCCCTTAGGGACTGACTTAGCACACTGACCTGTTCAGCAGCCTGGGCTTCTCCATAAGTTTCCAAGAAGTTCCCTTGGATGACTGATCCTATGATAGTCAAACCTTTGCCAGCTTTCAACTGGGATGCAAACGTTAACAATCTTGGGTATTTTACATGCAAGTCTTCATCAAGTTTCAAAAGCACCAGTAACTGAGGTCTGGAGAAAATTGAAAGAGAATTAATTTTTTTATTAATAAATTACAAGGACACTTCTGAAAAGCTGCCTCATTCATCACTTTAATTGTGCCTGAATATTAACTCTGATAACTACACTCTCTCCCCTCCATTAGGAGGGCTTTAATTAATTATTTATTTCTCTTGATTCAAAGCAGATTTGAGGCACTGAGGGAATTGTATTGTTTTGACAGTCATAAAACCCATTTGTGTACTTAGCTTAAGAGATTTTCATTAGCTTTTTATTACACGGTTGATTTTTCAAGGCTCTGTTAAGCACAATTATAGCACATGCTTTGTGAGAAAGGCTGTCCCTCCAGATCTATCCTGTGCCAAAAGTTTGGGAAACATCAATGTTTTTATCATTCTGCTTTTGTCCCTAAAGATATTTTTACAGAGTAGTTACATTATTCTCTCTCTTATGTTAAGGTTAAGCAAGTCTAAAAAGACCTTTTTTTTTTTTTTCCAAGGGAGATTCCTACTCCTCCTGTTCAGAGCCTGACAAGAGTTGTGCAACACAACTCAGAGAAGAGTTCTGTAATCTGGCTTAACATACAAAGCCAGAGGGAGAAACAACGGCCTCTCTTTCACTTTTTAAGCCTTAAATGGTAGCAGTGACTTCTTCATGCCCTCAGCAAATTACAGCAGGCCTCTGGAACTCTGCACGTGGCAATCTTAACAGGTTCCATTTCTGAACAGATATTCTGGGCATTTAAATTCAATCACACAGATCCCCAAAATCTTGCTTGGAATCCAATTTAATGCCTCATGTGTACACAGACAATCAAATCAGTCTAATCTACTAGTCTAAAATGAGTACCTCCAGTTCTTTGTGTGTGGAGGACCCTCCTCCAGTCTGAGTAAGGCATATCTTGCAGCACTGAGCGAAAGACCCCGGATACCATCACCCCATTCCTTCTCTGCACTGTGAAGAACACGCAGTTTAGCCATCAGTCAGTTTTATGAGCATTTAAATGCACAATCACAACACAGAAAAATTATTACCTTTTGAGTTCAATACTGTGATGCACAGCATGCATCACATGCACATATATATATACACATATCTATGTGTGATGCATATCACATGAGCAAAATGCAAATATTTCAGTCAAATGTGTATGACACCACCTTCCTGCATTTAATTTGTAATCAACACTCCAGAGGTTTCCCAAGCATAAACAACAGGCATTTCAATATTTGCTAAAATCAGGTTATACAACAATACTACAGCCAGATTCAAATCAGACATTAATAGTCTGCCTTCAGCTGTTCTGGGCCTGAAGCAATTGTGTGTGATAAATGAGAGGAAAAGTCCCCAACCAGGGTTTCTGCCTCTTGTGACCCACATATGTAATCAAACATCTTCAGAGACTTAACAAAACACATCCCTAAGATTTCAGTCGCTTTCAATTAGTACTGACACCATAAGATAATAATATATATATATTGCTAAGAAAAACCTCTATTTCACCCTCTGGACCGTGCCATTCCTTCACTAACTGAGGTATAGGCTGGAGATAGTTAATAACTAACACAGCCAGTCTTCTTCCTACCATCTCCTATTCAGTTAATACTTACCCTTGATATTCAATGTACTTGTAAATCATTCCTGCAATTAGCATAGCTACCAAAGCATAATACCAAGATGAAATGAACATCAGTGCCAGGCAAATACTCATGCCTAAAAATGAGAGCGCCCTAAAACAAGAAGCAAAGATATTAGTGAGTAGAGGGATAGAAAAGCAAATGAATAAAGAAATACTAACTTCAATTATTATCTCGCTCCTTTTTCTTTAAATATTCTATCTGAACTGCCCATGAATAAGACTTCCAGGGCATCTCCTACATCTCCCACAGTTTTAGTATCCCGTTGTAGGAACAAAACTCATTAATTATCTGGTTCTGATCCACTACAAATAATACATTGATGTTCCCTTGTCTAAAACCAATATCCAGAAAAGAGAACATGCCCACAGCTCTCATGGAGAGGATTCTCCCCAGATCCACACTGTACATCACAGACCAGGTGCTGAGCACACTGGACATTTGCTTACCAGTGATAGTATTTAAATCGGGGCCGCCAGTTTGGAGTTCTAAGCAGTGTTTGTACTGCACAGGCTAGGTTAACAAAGAGGTAACACATCAAGAAAAACCTGCAGGAACAAACATATGACATCAACAACACTTTTCAGCATACACATTGACAGACTATAATAACATGGATTATTTACTATCAAGGTCTGACTACCATTTAGTTTTTATTAGCCTGAATTATCAGGGTACAGTTCCTAGAACTTCTAATTGGACAAATCTATACATATCTGCAACATCAGCCCTGTCTTTTACAACATTCTGTATTGGAAATAACATTTTCCCGAAGTAAATATGCCTATACCAAAACCACATTTATTCACAGAACATTCCAGAACTGAAACAAACAGATTTATATTAAGAGACACAGGTTAGAGAAATAACAAAAAGGAACTCAGGTTCCAGTAATTTGTTTTACCAGTTTAGGATATGGTTATGACATACAATCAAATTAGTAAAACTTAACGCGTGTTTTCTGTGTTTTGTTTTAGTTCACAGGTTTTTCTGTTTGTTTTTACAGTAACTGCCCTGCTTCTTACATTGAGAGAATGGGAGCCACCATGTCCAGGGAAGCAATAAGGATTCCCAGCTCAGCAATTAACGCTGTTAACAGAAGAGCCCATGTTGGTTCGCCGTTTGCTTTGCCATGACCAAAAACCTGAAGAAACAGAAACAATTTGCAACTTTCACCATTAGATATCAAGCATACTTTCCACGTATTCATAAGTATAAAATAAAAAAATGGCAATCTATTTAGAGAAGCTGCAATAATTTTCTTAATGCTTTTTTCTCTATCTAAAGAAAGGAGTTAACTATACTGGCTTTCTCTGCTTCATCAAATTAGATGTGAATGTTCACAAAATTACTATACATGTAAATTCAAAGTCCTTTAAAAATATTCCAGTTTTTAACCAAGGAAAACAGAGCATGGAAAAAAATATATATATATTGACCTGCACTTCAATGCTGGGAAAACAAATCTTACTTCCAGGAGCATAAAGTCAAATCACTGGCTAATTACTATGTACAGAGTGTCATTTCTTATACATGTACCCAGAGGAAAGGAATAATGTTGTCCTTCGCTATTGCCTGCAGCAACCGGGGGGCTCCGGTAAGGCTCTGTAGACCTGCTCCACAGGTAGAAAAGAAGGACCCAATCACAATGACCCACGGAGAGGGCCATGAAAGGGTGCCCACCACTAAGTTCTTGTTCACTGCATCGCCGTACCTGCAGGGAGGAACAGCAAGACATTTAGAGGAGTATTTTGATAGTCGTGTTCAGTTTTCTTGGTCAGTTTTAAAATGTCATTTAAATATTAACTATCAGATATTCCCTGCAATGGGAAATATAGAAAGTAGCAAATGATCTCAGTTACTTCTAATACACAGCTAGCAAACATCCATAACCAAACATCCATCAGCAATTTGAACTTATTATTTATTACTTATTATAAAATTCTTACTTCACTGTCAGTATGCAATTTCATACTTGCACTGGGAAAGATCTGCATTTCTTAACAACAACAACAAAAAACCATTTTGAAAACACTCAGCACAACTCAGCTCAGACAATCCTACAGGCAGATTTAGCATTTTTATTTGGTAGTTTGGCTTGTTTGCTTTTCCCCTCAGACTTAATTATACCCAAATGCACTTCCCTGTTTGTCCACAGGCATTACACAATCAGTGTGAAAGAAGTTTTAAAAATAAGAAGTACTTGTTGACTCTGGTATTGGAAACATCGTTGTGAGTTAACAGACAAAAACGTTAAATAAATAATCTAGGGGAAGAGTTAACCAAATATTAACCTCTATCTAGTTATGGATGTCTGGTTGGGTTTCTTATTTTGGTCTCTGTGTGAGAAACATACAACTACGGTTTAAAAGTCACCCAGAGATAAAGGCACAAACATAGAAAATAATAATTACAGAAGATGGGTGGGGGAAAACCAACACTCCCTGCTAAAAGAAAAAGTACAGTATTAAAGCAGTAAAGCTTAATGGTTACTTACTTATCTCTTAGGACTACACCTTCTATGCAGGCTCCAAATAACAACACACAACTGAAGTCTTAAGTACAGATCGTGTTAAGGAAGCAGGATTTATTTATATGTGGCAGATAAAAACTAGAAAGTATTGAGAAAAGTTCACTACCTGCTTCTATCCTCAAGCATTTGTACTACAGTATTTCCACTGGTGAGTAAGTAAATTAACATCCCACTGCTCATATATGCTTTGTAATATAAGTGACAAACAGTTACTGTTCTAAGTTTCAATTTTTAGAATAATATTGCTTGAAGTGTTACAATAAAGGTGATAACCTTCTAGGAAGTAACTTGCATGTAAACATCAATTTCATCTACAACTAGAACAGAAAATAATATTCAAATACTTTTTCCTGCCTCTTCTCTTGTGTCTGAAGATATTTTGAACAGATGGCAAATAATTACCTGGCACTTTCTCATGTTATGATCTGAGGGCATTCACATCACCAGTAAGTCTTTGAGTGTTTTGTTATTGAACTCGACTGTTTCTGCACTGGGAAGTATAACATAATTCAATTTTTTTGGCTCTAGCATTTCAGGAAAGGTTTTGATCTGGTGACTGAAATTTAAATGTTTAAAGCATAAGCTCTACCTCCATTTCTGAAACACAATTAAAAAATACAAAGTATAAGAAAAGAAGAAACACTGCTTTCTCCTAGAAATTATGTGCAAGCGTTCTGCTCGGTGGTGTAATAATATTTACATCTGAGAGTATTCTGTATGAAACTAACACTTCAGCTTGGTCACACGTGTGACCTGGCTTAATAGGTATTACACTCAGAGGAAACATTTTCGTTGTTGTTGGCTTTTTTTGTTTGGTTGGTTTTGTGTTTGTTTGCTTTTTGTTTTTTAAGTACAAGGTCAGTTCCAGTAATAACATCTGGAAAAATCAGCTGTTAAAAAGCTGGGATCCTGACTGACAGCCTTGCAAGGATTGGCAGAAAACACAGTTTCAAAACAGCAGATCCAGGAAAAGCACCTCTGCAGCCAAGCACCTCTTGGGGGCATTTATTCAGAAAGCTCTTAAAATTTTATTTTGAAGGTCTTACTCATTAGTGTTTTTTGGTGGTGGTGGTTTATCATTTTGGGGTTTTGTTTGTTTGCTTGGGGTGGGAGGTTAGAGGGATGGGTTGTTTGGCTTTTTCAGAAAGTCTCCTATCTTGATAAACTGAGGTTTAGGAAATCAATGGCTAGCTGAAGCTGAAAGACATCCCTCTAGCAGGAAAAAAGATTTTTTTTAAAAGACAGCTATTCCTAAGCAAAGCTCCCACGGCTCCATACACAGAGCCTGAGATCTTCAACTGGAACAAAGGCTGTTCCTGTGAACGCACACTCAGCACCTAGACATCCAGAGGGACATCCTCATCGTTTGCAGATAAAGTGCTGTGTTCTCACTGGAAAGTATGAGTCATTCACAGTGACACAGAGCTGACTACTGAGTACAGTCACTGTAAAACTTCCACACCTGCCAGCAGGGGATGTACTAAACAACTAGACTCTATTTTGTCTTGTCTTAAAGTGCTCAAGAAAGAATACACTACTTTGAATCATTCAAACTAAAAAGACGTTAAAGGACCTGAAATTTATGATTTCTGTGGTTGAAGCTTTCCCTCACCTTATCAGTCCATTACATCCTAAGAAAAATATGAATGCATATTTAACCAGTCTGAAAAGCTACAATTATGTAGCAAAGAAAAGCAACTAAAATACAAAAGAACAAAACAAAACACACACACACACACACACACACACAAAAGGAGTTGGAAAACCACAGGTTAGCAATTTAGATGCTTCCAGCCTAAGGACTTTTTTTTCTTGTTGGAGACCAACCATACTCATAATAATTTAGTCACCTGAAGACAGTTCCACAAATCAGATACACAAGCACTCACATGAGTCACTTGCAATGCACCAGGACTGAACTGATTTTAAAAGGATACAGACTAATGATGTGGTGACAATAGCAAGAATCGTTCCAACAGGAATGGATTTTTGTGCATCTTTGAGGTCCCCTGATCTGTTTGAACCAGCCATGATGCCTGAAAATACATTATGGACATAAGAACAAGGTCAGAGACCCACAGTGCCCCTTTCCCTAATATTCTCACCTGTCACTGATGGGAAGAAGATGCCAACCAGCACCATGAACGAAGTAGATATATCTGAAAGCACATACAGATGAAAACTGCTCTTCTGGCCTGCTACATCAACAGAGGGCTGATGTGCTTTCTCCAGTATCTCTCCTTTCTCCAAATAATTGCTCCATAAGTTGTCTTCAGCAACATCATCACACCACAAGAAAGAAAAGCATATTTCAGTTCAGACTTGTTCTCATTGCAACAAACCCACTATTGAAGATTACAAATATAATTCATGCAATTCACTGAACAGTACAAATTAAGAAATGCAAGATACAGGAAAGAAAACTTTTATTTCATGTTTTCAAAAACAAAACAAAATTAATAAAGACGTGAATGGTCAACAGAAAGCTAAGCACATTTTATCCTCTAAAATTACTACATGTAACTTTCTTTTAACTTCATACCAATTTTAATCCCCAGAAATACACTAAGCCTTTTTAATGGGTCACTATATTCACTATACACACAACTGCAAATTAACAGCAGCAATATTTACCAGAGATCTGGATATATACTGGTTTGCTCTTTAGATAGGGAAAACATGGAATCATGTTGTTGGCATTTCAAATTTCACTAATAAACACTGAATCATTTTAGCAATGAGACTACTGGTTCCTTTGTAAACTGGAACCTTAAGTGCTCAGCACCAGCACTCAGCATCTGTCCTCTGGCGTTCATTTCAATACTGAAAGCTTTTCAACAATATTACACCCAGGACTGGGCAAAGAAGGAGCTAGACTGTTTTTATACAAGTTGTATATTTTTATGCCACACCTTTTAAAATGCCACTAGCAGCTCCAGGAATGCCTGCTATCTCTGTAACATTGTTCAGTAGGAAATATTCATCACAGTTCTCAGTGGTTAAGTTCGTATTGTGGCAGAAGTTCTCCCAGAGCTTAGAGGCCACGGTGATATTATCCTTAACTATGGTTTTGGCACAAACATCAAACTGATCTCTTATCAAAGTCCTGTTGCCCAACATGCAAATTCTGAAAGGAAAATGTAAAAAGCAGTGTTATTATACAGCACCTACAATATGAAATCTGCCTTTCTCCATCACCCCCCTTTCACATCATGAAAGCTTCAAGTGGCTCTACTTTTCTACGTTATTGCTCAGCTTCAAAAAGATGGTGGTAGCAGGAAGAAGACGACACATCTGTTTAGCTTGAAGGTTCCACCAATTTTGGGAGACGTGTACAATTGTGATTTGGTAACAGGGATAAATTTACATTAAATAATGAAAGGGAAACATTAAGCAACATTTTTATTTTCATTTTAACAGAACTATAGGAATGGAAGATACTAAGAATATTTGAAGATACTTCAAAAGATGATATACCAGTTTCTGAGCAGCAGCATTTAAGTGACCTCTGACATTTTAGCTTCAGAATTAGAAGTATACAATTCAGTCACAATAAGCAAACGTTCTCCTTGTCAGAAGATAATATTTCTCTCTCCTGGAATCATCCAGTGTCTGTTGTAATTCACCTCACCACCTAAGTTTATTCCAGTATTCAAGATTTTTAACACACATCTCCAAAAATGGTTCCACAGACAGCGTGATACAACATGAATAACAGCTTGCTGCCACTCAAGTTTATTCAGCCTCTCTTCCCATTGCCATAAAATGCTCACTGAGAGCAGCATGGGTGTGAAAATTTACTATTTCCTGCCATTTTAACAAGTTGCATTAGTTCACAGATCTCAAGTACTCAAGCCAAGAAAATGGAAGACACAAGGCCATTTCTTTAGGGTTTAGAGCCTTGGCCTCCTGTATAAAAGATAAGCACAATATCCAGTTATTGCTGGAAAAGAAAAAGGAGTACTGCCCAGTGAAGAGTGACAGACAGAACATTCAAGAACAATACAAGAGGTAACGAGGGGAAGACACTATTTTTTACAGCTGTGAACCTGCCACTGTTGTAAATTATTATAATCATTGGGCCTTAAACATTTAAGGGATGGGAAGGGAACACTAGAGGGTTTGACTGCTCAGCCACAGCACTGAAACGTAAATAATTATGCAGTCTCAACTCCTCTATTTCCATATTCCATCTCCTGCCAGCAGTATCAGGAAATGCTGTTTGCATTTCTGGTAAAACACATGCATACACGTTATTGCTGCTTCAGCTCTGAGTTTAAGAAACCTTATCACAAGTTTAACCAAGCCAAGGGACATACTTCCAGAGCAGAGCTTCTCATGCAGTAAACTCAACTGCTTTCAAATGAAGGGGAAGCTCCACTGGAGCTTCAGCATGAACTCATCATACCTCTTTCATTCCCAAGAGATATTCTACTTCTGAGGGAGCAACTGCAATACACCACCATGGTTTCCAAGCACAAAGGCAGCACATCATTTCTTACTGGCCAGGGGAAGATGGAACTGACACCTCTTTTCCTTGTTGAGGAGGATTGCATAAATTCTTGCTTGAAAGTAACTCAATAGCTGTCAGCTAAGATACTGGATTGTTTTTGTGGGAAGTAGAGAAATGTCAACCTCCATCAATCTAGTACACTCACAAGACTTAACTCTACTGAAACAGTTAAGGAATGTGACATTTTAACCCAAGGAATTTCTATTGCATGAGTTCTGCATACACTATGCAAATATATACTACTATACACAGTTTAAAAATAATCTGAAATAATTCATAAAAAAAGAAACTTTGACAATATATGAGGATAAAGTTTTAAGTAACTTCCATTGAATCCCATCTTCCAAACCTGTAGTCAAAGCTATACCCCACCAAGGAAGAAATATTACTCACGGAAATTCAGGTGGATCAAAGATGGACTTGATAGCTCCAGCATAAATGGATAATATGGATATTACTACGCAGGCCAAGAAGAGGGAAGCAAATTTGTTAACATATTTCACACCTACAAAGACCACCACTGCCATTAAGATGAGGAATACAGTTCCATACACCCTCATGTTGTTTAGCATAGCACTGGATGCATCATGGGCACCGGATGGATAAAAAATTGCTGCTTGTGGCACAATATATGTCTGAAATAAGAAGAAAGCAAGCTGAAGGAGCACAGAAACAGAATTCTGTCTATACTACTGTAGTGATCTTGTTCCCATACCAAAAATGTTTATCACTGCAGCATGCTCTTCAACAGGAACCGTCCGTGAGTTTACAGGAAAAAACATTGAGGCCTAATAACCCTATTTCAGTAGGGCAACTGAGCCAATGTTATCAACGAAGAGCATGTGTCTTTAATTTAGTCATACTTTCATCCATGTTTTCAGTAGACTTTTCACTCTAGGTATCCATAGTGTGTGTAACTTTAAAAGGTCAGCACTGACCATAGTGAATTAGAGACCTTCCAGTCTGATTTGTGAACGTGTACGCAAATATGGGACAAGAATACTGCAGTATTTTATGCCAGCTGTCTTAAAATCATGACTATTCCGGTATTACTCACCAATAAAATTTCAATGGCACCAAGAATGTACATCGCTCCTGCAAATGTTGTTCCCAAATAAAAGCACAGCCCAACAGCTCCACCAAACTCTGGGCCTAATGACCTGGATATCATGAAATAGGAGCCACCAGCTATGAAACAAGAGATGCAAGAGTAAAATTGTCATTTCTTGATCACTACAACAACAAAAATGCAACAAAACTAAAACTAAATTAATTTTTTGATCAGTAGAGTGATAAATAAAAACAAATATTTTGCCTATTTGATACTGAAGATAAATACTAGATACCAATTCATGCTCTGTATCCTAACTTAAGCATATCTATCCGGAATAAACTATGTTAATAGCTTACAGCAACATTTTTTTCCACTAATGAGAAGTATCAGACTACACTTGCCTGGAACAACACCATTGGTAGCAATAGCACTCATTGATATGGTTGTCAGCATAGTCTGCAAAAACAAGAAAAAGGAATTAATAGGGTCAACAACACTATTCGCACTTTAACTTATTTCTTGTTAGAGTAAACCTGCCACAATATTTCTATTTATTCTGCCTTGACAGGTCATTATCCAAAAGAAAACGGGAGTTAGCAGGAATTTAATCATCATGCTGTTAAGCCTTTTGCCCAAAAAATGTCTGTTTTATCAGGTCAAACAATGGCTGTCTGCAGACAAAGCACGGTAACAGAATAGGCGTCACTCCCTTTGCAGAGCTGAAATTCTGGCAAAGGCTTCCACAGCAAGGCAGGCAGTCTGAGACAGACACAGAGAAAAACTGTTTGCAGAACCAACACCTTTTTTTTTTTCTTTTTTTTTTTTTTAACTGTATCTACACTAGAAATAGTTTGGCAGTTCAGAAATATTATCACACAAATTAAAAATAAAAATCACATGCCTATCAAACAAAGCAGGATAGCCTAGCACAAATCTGGCTTTTCACTAAGCATACATCTATAAAGAAGCCTCTCCAAGTTCCTTGACAGTTTCACAGGGGTTACATGCCAGGCACTGTTTTAGCTATATACTTACACAGCAGCAGCAGAGTAATACAATCAGGAAAGACTGAAGAACACCAGCCATTCCTACCATCCAAGTCAGCCGAAGGAAGAGAATAACCCCAAAAATGTTCTGCATGCAAGGTAAATACACTCCCATCAGGGTGCCCATGCTGGGTGACTGGAAAAAAAAAGTACATAGCATTCACTACCTGGAATTACTCAAAGCATAGGCAATCAAGATCACACAACTTCAGTTTCTCAAATGACACAAGGGAAATGTACATCAATTACTACTGCCCTCCACTTTCACAAAATAAAGCAAACTGCTAATACTGAAACCATCAACTTATAAACAAATTCACACCCATCTTACGAGGTCAGGCTGAGAGAGCCGGGGCTGACTTCATAGCAGCCTTTCAGTTCCTGATTGATGCCTATAGGAAAGCTGGGGAAGGACTTTTTATAAGGGCATGCAGTGACAGGATGAGAGGAAATGGTTTTAGACTCAAAGAGGGTAGATTTAGACTAGATATTTGGAAGAAATTTTATACCGTGAGGATGGCGAGGCACTGGAACAGGTTGCCCACAGGGGCTGTGAACATCCCTTCCCTGGAAGCATTCAAGGCCAGGCTGGATGGGGCTTTGAGTTACCTGGACTACAGGCAGGGGGGTTGGAACTACATGGTCTTAAAGGTCTCTTACAACCCAAACCATTCTATGATTCTACGATCTTCACATTTGCAACTATATTCAGCATTTAACATCAATTATTAACAACTAAAAATACATTTGTTTTACTGCAGAACCGGGGAGTTTTTATGATGAAACTAGGTGAGGGCTGCAGACTCACAGTAGGATAGATCCTATCTTACTCCTAGAATTCAAAGTTCTGTGAGTTTTGTGTTACAGGTACAAAAGATGTCAAAGCAATGTAGAGAAATGCATAATGTATTTTTTTTCGTTCTGTATATTTTACATAAATCAATGATTCAACCTTTCTTCTGCTTAAATCATTTTAGCATCAGACTGAATTACTTCTGACAGTGACTGAGAAAATGCACATTACTCAGGTGACTTCACAGGAACTTCGCACTGCTGGTATGTGACACAGTATCTTACACACTTCTCTTTGCCTAGTTACTTCCAAGGGACAGTCAGATCCCAAACACTGATATCAAAGTGTTGCTGGTAAGGATTTTATTTCAAGGAATAGAAGTGTTTCCTCCATGGAAAACCCAGAAATTCAGAGTCCCAGATCGCTGTGGTTTTTTGCCAAGGTTTGCCACTGCTCCCATTTTCTAAGGTTTTCTCTTATGTTTAAAATTACAAAGAATGCAGAAGAAACAAGGGGGGAATGGAGAGTAACTTCCTACAGACCTCTTCATTTTCATACTTCTTCCTATAAACAAACTTGAATTCCTAAACATATTACAGATGAGTAGCACCTAAGGAAACCCGTGAACAACTGTCTGAACTACGAGGAACTCCTGACTCAATTTTTTGATGTAAGCTTTGAAGTCCTTCAGTGACTAAAGTTAATCAGGTCAATCAGTTTGCTGCAGCTTGGGTGAACCTCCTGACCACATGCTGCTGGTCTGCAATGGGCATCCCAATGAGACCCACCAGAATGGGGCAAGAGAGCTGCTATCAGCAGCTCCAGTGCCACACTACAAAGAAGTCCCTAAAACTTCCACTGCCATATGTATAAAAGTCACCATTCTACAGAACTAAAAGCTGTGCCAGGATTACACACAAGGATGAAAGGAACTCCCACCTTCTGATGCTAACAAAAATGACTTTGAAATGAATTGTTTCAATGCAATGTTAGAGGATCTTTTCAGGCTGTTCTGTTTAGTATACCTGTTTCCACTGAAGCCCAATCTATTCCTCCTACACAGCAAGGGCAGGTGGAGCACAGTTATTGTATATTCCATATGCAGTTTTCTGAGCACTAGCAAAGCAAGAGAGTTTTTAACCTGTCCTTTACACATCTCTCAGCACCTGCTTCCTCTGCATAACAATTTGCCTTATTCCAGCTCATTCCTATTTGATCCATTTGGCAGATTTGCTCTACCGTTCATCACCTTCCCCCCCCCTTTCATTTGAAATAGCTTCCTAACGTGCACCAAGTTAGCCATGGAGGAAGAGGAACTGTGCATTAATTGCACAGTTATGAGACTACTGCTGAGTAGAGCAGCTTAGGAGATGCGTAAGTGCCTGCCAGCAGACAAAACCCAAACCACAGAATTACTAAGTGAACTTGAGGCACTTAAGACGAATTTAATACAGAGTTACCCTGTATTTTCCTGCCCTGCGGAATACAAAATACCACCATGAAAATGATGCACAAGCACTGCTTGCACCAGCCCGCTCATAGAAACACTGAACGTGAGTTAAACTGCAGTGACTTAACCCTCTTTATACATTTTATAATCAGCAGCCTCCACTGGAATGAGTGAAACGAAACCTGAACTGAAGCCTCGGCAGAACACAATCTGAAACAAAAAGGTTATGAAGGTCAGTCTCTACAGCTGTCAAACAAACAAGTTAGTTGCCTCATGCTGCATAAAGGAAATAAAGCACAGACGTTTTGAAGAATATTTTAGTTCAACTGAGAAGGGAAAGAATAATCTTGATAAATCTCAGTTTCAATGCAGATCATTTTTCTGCACGCACAGCACTCACTCTTATCAGCTGTAGACATAATTGATATCAGTATTGATCCGAGTCTGAAGGACACTGCTTCCATTGTACCAGAGTGACAGGCTATCAAAGCACATGGCTGCAGGGCTCAGGGACATAGACCAGCAATGACAGCTTCTGCGGTTGCTCTGTAGCATGAGGACAGACAGCAGCACAGAAATGCACTGCCTTATTAAAGATACATGAATTGAAATACTTAATGTAATTTCTACCATGAGAAGGGGATATTTTCACAGTGCTTTAATATAAGACTGTATTTAGAAAACATTAACAGCAATCAAAACCTCTACCCTCTTACAATTTTTTTTCTGATGTCTGATGTCTATTTTGATACAATCAAAAATATTTAATGTGAATGCTGAAACAGGGTAGCACGTCTCTATCAAGCTGTTTTCATAGAATCGTAGGGGTTTTGCACTGAAATTCTCCTCATCTTTGTTTGCACCTTCTACAAACTGTGTTAATCATTCCAAAAGTTTAGAATGGAGGACAGTCATGTAATGTATTTTCCAGAGTCTGTGGAAATGTCAAGTCTCTTTTGGCTGTGGCACCTGAGAAAGCAGGCATCAAGAACAATGACCTTCACAAGGCAATGCACATCATTCTCTACTCATTTAAGCTTTAACATTTAACACAACAGAGAAAGATATATATATTTTAATACCTGCCACCCAGATTTCTGCACTGTATGCGCACACAGTTTTGTGCACTTTCTCATGCTCTCCTCCCTAATTTAGAAGGGTACGATTTGGGGGATGGTGTTGTGCTAAGTCACAGAAGGGTTTTCACTGAGGGACCTGTCTTACCTGCTCAGATACACTCATTTCCAGAAAGGACTGCTCTCTTCCTTCAATTTTCAAACACCAGATCTAGAGTCTGCTAACCCTCCTCACCCCCCCTTCTGGTCTACAAGGTGCCAATTCCAGCAAGTGACACAACAGGACAGGCAGCTCACATTTGGTCATACCAGCTGGACAGATATTAGCTGAGCACACCTGACAGAATGCTCAGCAATGAATCAGTTATCAAAGCTGGTGCTGAAAACCAGAACATGCCACCTGCTTCTCATCCATACGGTTTCGTAACAATCACAGTCTACAGCATTGTATAGTTGCTAATCTTGAATTTTCAGTTTTTAATCATATTATAATTATTGGTCAAGAAGTCAACTATATTCTACAAGATGTTCAAACTCTCCTATTGCTTAAAGCAAGATGGGGAGAAGAAATTCAAACTACTGTTATGATATTGCAGTTGATGTAATTTATCTCCGAGGCAGACAAGTTAGGCAAATATTCTCTTAAGGAAAATGCAGTGTTTACACTGAAAATACTGAGATATTAACACGGGATGATACTGACACTTTTGGAATAGTTACCCAGCTCACTCTACAGCAATCATCTGAGAAGTCTGTAAGCACACATTTTAGTAGGGCATAGTTTTGGACAACCAGAGGCCCAAAGTGCATGTTAGCAAAGAAGGAGAGCTTTCACAAGGACTGTGTGGCCTTTAAGTTAAAAACAACTTCTCACTTGCCTGTTATTTGCTGCATTTCTTTTGTACAAAGCTATACTGTAACTTCTTTAACCAACACTGCACTACATCACCAAATTCTCCTCGTTCTTTCTCAACAGAAAAATAAGCGATGAGCTTTAGATTAGATTTCATCTTACTTTGGTATCCTGGATGGGGAATTGCTGAGGAAATTAATGGGGAAAATGCACAGAACTGTTTCAAATGGTAAGGGCTGTACCTATTTGAATCTCCCTTCATTTTACCTTTGTTAAGATAATAATCAACCTGCAAGAAGTAGATTGTTTTTTTTGTCTTCTGCAACATCACCATATTAACAACTAATCTCTGGTCTTATTTCCCTCAAAAGCATGCTAAAACACAG
This sequence comes from Perdix hodgsoniae, assembly GCA_035772895.1. Lineage (NCBI taxonomy): Eukaryota > Metazoa > Chordata > Aves > Galliformes > Phasianidae > Perdix > Perdix hodgsoniae. Next base: position 7,544,200 of record JAPSGF010000031.1, read on the forward strand.
ATGCAGATGAAATTTCATATTGATAATATGAAGGTAAAAACTTTGAACAGACTCAACAGTTAACAAAACACCAAGTACCATGCAAAAGCAACAGTTAAAATGTTTAAATTATTTTTTAGAAGTAAGGTTGAAGTACCAAAACCCAGTTACAGCACCTAATCAACCTTCACTCAGACTTGTACTGACATACTGACCACAGTATCACAGTACTTTAGCATTTGTGGTCTCGAATAAAATCCAACATTAAGCACCATGTTGACAAAGTAACTTTATTAACATGAGTGTAAAAACAAGCAGAGTAAGGAAACAATGTGTGCAAGGAAGCTGGAATCCAGCAGTCAGCAGGGATTTACATGTTTCCTCTTTGAGAACAACAATGCTGCTTTTCAGCATTGTCACTTCTTTGTTTAAAACACCCCAAGATTTTGGACAGTGCTGCAGGATGAAATCTGTAGAATTCAAAGGCCATCTTAGTTCTTTAGAAAATTTTCCTTTGGAAAAAAAAAAAAGATTGCAAGCAAACTGATAGGCCTGCAAGTGCAATAAACTGCAACCATACCACTAAAGGTTTTAGCACTAACTGAAGTGCCTGCCTGACTGCCAGACCACTAAGAACAGCACTCAGAACAGTGTTTGCGATAGAAATCAAACAACCAACAATCAAACCCCACCTTCAGCTTAGTTACTACAGCCAGCCCAAACAGGCTAAAGATCTCAATTCAGATCCTTTGGGGTGGAATTCAGCTGATTAAACGCCTAGCAACCACAATGATACTTGAGCTGCCCCAGGGCGCCCAATCTGACCTCCACCCACCACTCTTGAGAGGCGTTGTCTCCTGCAAGCCCTGTGTCATACCTACCAGGCTCACAGATCTCAAATACTTCCAGGAACCTAAACCAGCACTGGGAAAAAGTTGTGGGTTTGTGTTGGTTTTTTTTTGTCATTGTTGATTTGATTCGCTGCTAAAAGCATATCTGACTCCATACTGGGTATATGCAATGGTACTGTAGGTCATTATCCCCAACCACTGTTTCTGTTCCAGTTTTTTTTATAGCATCTGACTACCTACCAAGGAACTCCATGGCATTTCTTTGCAAAGCTGTCATGACAGAATCACGGAATCATAGAATGGCCAGGGTTGGAAGGGACCTCAAGGATCATGGAGCTCCAACTCCCCCTGACAAATGCAAGGCCACCAACCTCCACATTTAATGCTACACCAGGCTGCCCAGGGCCCCATCCAACCTGGCCTTGACCACCTCCACGGAAGGGGCATCCACAGCCTCTCTGGGCAGCTGTTCCAGCACCTCACCACTCTCTCTGTAAAGAATTTCCCCTTGACATCCAACCTAAATCTCCCCTCCCTCAACTTAAAACCATTTCCCCTTGTCCTGCAGTTATCAACCTTTTCAAAGAGTTGCTTCCCCTCCTGTCTGACACCTTGAAACTACAGAAGTTAAGATAGAGCGGAAAGGAGTCCAAATCTCCAAAACCACACATGGAATCACTAAGTTGATTAGCTGGCCATGGAAAGAAACTTTACTTACTTTTGATACTTTCTTCTTGGAACCATCAGTGTTTTCTGCTTCTTCATGTTCCTTAACACCTTGGGTAAGATTAGTGTAGTTGACCAGCTTGCCAAGCAGAGATGACACTTTTGGTCGTATATCAAGTTCTTCCTGTGGAAGAAGACAACTAGTCAACTTCTGTGAGTCACAGCATTGAGGGAGAGCTGCTGGGGTCAGGCCTTCCATGAGTAAAATCAAGGGAATCAGAGAGGATTTAATTGCACTAACGAGAAGATTTATTTTCTGAAACAAAGGCAATTCTGCTAGGAAATGGCAACAGGTGTGCACTATATACCCCCTTCTCCTTAGGTACTGAAAAACAAATCATATCAGTGAAGACAAATTCTGAGCTTTGTGACTATAAAAAAATGAGTATGCGCCTTATATGCATCTCTAACATTAACTGACAAAAAGATATACACTTTTAAAAGGGTCAAGTTTACAAATAAGGCAGCAATATAATTGCAGACACAGGTCTGATTGTTTTATTATATTTTTCAAACTATGTAATCTTATTCATGTGGATCTAGATTATTTTTATTTTTTTTTAAATCCCAGAAGCCACATCTGCAGTGCCTCACAGTTTTACATTCTTCCCATCCAACATCTGCTTCTGAAAGCATTTCCAAGGCCAAATCTGTGGCTTCTCCACGCAAACAAATACTTTACTCGGACAAAGATGACAACAACAACAACAAAAAACAGCTCAGTGAAACAGCTAGCCTGCAAAGAAACAAAACCAAGACGAAGTCACTCCCTTCCTCTCTCTCTCTGAAACTGAAATGCTTTACATGTCAAATTGCACAATATGTGATGCATGGCAAAGAGAAATTACTCTCTACACAGAAAATAAAAAGCTGATTAAGACAGATTTCATTGTCTGGAGTTTTATCGTATCTTCATGCATTGTTATGAACAGTTTCTAGGAGGATCTGATGCATAAACCAACTCCAAACAGTTGAAAGGATGCTATAAGCTAAGTATCCCATTTTCTTATTCTTTCCTCAGATCTCATCTGTGAAATGTACAGTTTTCATCTTTAAAAATCTGGTTATGACTACTTCTAGAAAGAGGCTGAGGTAACATGCTCCCCATTCTCCATAGCCTTTGGGATGTTCTGTTCCTCCTCCTCTTTAGTACTGCAGAAACAGCCTGCAGTCCTGCTGTGCTACTGAGCTATTGCTTATGAGAAAAGCAGGCATGTAAGGAACAGCAGATCAAATTCCACAAATGGCCAGCCCTCCACAACGTGCAAGTGAGTTTATCCTGATCACAAATTTACTGTGCTTTGGTGGAAGGAGACACCAGAGCTGGGAGCATGCTTCAAAGTCTTTAGCTCAAGCATACTGTCAGAAAACAAAGCTGTAGTACTTCCAGGGAAGCAGGCACATAACTATGTGTTAGGCTCAGTGCCAACAGCTGAACTCTGCAGGGGTCAACCTGCCTGGGCATAGGAGCTGAGTTCCCAGAGTGGGAAACACAGGGTGCAGTTCCCAGGATAGCTGTGAAGCCATAATTCAGGAGCTTTGCTGGAAAACAGCTGCAGAGCCATTCACGTACTCTCTGCACTGCTCCCCAGAACCTCAACTTCTGAAAACACCTTTTAGAAGCTTGGTCTTGGCAGACCGTGACATATTTTCACTTAATGCAGTGCCAGTGAGGTGAGGAGGACGACTCTGCTCTATTTTGTATGAGTCCAGCTGGTGTAACACAGCTTCACTGTTTAAACTACTCAGGTCACTTCTGCTACCACTATGCTTTAGAACTTTATAGACTTAAACACACCAAAGGCTTTTAGATATCAGGTTCCCCATCAGTGAGAGTTGGGTACCAAAGCACCTGAACTTTTGCTATGCTCCACATTCCACTGAATGATAAATAATGTGTTCAGTCCATCCCAGTTTGGAAGATCACAAATCACATCAAAACTGTGAAAAACAGTCAGAAATTACCTCAAACAAGGCCAGATTTTTGTCATAGTAATCACCTCCTTTACTGGCTTCTGAACTGTTGAGGAAAGGGCTGTTTTCTTTATGGTTGCCATGACCTGCAAAGAAAAAAAGAAACAGGTTTTAGAAAGAGCAAGAGAATTCCCAAGGAAACTTTTTAACCTTGACATCAGAAACCACAGGGAATGAACTTGTTTGTTCAACTTACTCTGTTTCTTTTTAGCTTCTAAAGTTATGCAACAGAACCTATATCACAGCTGTTACTCTGACAGAGGAGTTTTTGCTGTTTCTGTTCCTGTTTCCAGTAAAGCAGACGAAGGGTCACCGCAAAGCAAAGCACACAAGCAGGGGCACAGCTACACTGCTGTCTGCATCTTTGTTCTCAAATGTTTCCTTTGATAACTGCTTCTCACACAGAGCTGTGACAAGTGAAAAGACACTTCTTTCGCACCCAGAAATCACTACTGAAGCCAAGAGAACCATTTAAGCACCATGTGCAAACACACTGGGTAGATCTAATGAAACTGAACAATACCAAGAGCAAACTCTGTCGTTACCATACTTGTAAATATTAACCAGAAACCTCTCTTCTTTTTCCTACTCTTTTCTTCTCTTTTTTTATCCTCCCCCAAGCCCACTAATTTCTAGATCTCAAAACATTCTTCATGAAGTGCTGTGAAGCCTTATCCTTACTGTGTTCTGAACACAGGCTGTGCCTTCTTCACTCCTCCAATGCTTTTAGGTTAAGACCTAACATCAGATATAGTAAAAGTAAAGCATAGGACAACCTGAGAGATCAGTAGATCTTTCTGAAATAGACAGAAATTGAATGAATAAAGGGCACAGTGGTACAAAATCATCTCTGCCAAAATCAAAAAGAAAAAAAGTGAAGTTGATTCCAGCAATAAGAAGTTCTCTGACCTGTGGCTCCCCTTACAAAAATTCCTTTCTTTTGCCTATAACTCTTCCCTCCCTGCTCTTTCAGCCAATACAAACTAAGGAGATTTCCAAGAGCGTCTCCTTAAGAGAAAATCAATCCAAGGAATAATCTTTCTCTTTACAAAAACAGTAACCACTAAAGAAATTGAAAATGAAAGGAAAAATGGATTATCTCAAGTGGAAAGACTGCAAGCTAAAGTACAACTCACTGAATGTATAAAAAGCACAAGGTTACAGACCTGGATTTCTTGGTGCACATTTTCAACAACTAAGGTAATCAATTGAAGAAGGCCATATTAAAATAATTTAGCATAACAGAAGCATATTAAAATAATTTAGCATAACAGAAGCAAAAGCATTTCTGCACTTTGAAGTCTAAATCAACGTACAGAATTAAACTAGAAGACAAACACACAGCTCCTCCCCTACTCACATGGATCAGCACACGTTACAAGTAATTGCTATGGGCAAAATTACAGGAGAAATGTCAGTGCTGTTCTTACTGAGGGCAAGTAATGCAAGGGAAGAAGCGCTGCTTGCTTGAAGCTGCACACAGGTGCTTTGAGCAAAGCTGTTAAGGGAAAACAAGAAACCACAAACAACAGATGTCTTAGTGAGTTTTTGGAAACAACCATCAAGCTGAACACGAGCACTTGTAGATAGCAGTGCACTGCGATTATGAGCCTATTGCTTTTCTCACAGTTCTCACATCACCAAAATGCGACTTAGCAGCTGCGCTGCACAAGTGGGCTCAGGCGATCCCTGCACCTCACACAATGTAAGAGATGTCGCTGTATAGTGTAAAACTTCTGCATGACTTGGAAAAAACAACTGCAGGCTTAGCAACACAGGATGAAAATAACGTGTTTTTCAATTCCAGTGAGACAAATATTTACTAAACAAACCATAATAACGGCTTGCTTGCTGTATATGTTAGGTCTTTGATTGGCAAAGAGAGCATACTAGACCAATTTTATTGCAGTAGATATTGCACGCTGTGCTGAAGTCCATCCTATTCTATTTTGATCAAAGCACATTTGCTATCCTTGCTGAGGAAACGGAGTCAAGTTTTACTTATGAAATTGAAAACGGATGGTCTATTTGACTAACAAAACTGAGAAGTTTAGTCTGTGCAGTACCCTCTCATTACACTTTGTTTTCTCACCTCCTATGTACCCACTTGGGTAACTCTTCTTTTTTTAAATAAAAATAATATTAAAAAACTATTTGATGTCCTGGATTTCATTGTTCTTTCATCCTACAGAAGCTGCTTATCGCTGTCTCAAAAGCACAGTGGGTATTCTGTTACCTACAATGCTTACAAACCATCTTTCTTTTTTAAGGTATATTAAATCACATTGTTGTCAAGATAACCCATACATTCAATCCCAGATTTCCAAATAAGATGACAATTGCTTTGCTCATTCAAAATGCCAGGCCACACATCTTCATTTTTCTCCCCTTCAGAATTTTTCACAATTGGACTCTTCAGAAGCTCTCTGTCTCTCTCAAAAAGAGCATCTGACTCCTCTCTATTCACCATTTGTCTTTTCCAGCATCACCAAATTCCTTCCCACTCGCCTTTCCTTTTGAATTTAATTCCTTGGTGAGATTGCTCTAGGTACCTTTCTGCACAAAGGAAGCCCAAACAAAGCTAACTGCAATAGAAAAATCAGTAAAACAAGTGACTGGAATTAGAGTATTGTTTTTTGCAATTGCTAGGGCATGTTTTTCTCTATGAACATTAACCCCCCTCTCAAACACTGCGCTCCATATACTCCATTTCCCGGCATGGTAAATTTACATTCAAGTTCTGTGGAAGGACATCATCTTTTATTTTCCCCAATATGCGGATCTGGGTGCTGCAAAGTTGTGTCCCACATCAAAACGAGTATTAGATTGAAAAGTTAAGAAAAGCTAATTAAATGTTAGCCAAAATCACCTTCACTAACAGTTGTACATTCAGTGTAGTCTCTGCCTTTCATACACATTCTAAAACACATCACCAAAGTATTAATCTGGCCTCCTCTAGAGATTTTTATATTCTGTTTTCAATTTCATGAGCAAAACCTACAGTGGATGATTCCACCTCTTCAGCAAGAATCACAAGTGTACTCTGACCAAAACAAAAATCAGATGGAGCCTATCAAAGCATGTAACACAAAACACAATAGAATATTTGTCCAGTATATTTTGTTTGCCAATGAGCAACACCAGCGCCTTCAAACAGACTTACTTGCATGGGAAGAGCTTGTTATCTCCGTTAGTTTTGGAGGAGAGCGGAGGTGACCTCGGAAAGACACCCCAGGGAATTCTTGCCCCAGCTTCACATGAGGATAGCTCACACTCTGAAGCATGAAGTCTCCTGGACAAGCACCACCTCGTGACACGGGCACTGTTTTCCACATTCTTAATTACTGAGCCTTTGGTCTTGGATGGTAGCTATGCAGTGTTAGTTTTCGTGATGCAAAATTGTTTTGCAAGGAACGTTTCATAAAGAGAGAGCTACATACTCTGTAACAGAGAATAATTTATTTGCCTTAGTTCCTAATTAATTTGTTTAAATTATTATTATTTTTTAGGTATGTAAACTACATTCCAACTAGGTCGATGTTTTCACTTGTTTCGTTACTTCTCAGTCTTCATTATCTTTCAATAATCAAGGCTTCTTAATTATTAAACTGTTAATACCTTCTGAATCCTGCCAATTCTCTTCCAAACCAAATCATTCTATTTACAGCCACCACTTCAACTGCACAGTTTATCTTCAGTTCTCCATCACAGTTCCCTGAACTTCTTACAGCTCGCCCAGCCAGGCACGGACACAGCTCTACAGAACAGCATTAATGGTGTGAATCACCTGCGTTCCATAAACCTTCAAAGATGTCCAATGAAACAAAGCTTAAAAATTCTAAGCGTGCACACTCCGATACGTGCAAACACACAAGCTCAGGAAACAAAACAAAAGTAATTAAAGGGTGTCCAAATCTTCGCCCAACATCTACCTGGTTGCCACGGTGGCACAGCTGTACCAGGTAGTCAGTGGATAGGTTCTATTTTGTTATTCTCTTAGACAACCTCAGCTTTTAGGAGAAGGCTAAGAACAGAGGATAGCGTCCACATTATTGTGCTGTTTCTGGAAGGAAATTAGGATAGAGAAACAGTTTCTCCATTAAAACGTTGTGTGCACAAGACTTCATTGGAAGTCATTGCGTTTTCTTTAGTGAAGGATTAAAAAAAAAAAAATTCAAGGCAAACTACAGACAAAACACAGGCTAAAATAACGATAAGAATGACAGATCAGCAAGTATAAAAGAAAGCCGAACAATTAGGCACAGTGCAACTAACCTAAAGAAAGACCAGGAAGCTTCATGGTGATAAAACGTACTCGGCCAGACAAGAATAATCATCCCTTTGAGAAGCTGGCAGGAGCAGCTGCATGACTTCACCTGTTAAGGTTTTGTTCTCTCCTATTGTCAGTTTCCAAACTCCCTGAAAGAAAACTACCACTCCCCTAGTCCTTCATCATGCTCAGTTAAATGAAATTAGTATATCCATCTGGACGTGACTAATCCAGAAACATTCAGCTAGTTCTTACAGAGCTATTTATCTATCTTACAGAGTGCTTTATCTACATGACAAGTTAAGGCGTGCTGAAGGCGCAGATGGACACTGTATGACTAGCTTTTGTCTAAGCAACACATATAACAAGGAAAAATACAGTAATGCAGATTAATCTTATAACATTTTTAAAAGGATTCCCAAGAGTATTTTGATTACAAATCCACGCTACTTTGCTTATACAGGCATATATCTGGGTTGATTAAATGAAAGTCAGCAGAGGCACACATACTGTCCTCCCATCACACCTCCACTCAGAGCATCCCAAGAGAAGCCCAGGCTCTCTGATGTACTTTGCAGGACAGGCAAGCTGGACAAAGCCCCCAGTTACAGCTACAAGCTGTGATGACAATGTCCTGAGTTCCCATCATTCTCCCTGCCTAAAATATCAATTCTAATTCTTAATTTATGTATTATATCCCTTGAAATCAGAGCTAGAACTGAAGTGTTAGGTCTTAGAAAGGAAGGAACTCATCGGTTCGTTTACCTCTTCGTAACTGAGGAACAGCAGAGATTCACTAAAAAAACAGAAGCTCAAATTAAAGCCCTCTCCCCACAACACACTTTTAGCTCTTATACTGCTCCAGAAGTAATGTCTTATTTGCAATTTTACTATCCACATACAGGTTCCTTTGTGCACACCACAGCAGAAGTACTTTTGTAATGAGACAGGCTGCACAGCAGCTGGCAACACTTTTCAAACACCACTGGTCACAGAGCCTGCGACAGCTAGAGATACAAGGAGAGGTTTTCATGCACAGAGAACATTACTACATCTTATGTATTTAATCCATCACTTACAGTTTTAGTATTTCATCTACAAATAACATTGGAATTAACAATTAGAAACTGGAATGGATACACGAGCAGCTGGAATGGGATTCCTTTAGCCTAATTTCAGCTATCTAAACACTAGGCAGTTATGTTCATCTAATCATGCCGCTCACGCTGTAGTCAGGACACAACAGCTGACTCAGTTGATCCCCGGAGTGCATCCCCTGTACGTGCATCTTGGCATGCTGAAAATTATCCAGAATTCAGCTGGAAATTTGGCCCAAAAAACAAGAATAGTTTGCTAGACTTCTCCCAAGAGCTGGATGCAAATGGGTGCACACATGATGGATGTTCTAGAGCAGGAAAAGTTACGGAAACGATGGGATTGCTGCAAATTACGTTCAGATAGAATATTTCTTTACTGCACAACCACATCGTTTTTATTAGTCAATGCAATTTGGTGCACATTTGTTCACAGCTTTAAGGATTAAGCTTTCATACAAAAAGCTGTCCGAACCCATTTCCATTACACTTCAGGCTTTATTGTTGTTTTGGGGTTTTTTTCCCCATTTGTTTGTTGTTATTAGAAGGAACTGTTGTGACAGTTTTTGACAAAGCAAACTCCAAGTGTTAATAGTGATAATACGTCCCCAAACAACTGCACCACAAGATAAAACTCGGTTCCCTGAACAAGGCTGTGCAATGCTCAGATAGCTTTTCTCATACCATACAGTGACAGTGGAGTTCTGCAGAACTGAGTGCTGCTGAAGAACAGAACAGCCAAAATAATTTTCTTGTCTTTTCCCAGCAGTTCAAGAAACCTGATACCTCTGCCTTCAGCAGCAAAGTACTGAGATTATTGTTCAAGTGCACGAAGACCACCACATCAAGATAAGCTAACAAAAACACTGATGACAGCATTTCATTTATAAAGAAAAAGGCAGAAGATCCACTAGGTAACAATCCATGCAACAGTAAGGCTGCATGGGAGGAGAGAATGAAAGGGCAGATCAGTGATCTCTGCCCAGACAGCTTTTAGGCAGCAAAAGGAAAGTGTGCTTTAAGCACTCGAGGCTCAAACTACCACTGACACTGACAGTGCTGAACTCTCACATGCCAGTCAGATGTGTACTTCTAGCACAACCTGCATTCGAAGGCCAAACCATTGATATCTGTGGGTATTTTAAGAGCACAATTTGCTCATCCACTGTTTTAAGACTAGCACATAACATTATTTACATCACTATGGATTAGCGCTCTCATTAAGATTTTGTGTTTAAGGGGTTTTACCCCAACAAGTGAAGGTGTGCTTCTTAAGCACTACTCTGCGGATATCATCTACATATTTGCACTCACCAGCTTCAGCACCCACAAAAGCTACACAAACAAAGCACAGCTCTACCTAGTAGAGCTCTACTCTAGGGGAAGACTCTACTCTAGTAAGTTAAAAGCTGCATTGCTGATAATACGTTAGTTCTTCTGAAACAATTCAGAGTTCCAAACACTGTGTTTGTGGTCTGCATGAAGACGAAGCTTTCCCACACAACCGACACAACAGTTAGGCTGCAGCAGAGTAAATAATTAAATGAACAGTTAAGCAGAGATCCCTGATTTCTCCCTAAACAAAAGGGCATGAAATTACTGCTGGTCTTTTACTGTCCTTTGCAAATCCAGGCTAGGGAACAGTTCTACCAAACAAGTTAGCTAATGCTACACAACTCAAAGGATTTAGCAATGCAATAACCCACTGTTTCAGAAAGTGCAACGATTTCACTCTTCAGTTAAGATACGCCGATAGCTTCAGAACGCTGCAATCCTTTGTGGATATTAATATCAACACCAAGTACTTACCCTCCAGCAATAACTCTTTGCCATTTGCAGTAATTTGGTTTACCATTATTCTTCTTCCAGCTTTTAGTGCATGCTTTAGAAAATGCCTTCTCTGTCAAGTCCTGAGGATCAGACAAGTTTAGTACTGTATTCCCCAAAGAAGTTTTTCTACCTCCTCTGACAAAGTGCCTGCTGCCTGCAGAGCTGAATGGGATCGATCTCTTTCAGGAAACAAAAGGGTTCCTTAGAGAAAGCTCAGCCAACGCCGATGCAATCCTGGCATTATAATCTTTTAAATGCTGAGAAAATAGGCAAATATCAGGATCTTACTGAACCCGCTGTTTGTGAAATCGAACTCGGCCACGTCTGAGAGGCACATTGCACACTGTTTGCACACTGCCTCAGATGAGCGTGTGCCACAAATCCGCTGCTTGCTCAGTGTGGAATCAGGCAGCATTTTAAACCAGCTAATGCCATGAAAATTACAGCTCTGTGACGTCTGCCCTCCAGGCATTTCAGCTTTCAAGTGAAAGCAGTGATGTATTTCTTTCCATCTTCAATAACTTTTACTATGATTACCCATTAGGGGATAAATCATACGAAAGATGCAACAAAATAAATAAATCTTTATGATGAAATGGAGGCTTATATAAGAGACATGTAGATACTAACAATGTTTTTTAGTTCACAGTTACTAGAACCCCGTGCATTCTGTTTGTTTATAAGGTAATCTTCCAAATACCACACACAGCACATCAGCTCCTTTCTCCAGTAGCTGCAATCACCAGGAATGCCTCAGTGATTAAAATGCCGAGTCACTTCTGAGAACACGAATTTAGGAACTCACACACTGCTTCAGAGTTTTCATAGTCTAACTCCTCGTTGCCAGCTGAAAAGCACTACGGCGAAGTACAAAGGTTGTTTTTATAATACGCTTCAGAGGCTCCTTCATGTGGAAAAACTCCAAACCATTTCTCACGACTGTCATCCCCGAAACTCGGTCCCCTCACACGCATGAAGGCATCTCAGATAGAACACACCCTGTGTCAAAACACAGCAAAAAATGTGTTACTGCTATCCCCGTCTCAGGGAAAGCCTCTTTCCTTGCAGAAAAACAACCCCAGTTTCTCTCAGACACCAACACACATCTGTGAGACTGGCATAGAGGTTCCATGCAAAGTTTACTTCACTTTTCTCTTTGGTATCAAATAAGGAACACTGTTTTCAGCCCTGTACCCATTCAGCTGGTCACAGGAAGGAAGAAGAACATACATAAGAGATAAAACATATGCTAAAACAAATAACAACAACTAGAAGCCATGGAGGGAGAACAAGCAGCTGGGAACAGCTCAGAGAACTTCCTACAGAGAACACTAGAACTAATGGAGACACAGGCAAGAGTGCTTTGTGTCTCCAGGCATACATAAAATGACTGGAAAAGGTTTAAATTTTAGAATTTCTGTGCATGTTGTGCATTGCATTACACAATGCACACACAGACATTTACTGTCCATTCCTAAGACAGTGGGAACACATCTCTAATCAGTTACAGCTTATACTTAAGTTCCAAATGCTTTACTCCTTTTCAATTCATATAAAGGGTTTCTATTCTAAAGGAGTATTTCAATAATTCATATAAAGGGTTACTAACACTTTTCTTGCACTGAAAACGGATTGTGCAAGAGACTTTTATTTACTAGTTTTTAACCAAAGGGGGCTGCTGGTGGTAAGCAGAAGGACAAAAAAAGAGCTAAGCTTCCATATGCACCAAAGATGAAGAGCTGATTTTTCCGTGTGGTGCTAAAATATAAAACAAACCTCACTGCTCCATGGGTCACAATACTTACAATACTTACAAAATGCTGAAAAAGTCAAATTCAGCTTGGGACATCTGCAAACAAAGAAATCACTCCACCCCTATAAAAAAAATTTAGAGGGTGGAGAGCTCTCTGATATTGCATATATGATAAACAACAAACCACACTACTGGTAATATATATATATAT
>JAPSGF010000031.1:7557287-7817989 GCA_035772895.1 Perdix hodgsoniae
TTTTTTTTTACCAGTAGTGTAATTGAGTGTATAGTGTATATGGCATATATAAATATATAAATATAGTGTAGTGTATATGGAATATATAAATATAAATATATATACATATATTCCAACACATAATTATCCAGAGCTTGTAGCTCGTCTGAAATACCACAAAAAATTATATGCTGCCACAGAGCACAAAACAAGGCAAAGCCAGGTGTCCAGAAAAGGCAATGACTTTTACCATTGTTTTACAGAGCGTTTGTCAGTTTGCAAGAGCATCAGAGCAAACTGAGAGCAGCACGTGACAACACATGGAGACTCTCCACGGGGCAACAGGTAACACCGGTTCACTTCTCTTCTGCTCCACCAGCCAGGAGCTAAATCAAGTACATGTAGGAGAAGGTTGGTCAGAAGAAACTCAAGGACAGGTGGTGGAGCTTAGCGCTGCTAAACATGTACTTCTACCAAAAAATCCAGATCACAGCATCTTCTAAAAGGGCCAAGGCAAGGCACCACAATAAAAATTATTCCCTGCACGCTGCCTTAAGTTACAGCTCTAAAGCTTCCTGCATGTACACTGAAGGATATCTTATAAAAAGGCACGTAAATATCCTACTGCCTGGTTAGTCAGTATTGGGTTTTTCCCGTCCTATTCGGCTGACACATCCCTGAAATTTATCCATGACATTGCTGCTGTGTTCTCCGGAAAATACAGGCACGTCAAAAATGAATGGTCTGCCTCTGCTTGAGCAGTGTAAATTCCCTCTAAGTTATATCTGTACTAGAACTGAATTTGGATAAGCTCAGCAGGGTCTGCTTAAGATACTCTAGAAACAGCTGTGCTCTGGAAATCACGGCCCAGTACAGGATGCCAAATACAAATTATGAACGCAAGGAAAGGAAGACAGCCTGGGCAGAAGTGACAAAATACCTTAAGCTGCTATTCCTGCTCAATATTTCACATTGTAAAAATGACAGACTGGACAGTAATGACCTTTGCAGAGGAAAATCAGAAAATGTTTGGGAGTTCTGGAATTAGACACACAGAACCATCAGGGAACATCTACGTCAGCATTAGGTATCAGCTCTGATCACAAACTTACACAAAGTGGATCAGGACGACACAGCTTCCAAACACAAAAGTCGAAAACAGAGGAGAAGCAGTTACGCACTGTCCTCCATCAAAGAGTGCAGCAATCATTAAGTCTCCTTGAACTGCTCAGGGCCTGACTCAGCTGTGACCTCCTACACGGAAATACAGAAGTGGACTTTGCACAGCGACTACGCTTGGGGCTGCTCAGCTCAGAAGCACACAGCCAGAACACAAGGCTGCATGACTACCAATAATTTTATGAAAAATAATTTGACTCGAGGGCTTTTTTTTTTTTAATGCAGCAATCAGCAATGTAAAGTATGCGAGAGCAAGTCTCAACAAGTGGCTCCTCCTTAGAAGTTACCCCGAATCAGCAAATAAGTGGTTTCCAATGGCTCGCTATAAGAATCCCTATTTTTCTTTGACATGAAACTGAAAGGCAGAAGTTCAGCCTAAATGGCTCTAAGGAGATATCCGTGATGATTGAATGGTGTTCTAAATCCTACCAACACAAACAAACTCTGGCTACAGACAGAGGAAAATGAAAAATGATAATTAGGCTGTAGAAAAAAACAACAACAACAACACTGTTTCATTCAAGCTTAATTAGCTTGAACCTATACATAGTACAGCATGCCTCTGTCCTAAACAGAGCCTGCGTCATCTCTCCTCTCCCAGGGTCTTGTTATACAATCCCTGTTCAGTTCCCTGCGAGCCAACTTCCAGCATAAGCTTGCAGTTTTGATCCTAATTGTAATCAAAAAGTAATCAATAGATTGCATCCTAGTTATACTACAGACCACATGTCAGTCAATGAAAGAGCTGGGCCTCTAGGAGCATGCAGGTCATCCTGAGCAAATTAATAGTTCTGGGTTTGAGGGGATGGACCACTGGGACAAATTTCCAGGGGATTAGGCAAACCCAGAAACTGAGCAGCAGCAGAAATGCTGCTAAGCCACGTCCCACACAAACCAGCCTTCTGGCTTCTTGTCATCGCACAGTGACACCCACACGGCGATGGCACGATGGTCCCCTTCACTGCTACCAGCAGCCTCCCCCCTCACCTTAAGCTGCAGCTGCCCGGCACAGCCTGGCACCCGCCTTCCATCTTCCACTGAGCAAAATGCCATTTCATTTACATCTGCAACAAGTCTCAGGCTGCCTCCAGCGAGCAAAGACAGCCAACTTGGCAGTTTTGCCAAGTGATCAACCTTCCCCACTCATCCATAAGCTAATGGCATCAAAGCTCCTGATGGTCAATTAGTGCTTTATTCTGCACATTAAATCCCACCTCTCTGTTTTACAGAGCGGAATGAAGATCAAAAGATGATTCAAAAAAAAAAAATTCCACCAAGTACCTTTAATAGCAGCAAATAACTGAGGGGAAAATGTATTCCCAGCACTGTCCTAACATAGACCTCTATTGCTTAGACATGTATTAAGGCTGCTGGAAAAAAAAACAGCCATCTTTTTCCAGGCCAAATGTAATATCTACCACAAAAAATAAAACTGAATCTCTATTATATGACCTGTTTGAAAAAATGCTGCTCCTTTAACTCCAGGAACTTCACAAGTGATCATTTGAGACTCTGGAAGCAATGCTTAAAAAATAAGGGCACCTCAGGACAAACAGGACCCACACAGTGACCTGCAGACAGGCGTGCACTCAGTGACACAAGAAGGGGACCTGCTCCAACGCTGCCTCTCGTATTCTGGAAAGAAGGGAGCTGTACTACACACCAGCTTACAGAATGCTCCCATACCCTGCAGAGAAGCATGCCCCACATGGACTACTTTCCTGTTCATGTAGGCATTACTAGGGTGCTGGTAATTATGAACTACTTAGAATCATTAAATCAGTATCTACATGACTCGCACATGACTCACACAGATTTATCTTTCACATGATTAATCCACGAACGGGTAATCACTTTAAATATAAAGACAGAACATAATAAATACCTGTCAAGTATGTGATTTCGCTAATATTTCGGGGTGTATGATATTTCTCTATTTTGCTTGCACGAAAATAGAGTACCGCTTGCTCGGCGCTCACTAAGGCAGCCAGAGTGAAAGATGCACAGTTCTCCACGTGTGACAAAACTTGAACTACACTGAAAGAAATCACCCAAAGCAGCACAATGACAGGACAAAAAACAGCAATACTCACTTGGCGTCACTCAAACAGATGTCTACTGAAAACCAGTAATTAATAAAGAGGCTTTACAAGATCAAACAGCAAAAAGTACTGAAACTTTAGTCAACAAGGTTACAAAGTGCCTTAGCCACCATTCTAAGTAGAACTTTAGAGCAGAAGTCACATTTAAACCTCACTTTTAGGAGCATGCAAAAATGTGATCCTTTATTTTTCTGCAGCTGGGGTGAGAGGGGAAAGGAAATGCCAGTATTTTCTTTAAGGAAATGAAATCCTGCAGAAATTTGCAAGGGCAAGTTAAATGAAACAAACATTAATGAGTTTTATACGTGAGAGAGATAGGTACCAAAAATACAACGTAAGTAATAAAAAAAACTGATTTTAATTCCTTTAGGGAAGTGCAGCGATTGAACATGAAACACTGCTCCAGCATGCAAGAAAAATAAGAAACCATAGTTGAGAAATAGGTTGGGATGGGCACCCAGCAAGTCAAAAGGAGTGTGGATTTACAGAGGGATTTAGATAGAAAATCCATGTACTTTCACATGCAATTGCTTGATCTTCTAACAGAGGTGTTCTCCTAAGCAAAAATAAATACATCAGTAAATCAACAGCTACAAAAGACCGGCAGTAGCTTTTCTTTTTTAATCCTTATTTTTATAACTCGTTTTTTTGCAACAGGTAGACCTACCCACCTGCAGTTACAGGAGTTGCCTTCAGCTCACTCAGACACATCACAAAGATCCTCCAGTGAGCTTTTCCAAATAACTCAAATACCAGAGAACCCGCAGAAAGGACCTTGTTTTGCTATATTTAGTGAGGTGTCCTGCAGCTGGCACACAAACCCCTGGGTGCCAGACAGCGGCAGCCTGACCAGCTCTGCCTTAACCACTGCACAGCTCAGAGGTATGAGAAATGCCTTTACCAGAAGTGATCATTTATGTGGTACTGTGAGCTTTTTTCTCCTCTCACACAATCTTTTTTTTTTTTTTTTAATTGAATTTAACTCAGTAGAACTGCATGGTCCAAAGAAATATGAGTACCTGCCCCGGGCTCCGTGAAAATCAGTCACACCAGATCTCACACCAAATGTTAGAAAAATTCCCTTGCTTTCAGGTTACAGCCTCTTTCACCTATCCAAGCACTATACATAGCTAATGGTGTCACAAAGGACTTCTCCACTTTCATTTTTCACATACCACATGCTTATCTTTCCTTATCACTAGCGAGGGCCCACTTATCTCTGCACCTGTGTTGTTGAGAAAAGTATTCTGGAGTTCGGTGCTGCAATCAGTGTTGTGCAAACTGCCAGCTGTACAAGGAGCAAAAAAGCCCTGGGCTTCACAGCAGTGACCGTGCTGCAAAGGCTCCTTTCAGAATCTGCATTTCCAATGACAACCACAGCAGCATATCTTAATTATATTTACTCTCGAAGGGATTAACTGAAATCAAAATATCTCAATCTCTTAACAGGAAGAAATATTGGCATATTCAGTACTCATAGGACAACTTTAAAATTCCACTTTAAGCTTTACAGAGACAGAAAATTGTGATGCAGACCTTAGCAGAATAGGGTTTCTCTTCTTCTAGTTGTTGTTTTCTTTCCAACAAAAAGAAAAAAACCCTTCCTCATTAAAATTATGTTTAAGGAGACGCAACATCCATGCCATCTTCATCAAAACAATAGTTAACTATTCAGAAGAAGAGGAAGTTCACTGACATCAGAGTACTTCTGAAGTTGTTTTTCTCCATAACAGTCCTGAGCTTCTGCCTCACATTCCCAAGTCCCCTCTTGCATGACTTCTTGCTGCAGTTTTGAGACAACAGGAATACTGCTGAAGGCATACATGCTACAGAGCTTATGCAAAAACCTGCTGCTATGACAACTCTAAGAGCACCACTTACCCACATTGCTGGTAGCAGAAATTCTAGCTTGAATTTCAGATAACCTAAAATATTTTTAGCCACTTCTCTCATCCCTATTTAGCTGTAGTACCTAATTTGTTATAGACTAACTTTATCTTGTCTCTGGTCTTTGCCAAAACACTCATATATAAGAATTAAGTGCTTTGCAAAAGGATTTGCTTAACTCCATTAGAAGTACCTTCAGATGTACTTCATGCCAGGGTTACCGTAAGTCTTGAAAGCAACTTAAAACCTTTACTAATAAGTTATTGCATATTAAAAAGCAGTGAACTGAGAAAAAGCTTAAAATATCACAGGAGAACTTTCTTGATCCATCTTCCCTAGTTCAAAAATAGTTTATTAAAACCGACTGGCATCATCTGCTGCTGCACAAGGACACTGTACATACTGATGCAGTAAGCATAAGGAAAAGGTCTTGAATCTAGTTAGAAAAATGTGGGCTAAAAAAAAGGCATGTGATAACTAGAACATAAGCAGAGCTATTCATTAGCAAAAAGTAAGAATAGCAGCTGACCAAAGTTAGTTAGTGACACCAAGCTGATTAGCATCTCATTTCCACAAACAAAAGTCACAGGAGGATAAATAAATTCCCTCGGGAAACATGATGTTGTCTCATTTCAGTTAACAGGGTGTACAACCACTGTAAAGCTGAGATTCTTATTACAGCAAAGCTCATTCACTGTGGGGTTTTTCTGTTTGTTTGCTAATACTATTTAGACTCCACTTTCCCATTTCTTACCCTGTGTACCTAGCCTAACACACTGGCGTTGTTTCAAAGACTGAAGAGATGCCAAATTCACATTTCTCATCCCTGCCGGTCCATGAAGTAAGGCTCACATGTTTGTCATAGGATCACAGCATTAGTCTTTGTGCTTCTTTTCTAAATGGAAGATGTCAAAATCTATTATGAGCAGCAGGAAGGATCTGCTTATTCACAACCAAACAATGAAGCTGTCTGGGAAGGCTAAATTATTACACACTGACCAATGTCTTCTTAGGCAAATGGTGGATGAGAAATTCTGGTGCAGAATGGCTTTACTTCTCTGTTGCTTAGATGACATCACATCACTTGACATTCCAAGTAAAGTTGAATTAAAAAAAAAAAAGGACAAATTACAAGACTATGACAAATAAAGGTTTGAGTAAGAAGGTTAGAGGGAAATGACCATAGTGATCATAAGCTCCTGAGAAGGCGCAAGGAGTATCTGACCAACAAATCTGCTACTTTGCATGCAGTTGAAGATCAGCTGCACAAGCACAACTGAGTAACAATGCTTGATCCTAAGCTTGAAGGGCCGTACCATCACTCAGTCACTTTAACCCATCTCCTATCAAACTGAGCAGCACAAAGAAGTCTTTAGAAGTCTTTAAGAAAGGTTTCTGACTAGCAGGTTGCTTTAATACTTCCCTGGAAAGTATTCCGTAATTCTCTTATACTGACTTTGGTGGCAGTACTTGACAGCACAGAAAGACTGGACGAGTGGCATTGTTTGGGCAGCTATGTGTGCATTCACAGTGCCAATACGAATCATGTGTACTTGGATAGGGCCACAATCAAAAGCTATGCATTTGTGCATTTAAGTTAAAGTTTACCTTATCTGGAACCATAGGTGTCACCAACACCAATCAGTCAGTTCCTCCAGAGCCCCATAATCAGCTGCCACAGAAAGCTCTGGAAGGCTGCTCTCCTCGATGCTGCAGGCCCTGGCTGGCATTAAGCAGCCGTAAGGTGCTCTGGCTTCAACAGGAGCATCCCAGCTCTACCATGCCGTTTTTTCAGCTCTTCCCTAGGTAGCAGAGGCTTCTTTGCTCTGCACAATATATAAAAGGAAGCACCAAGAACCAGAGGAGTCATTTGAGTGAGATTTTAAATTCCCTTCTACTGAACCATAACCCAGGAAACCTCAAAGGAGACAGAAGAGGCCAGCGGGGAAGAACACGCTTGTTACTACAGGTAGGGAAGAGAATGTATCTGTATACACATACCCTGAGGATATGAAACAACACTTAATTACTGTGAAAGTAAATTAAAAAATAGAAGACAGTTACGGTTCAAACAGAAACAGAACTTAACCACCATACGTTAATGGAGATTTTCCAGATGTTTAGCAAAATACAGACTAAGCTGACTTCCAGCAGCGTGGTCCTGCGTGCAGCACAGACCACAGCTTGCCAGCTACTGGCAGAGCGTGCTGCTCACACACATCCTACAGGCACTGCTACCTGTATGACAGACAGCTTGAACTGACCGACCTTCCCTTTTGCACCACGGCAGTAGCTTCCACAAGTCCCAGCCAACCCATAGAGGCAGCTAACAAGGGAAGAAAGCACCCCACAAAAAACATCTATTGCTGGCTTACGTGTTAATGATAGAGCAAGTAACCTGAGCTTAACACAGATCTGTTTATAAGATGAAATCAAGGCCATGCACAGCCTTAAGGCTAGCGCCTCAAATTGTCTGTAATGGCATACAAATTGGGAAGGACATTTATCTTTCGTTGCTCCTAAGTGCCCACCTCAGGAAGGACTAACGTAACAGGCCTGAGGCCTACGTGAAATCTAGAATCCCTTTGAAAATTATGCAGACGAAAAGAAACTGTGTGTTAGAAACCGAAACACTGAAATACAAATTCAAAGAGAACCAAGCAGGGTGCTAAGCTGGGAACCTGGCATTCATCTCGTGACAGCTGAGTATCATCCAGCAGAACAAACCTTTCCCCTTCCTTGAGCACAGTTCTGGGAGCCCAGGCTCCCCCCGGTGATCACACTGCGCACCCCGTAACACCTGCATTCCACAAAGCCTGACAGCACAGACAGGGGAGGTCAGGTGCTTACTGATTTTTCTTTTGTTACCTAGAATCACAGGTGATTCACAGAGAGCGAGTCGGATTCACACACTGAGCACAGGCAAACCTCCCCAGAGGTTACAAGGTTAGACATAACCAACGCAAAAACACACACGAGATTCAGCAAAGAGCTGAAACAGCTTTTCAGCACAACTATTCCGCTCTCTGAATCTGAGCGTTCTTCCTTTTCTCACAGGAAACAACCATCGTATTTACGCTTACTGAGAGTCACAGAAAAGCACCAAGACGGGCTGAGCGCTGCCCGCTTAACGGAGCCGCACAGACTCCTCACCGCCCGAAATCCCGACCCGTTTACGCGAACCTCTCCCGCCATGGGAATAACGTGAGCGGCCGACAACAAAAAGCGGAGCTGCCCAAGAGGGGCAGCTGGGAAATCCTCCCGCACAACGCACTTGCTGTAAACCCAGCGCCCGGCTAAGAGCGGAGGCGTTTTGTAACAGCAGCAGCCAGCAGTCACCCGAGATCCGACCAGCACAGCTCTCTGCCGCCCGCTTCTCCGAGCCGAGAGCCCAAAATACCCGAGCGCCCCGATCGGCTCCGAAGCCGCGGCTTGCGGGAGGCCGGATAGCGGCGGCGCGCCGGGTACCGGCCAGCAGGGGCGGCTCCTCCGCGCGGCCGGTCGCACCGCGACCCCGCGGCACCTCCCGGCCCGGAGCCGCCGCCGCCCCCGAGGGCCGCCTTCGTCCGGGCGGGGATCCGACCGCGTTCGCTCCGGGAGCGGCAGCGGCGCCCCCCGCCCACCGCGCCCGC
Source organism: Perdix hodgsoniae (assembly GCA_035772895.1). Taxonomy (NCBI): domain Eukaryota; kingdom Metazoa; phylum Chordata; class Aves; order Galliformes; family Phasianidae; genus Perdix; species Perdix hodgsoniae. The sequence goes on from JAPSGF010000031.1 coordinate 7,566,067, forward strand.
TCACCGTCGGAGCTGACGGTGTCGTAGGAGTCGCCGGCGGCGGGCGCGGCGGCCGGCTCCCGGTAGTCCACCCAGCTCAGCCCTTCCACGCTGTCATACTCGGCGCGGTGCTTGTCCTCCACCGGCACTACGGTGAAGTGCGGCATGGCTGGCGGGGCGGACGGAGCTCCCCGCGGCACCGCGGCGAAGCAGGCGGGATGCGGCGCGCAGCCGGCGGCGCATTCCTGCCCCGTGCGGTCACTTCCTCTCAGGAAACCGCGCTCCTCGACTCCACCCATTCCCCTCCGAACGCCGGGGCGGCGAGGCGGAGCGGCGGAGAGGCGGCGGCCGCCGCCCCCCTTGGCCGCTGGCGGCAGACAGGGCGCACGGAGGGAGGGGTCGCGCCGCCGGGCGCGGAGGAGGGGCCGGAGGCGGCGCGGACGAAGGGCGCCTTCCTCCTCCTCCTCCTCCGGCGGCGATACCGGGCCCGAGGGCGGCGGGAGTCGGGGCGGGGCGGGACTCCCTCCGCTCCGCGCCCCGGGGGGACGCTTCCCTCCCCCGCAGCCATTTGCTGGGCCGCGGCAACGCGGCAGCCGCGGGGGGTCGCGAACGCGATGGAAAACGCAGCGGGATGCCGGCGTAGCACCGCCGCTCGCGAACGCCCCCAGATCTGTAAGCCCCGGGCAGCGGCTTAATTAAAGACACGCTGCCACCCCGAGAGCCGGCTTGTTTTTATGGGAGCCATCGTTAGCTCCGGCTGCGGCAGCTGCCCCCCGTTCTCCGTGTTTGTGGAGGCCGGGGGCGGCCGCTCCGTGCTGCACGAGAGCCCCGGCAGTAGCGCGGCAAAGGGGAGCCCGACGGAGGCGGGGGCAGAAACGCGACCGCACAAAGAGGCTGGGGGAGCGCGGAGTAAAACCCTCCTCCTCTTGGCAAACGTGAGTTAGAGCCGCCCTACGCACAGCAGGCAGTTGCTAAGGCAGCAGACTGCCAGGACGGGTGAACTCGGCCCCTCTGCTCAGGAGGGGATGCGAGCCGGAGCCGCACCGTTATTAATGGCAGCCCGTACGGCCGGGCACCGCTGTGTCTCCGCCTCTTGTCACCGAGGCAACAAAGTTCTGTTCTGCCTGCACGGGAGAAAAAAGCTGGCGGGCACCCCGGCCTGGTCCCTATGCTGTAATGCTCAGATGGGTTTTAAAGATTTAAAGTTTAAAAGATCAATTAATAGTTGCTAATGCTGTTTATCGTCTGCTTTCAAAAGTTACTCTTGAAAGCCAAATGATCCCTATTTAATATATTATGCACTCATCAGAGCAGAAAGCTTTACAGGACTGCTTGTGCATTTTGCTACACGTGTTTTACTACAGTAAAGAAGTATCACCTCAAACTAGTGTTGTAGATTTTCGATTAAAAATACACCTTAATAAATCAACAAGTCAGTCCAGCACTACTCTAAGTTTTGTTTTATACACAAGTCTATGGGAGAATAGAAGCCCTAAAGCAGAGGCAGAGGGAAGACTCTTTCAACACTCCTTGTACTGAGACGAACCTCATCTCTAACTTTATGAATTTGTCCTGCCTTTTTTGACCAGGCAACCCCTAGGTCACTTGGAGAAAGAAAACCTGTAATGAGCGGAGGGGAGACAAGCAAGAGGGAAAATGCACAGGTAACGTCTGCTCTTAATTAGGTGGGTTTTGAAATAAACAGTCAGAATCCATGCTGTGGAGTGGCTGCAGCCAAGAGGTTGCAGGTCTCTCAGTTCACTTAACACAAACTTGTCGATAGCCCGCCCCTGGGGGAAGCCAGAACAATTACACCTGCTAGCACTGATCCGACAAGCGGAAAGGCTTCTAAGACCCCTGTGTTTTCATATACGCTACCTTTTACTTGCACCATTTTACTCAGTTAAGGAAGACAACAGTGTATCTTCACGTGACCATGTGTATCTCAGTAACAACTTCTGTCAGTGGGTAATCTATAAAGCATTTCTTTTGATTTTAGAAATATTAGTACTGACAGACTGGTAGCATGCTGGTGTGCTACTCCAGCCACTGCGTTATCTCCAGCAATGTATTTTTCCCAGAGGAATGCAGAAAAATTGACCAAAAGGTATCATTTTCTGCTAACCTCTTAAGGTTGAATTCCATTTCTTTACTGCTCACAAATATGAGAGTCTAGAGTCCACCAAGAAAACAGGAAAATTAATGATTAATTGACAGGGGACAAAGAATTTTATATAGAAGGACAAGGTGAGAACTTACCATTAAGTAACTAAGTTTATGCTTAGCCTTCTGCCTTCATTCCTGTTTTTGACTTTATAAAACTCTTAAATAAAAGTGTCTGGTCTAAGTAAGCTGTCCTGGGGGGGGGGGAAAGGAAAAGATGGAGATTGTAAGAATTTTAAAGTGTTAACATTTTTGCAGTCACTCTTATTCAGGAAGAAGAATGGTCTGGCAAGGAGCTGTCTTGGTTTAGGTACCAAAAATGCATCAAGGCCGCTACAGAATGATTAAGTGCCATTGAACTGATGGCACATCAATTGTATGCCATTAGGAAAAAGAAAAAAAGTCAAGCTTATCTACATATACAGACAACTCCCCTCTCTGGAATAGAAACTGTATCCAAGTGTTTTAGGTGAGAAATTTGGCCTCAGGAAATACTTAAGTGTATTGAAACAAAAATATTTCGTTTGCCTGAAGATGATGACGTTTTACTCATTTGTAGACCACCAGTATTTATAGATAGGAAGCTGTCTGTCTGCCTGTATCAACTTTTTTAGCATATGGGTTATAACAGAACTGAAATTTCAACCTAAGTGACTGTTTTTGTTGTGTTTTTTGTTTTTTTTTTTATATGAATACTGACTCTGACTTCTAAAAAGTCACCACCAGCTTACAAGTTTCTAATATCAGTTCAAAACTGGGAAAAAAGAAAAAAACAGCTGATGTAGAATACTAAGAATACTGTAGCATTTACACAAGATGATGTTACCTCTAATTAAATAATTCAATTCAAAGAAGAAGGTTGTATGAGAAACTGAGTCTTCTGGAAGGACAGTTCACTAAACTGCTAAAGATCCTCATACAAGTAATCTGGGCAAGCAAGCAAGGTCAAATTTGCCTTGAACACTTCATATTACAGGTGACACCACTCAAGTATTTAAAAAAAAAACATTTAAAAAAGCAGCTTGGCTTTTACATTCCAGCACGAGATAGCAGCTGCACACCACATTAGTTGTTGACTTACAGGTGCAAGGTGCTCTTTCACATCCCCAACAGATGACGATCTACAGCTCCTGGCACGATTTGCCTATAGTCATCCAAGGAGAAAGCGAACGCAGAATTACTATCAGTAAAGTTACCACAGCCTGACTCAGCCTTCAGCAGGTGATGTAGTACATCAGATGCCTTTGTAGATGAGCCCCAGAGCATTGTTAGCTTGCAGACTTGCAGTGTGCAATGTTAACAAGAAACAAACAACAAAACGTAACACCATTTCAACTCCTTCGCAATGGAAGCGATTTGCTATTTAAAGACAAGACCAGCCAGCATCAGAAACTGTGTTTGGAGATGGCTTTTATGTTTCCTACTTCCTGGAAGGAACAAATACTTGCAAATTTTAAAGCTAACACATAAATAGAGATATTTAAATACCACAACTTCAGCTGAACTACAGGCTGGAAGTAATTCTATTTGGGCTATGATGGTGTTTACTCTAAGGAATCTGAAGGGTTATTGCAGGGGATCCAGATGCCCCATCATGTTGTGCTGAATATGTACCACAATGAGTCTGTAACTTATTTGTTTTAAAGGACCTTTTCCCCACTCAAATGTAATCTGGGTGACAAGTAGCCCAGTGCTGACCATCAGAAAAACTGTCAGAACAAAACATGCCACAGCCAAGGTACAGCTTCACTGAACACAAGGCTTGGCAGAAATCTTGCAAATTCACAGCTAGGATTTGATCACAGCGAGCTTCTGCTTTCAGCACATTCCTGCTTCTCCACATCCGAGGATCAATCCAGCTTTATGAACAAAGCAGGCCAGGAACTGGTACCCTGGTAGCAAAGATTTCTCAGTGCCAAATGTTGGCTTCTATTTAATGATAAGCAGTCAGTGAAAGAGGTCTACTGGAGAGGACAACATGTGCATCTGTGCATTGAGAACTGGGGAGAGAGTAATGAGATTTTATGGGAGATGCAAAGTACACTCCTCCATAAGACATTTTAGGGGAAAAGTAAGGCAAAGAAAGGTCAAGCTGTATTTGTAGCAGGGCTGCTATGTTACCTGCAATGGAACTTTTTTGCTGTTTCTTGCCTACAAAATATGCCATGACATATTAAAAGACCACAAGAGGACACTATGGTGCCACTTATCATCAAAATTTGTTTACTTCAAGGAACTTCTTCCTTCCCCACTTTCAAAGTTACTCATAACTGTATTTGGTGCATGAAATAGACATTTTCTGCAAATACAAATTAAATTCCTCTTTAGACAGTGAAAAATCATTAAGTCTAAATTTTTTTCCTTCTCCCTTCAAACTCAGTTTTGGTACTTTAAAATAAGACAAACAAGACCAAAGTTTCCTCCACTAAAATTGTTAAATACTGCAGTAATTTTCAGGGAAGGATCAAGATGCTGAAAAAACATTCCATGATTTGTTGCACTTACTTTTATTCCTTCATCTTTCTCTTTATTTTTTTATAACACCAATTTTTCAGTTCAGTTGCATTTTCAGCACTTAGATTTGCCATGAACTATTTCTTTTTTAATGAATGACTCAGAGAATAAACTTTCATTTTATTTGCCTGACAGAACTCATAGCAGCTTCAATTCTAATATTAGCCGTTTTAAAATCTATTTTGTTCCTCAGCAAAACTCATAGACAAGCCTGAATTCTTGCTTGCCAGGTATTGTGTCTTTCTTTCATTGTAAAACTGCTGACTTCATAAGTGAAATAAATGTTTTACAAAAATACTGAGGTGAGATTACAGAGAAAGGGCTTCAGAGAAAAATACCCACCCATAAGGGAGAGAATCATCCTAGCAAAGTTTACAAATCAACAGAAACAGAGCAAGATGAAGCAATCTCTCACTTGAGATGAGTAGAAGCAGCAGCATTTCTATGAGATAGGTTAAATGCTGAACTTGCATTACACTGTGTTTTTTACTGTTTGTTGGCTCTCCTCATCAGACTTTTCCAGAAGCAGCTGAACCAGGTCTAATATCTCCCCTGAGATCACAGGAATATGGTGCACAGAAGGGCTGCGCGCTGCTTTTACTCTGAATGAAGAAAAAAATCATAAATTGCAACAACTTCTCAAACAACGTACAGATGAGGAAAGAGTTGTCACCTCTGCAATTTGAGGAACTCAAACACTGTGTCAACAGCTCATCTGATAGCAGCAGACATCAGGTAACTACAGTTTTATCTTAGTCGCCAGAGATCTTGACACTTATGAGAAACAGAACTGGGGTGAAAATATTTTCCTTCTTCTTTCTTGAATTTTGTTTTTCTCTAACAGAAATGACATTATCTTATAAACAAATCTGAAGGCTAATGAAAGATTTTAGGTTCAATTCTTTTCTTTCCTAAAGGAAAAAAAATCATGGGAGCACTGAAAGCCCAACAACCATTACAAGGTGTTTTCTTTGTAGATGTCACACTTGTAAGTAAGTTGTCAAGATAATCATCTGAAAGGAGGTTGTAGGAAGGTGGAGGTCGGCCCCTTTTTCCAGGTAACAGAAATAGGATGAGAAGTAAAGCCTTTAAAAGTTGCACGAGGGGAGGGTCAGGTTAGATATTTGGAAAAATTTATTCTTTCAAAGAGTGGTGAGTTATTGGAAAGGGCTGTCCAGTGAGGCAGTGGAGTCACTGTCCTTGGAGACAAGAAAATAGTAGGTGTTGCACTCAAGAACATGTTTTAGTGGGCATGGTGAGATTGGGTTGATAATTGGAGCAGATGATCTTAGTGGTCTTCTCCAAACCTAATGATTTCATGATTCTATGATAAAAATCAGTATCAGATGAAAAATATATAGTTCCTAGCACACTGACTCAGATGTTCCAAAGCGGCCCAAGAACAATAATCCAGCATCAGCCTGTCCTGGACACAGTTCAGCTAATCTACAGGCCACTCTGGGTCTGTGAATTAAATCTAACAAATCATAAGCACAAATGCAAATGTTTGTTTTTCTTTTTTTAATAGAATGGAGGAGGAAAGGAGTTACAGACTAACCATTTTGCATTTTCAGAATTTGAAGTTGATCATTTCCACATGCATTAGTTCAGGGAAGGGTGAACAAATCAGTAGTGTAACATGGTAGAGAGTGCAATGACAGCAGAGCAGCAAGATGCCATGCTGCTGCAAGTGAGAATTTGCTGAAACATAACAGCCGTGGGCATAGAAATAAGAGAAAGCAGCTGTTTACATTCAGAAGGCCTCAGGTACCAACAAAATACATTTGCCTCCACTGCCAACCCTTACATGAGGTCTGAGAAGGGGTGGATCCAGCTCCCCTGGGTTGGCCCTCCCTTCCTACCAGGTGCTTAATCACTACTTCAGGCCATGACTTAGCATTTCTGCTACAAATAGCAAACAGAATAAATCCAAGCTTCAGTTGCTGCTTTTCTGCTTCTCCTCTAATTGTGAGCACTTTTGTCAGAGATGATCAGTAGAAAACCCATCACTGGAGAGAGGAAAAGAGTAATTCCAGGTAGATCAGCCTCCTAAACTAGCTTACCATGTATTTACACAATTAGTAATGCTGTCACAAGTGAAATAACATGCAGCCAAGATTCAGGGTAGCACTGAAACAGTCAAAGTTGACAGCAGTACTTCACTTCAGAAGATGATGGAGATATGATGATATTTGTCCTTTAGAAATTGATTCTGTAGCGCAGATGCCTACTGAACTTCATGTTTAAGTACTCCACATCCAATGTAAAACATGTAAAAATCCTTTTGTGACCTGAACAAGTTGCTCACTGAGTCAGTCTCATGCAAGCAATTTATCTGAAGTTTTCTCAGGTAAATTTGTAAGGAGCAATGGAAAGGGGGACTTCTGTATCACTGCACATCTGTGCAAAATGTTGTAAAGTAGAGGTTATCCTACCTTGATGCAGTCTGTCTAGTTCCACATAGCTTGACCAAGTGAGCTGCTGCCAGAAATACTGTCATCAAGGACTTGCTGCAATGACACTGTGTCACTCACGTTTCCTTTTCATACGTACCTCTCAAACTTCTCTCCAGGTTAGGCTGCATTTGAAAGAAGATGAAGCTAACTACCTACCTCCAGGAGCCCGTAGTTTTAAATCTACCTGACTTTCTTCTGTCTACCATGGGGGGAACTAGCTTCCAATGCAGAGAGGCTCAGGAGCCTCGCAATACCACGACCTTCCTTCTGCAGCAAAGTTACACAGTTATTTCAGGGCTCCGTATGGCTTTGAACTTTACACTGCTTTGTGAGTTTACAACAGCATCTAGAAAATTTTAAACAATATTTTATTTAATTTCATAGTTTTCCTCAAGGTTACAAATTAAATGTTACACAAAAGTCAGAAAATAAACACAAATACACTACAGATAAAACAAGGAAGTAAACCACAATTATCCACACCTTCAAGGAGACAAATGTATTTTGAATCCATGCTTCAGTAATGGGAAAGAAAGTAGAAATTAGGCAGGAAATTGACAACACAGAAATAAAAAGGCATCTTACATTTCAAATATGCAATTAACTTACTATCTCAGTACTATTTTTGTGAACAGAGACCATGGGTGGCAGCTTTCCAGAAGCTTACGAAGCTATTAGCAGAAGTAAGAATGAGAAGTAAATATCTACATTACTGCACTCATCATTTGACTGGTATAACGTGCTTTAAAAACAATTTGTGATACCAGTTAAGCAGTATTGAGAAGACAAAACTTGTCCTGAAATTCTCCACTGTATATCCATAAATAGTCTCAGTATTTGCTGAGAAACTCTTCTTAAAAACTTGGCTTGTTTGTACTAAAATATTCAAAATGGCTTGCAAATAATTCTTTAAATGCCTCTAACATATTCAGGATATACTTATCAATGAGACCACCCTATCAGACGAGCTAATTAAGCTCCATTTTGAAGCAACAGCAGGAACTGTCTTCCTCCCAAAACACTACTGGTACACATATGCAGGAATAGATGGCAGGAACAGCCTCAAGTTATTCTAGAGAAAAATTAACTTGCTGTTTCAATTCTGTTCCTGCTTGACATTATCCTTAAGTTTAACAAGAGTGCCTACAACACTACCTGAACATCTGTTCCTTTATTCTGCTAACGTCTGAATATGAGACACCTACCTTCTCCCTTCAGTAATCCTCCAGCTGCCCATTGTCCTGGCCAGGGCTCAAAAATGAGTTTAGTACTGTAGAATAGTTCTCTGAAGCTAGATGTAGGTATGAAAACTGAATTCAAGTATCCACATTATCCAGTTTGTCATCTAAATTAAAAACAAAAACCAAAAAACCACACACAACCACACTTCTACTCCTACTAGGGTGGGGATGGTCTTCTCTGACCAATGACGACTCCTGTACCATGTAAAAAAGTTATATTTGACAAAATTCTGGTACAGCTGTCTCAGTGTCATAATCACATCCACTAAAGCCTGTGTGGTATTGCCGATTCTAGACCCTGGTATTACATCAAATGCCACAACATGTATACCAAAATCATGTGTCATGTATTAAAGGATTTATTCAGCATAACTATTTTCTATTTACAAAGCTGGTCCTGGTTTGATCAGGGTGATAGAATTTCTCACTTCTAATTCTAAATGCTTTGCCACAACAATTAAGATCTATGCTAACTTTCAAGTGTGCAGGTGAGAGTATGGAAACAATATTAAATATTCCAGCCTAGGTCTACATTAACAGCTTGCCCCTCAAAAGGTAACAAATGGCATTAGTTTTCTTGTCTCCAAAATCCATGATATTATAAATAATAATATATTATTAAATACGGTACAAATACAAGTGATAGACTAAATGACTGTGCCATAGAAGGAAATCCAAAAGACCTGTCAGGTTGAATCTGAATATTACGTAGGTCTAGGCGACAGGAATTTTGTACTTCTTCATGAAGGATTTCACTCTCACCCGCATCCATCCATCCTCTACTATTGTTCCGCACCTAGAAAAATTCGAAAGATTGCCCAGATTGATACCATGGCAAAAATCTTAATGTAGCTGACAAATTCAATGATATTTCAAGTGAAGCAACTCAAACTGTATTGCAAAAACATATCTGAACTTGAGTAAAGCAACATCATTATCCTCATATTTGTATTCCAATGAAATATTTCACAATAACAGTTACAAATGCATTATAGCAATAGTGACAGTACTGGCTTTTCTTTGCCTCAGCTTCCACTACATACAAATGCATTAATTGAAAGGCCTTAAGTAAACAAACTCATAAGCATTCTTCCCTAAGTCAGCTCATATCCACAGGACAGAATTTCAAAGATGTCTAATTCAGAAGGAAGATGATTAGAAAAATCTCTCAGACTAAGTGTGATGAATGTCTGCCTTTTCACATCAGGCTGCCACATACACAACTGAGCAACAGGCAGATGTTCTGGCAGAGTAGTTGGAACAGTACAAAACTCCCTGATTTCTTTACACCTAACATACTTCAAAAAGGCAAATGGAGAAAAAAATACATAGTCTATAAGGTTTTGTGTGCAATATCTACCTATTAAATTCTGTAAAGAAAAACAAGAATAGGCATGCAGCTTGCAATTTGCAACCTAGGCCTTTTCAAAAATTATCACGTAAGTGATTCTTACTGTTTTCATACTGTCTCTTTTCTTGCCACTTCTCCCTCGTTCTTCTTGGCTTCTTTTGACATTTATACTTCAAGTTTACTGTCTGCTAGGAACCTAGGCATGACAAGAGCCATGCGGAAAGGAGCCTGATCCTAGGATAAGGACTTAATTGATTTTCAGGAGTCAACATTTTGTACTGCATCAACAAACACAGGTAAGAAAAAAGTCTATGTGGCAGGAAAACAATCAGCTTCTCCGAAGTGTGAAGTGACTGCATACAGAATTATGGTTACTTGTCCAGACTACCCCAGAGAGAAAGAGCCCCACAGAGTTCCATCCATTCTCTCTCTCACTTTCCTTTATTCTGCTAATACTCTCTTGGCACCTTGGTTTCTTTCCTAGTGTTTGGAATGATTACTTTAAGTATTTATGCTCCCTCATGACTCTCTCACTGAGCATAAAAAAAAGAGCAATACATCAGCAGCCTCTCTCTTCCCTTTAGTAAGAATCAGTATTCAGCTCATTTTTTAATCTTACATTTTCCACTTCCCTGAAGACACGGAGGAAGTTCTCCTTTAAGACCCCTTTTAGTTCAGTTTCATTCCACCCTCTTCTAAGAAGTTCCTCAATCAAAGAAGGGTATTTCGAAACATCTTCCAGTCCTTCAGGGAAACTGTTGGCAAGAGCCACACAAGAACATTCAACACAGATTACTTAAAACTGTACCAAAATATTTAAGTAGTCTTCTGCACATATGCACTTTTAGAATGAGCTCTTCTTTATACCCACTTCTTCCTCCAAGATGTCAGAAAAATGAAGAATCCAACTGACACAAAGTAGGACTGAGGCAACATGCAAGACTCTTTTTTGCAGAGAGGATCTCAGTAGAACTAAACTATGTATTCTGGAAGGAACACGCACTTACATGCAGGCAGGACAACAGCATAGAGATATTAAAGATAAAGAAACACCTTGCGTAGACGTTGACCCTCCTATATGTGGCCTTGAGAGTAAGAGGAAACATCTGTATCACCAGATATACTTGCCCAGGAGTGAACAGAAAAGATTATGTTTTAGGCTGCTCACTATATTCTGCTTTCCTTGAGCATATGCCAAGGATAGCTGATCAAGCCCAGAAGGCAGGAGTGGTTACAAACCCTCAAGGCATTTTAGGCTTCTCCCTCTAGAAAGTAACAGCAGGGAGAAGAGTTTTGCAGCAGTCACAGAATCATAGAATGGCCTGGGTTGAAAAGGACCACAGTGATCAGACCTGGGGTAACTCATTTACCATCTGAAGGGTGAAGCATATTTTCTGTAATTCATCACTGGCCTGGAAGAAGGCACCCTCCATCATCATTTCTGCATGCACAAACTGCTGCCTACGGCACACGTCTGCAAAGCTGACTGTACATTAGGGCTAGTGTCCTCATTTAGGGCACTCCTTCTTGCGTGTAATGTTTGTGTCCTTTCTTCATAAAGCCTTTTTTAGCATTCATCACAGGACAATGTACTAAAACTCTTTTAGTCTATCTTTTTCCCCCAAAAGGGATCAAAATTTAAAGAGCAAATATTGATATATTTATGATTTTACCAACCGTTCCACTCCATCATAGTCACCACCAATTCCTATTGATTCTGAACCCGCAATTTTCTTTATGTGGTCAAAATGATCTGAAAGAAAATAACGAAGAAAACAACTTCTAAGCATATCCCAGGAAGAAATAATTCAGTTCAGACATACTGGCACCAGACCACTGTTCTTAAATACATCAAATTATTTTTAAAAATAACTCAAAAGACATCCTGATAACACAGGTTAAATTTTAATAACACAGTCGATGCATTCAGAATATTTACTGGAGCTCATCTGAGTATTATATGTTACAAAGTGCATCAGATAGCAGTCTTCAGTATAACATCTAAAGCAGTGAGATGTAAACAAATAAAACGACAGTCATCTCAGCACATTTACTCCCAGCAGGAAGTCCAAATATACCAACAGATTTTTCATTACCCATTAGATACCAATGTTTTGCACTCTAAGTAGAAAGGATGAAGGTATTTTCCAGCAAGTAACAATTCCTTTGGGATTAATGGTTCTTGGCTTTATGTAGGAGCATCAGTTCCTCAAGCTATGCACCTTGTAGCTCTTGCTATGTTAGCTCCAAAAAGACTCAGAGCTGGGATAGCGTGGGAAAGGAAATAAGCAGACAGTACCATTTACACAGTCTGAAAAATGACCCAGATGGCAAGAAATTCTTGGAAGCCACCCACAAAAATCAAAATATATTCACTTCAAACCTGCTAGGGTAGAAACATTAACTTTTCTGCCACAGGCCAGTACATCTGCATTGAATGTCACCATAATAATCCCCTTGTTCTTTTTCTGAAAGAAAGGAAGAGACTGGTGATGAGTGTCCACACGCGCGTCCTGCAAACCTCATAGGCATCTTGTGCAGAACCTTTTCTATCCATCCACCAGTGAGCATAACAACAACATACATCAAAGATCAGAAGGCAACACAAGGCCTTTCTGCCTTTTGCCCTGGATTCATTGCATCCTCATGTGGCCTGAATCACCAAAGTACAGTGACTACAAACAAACTCGACAAGAATTTCAAGGAATTTGCTACCACTTTATTCTTGTAATCAAAGACAAAACACAACCCAAAGATGATACCTCAGAAGTGAATGCATAACTTGTTGCTCTGGGATTTGCTTAAATCCACTTTGTAGATGAGGGGGTGAAATGTAAACACTGTGATTTGCATGTATAAATTTGCCTCAGACCAGTCAAACATCAGCACCTCCCCCTCATTTTGTTGTGTTTGGTTTAGTGTTGTTTTTGTTTTGCTTTATTTTTTAAAACACTCACCAGCTTCTGGAGGATATCATCAGGAACATTTCTGGAGTGATTACAAACAGAAAATGCAGAAGAATGGCTGAAAATTACTGGTGCTTTTGAGATATGTAGTGCAGTTTTTGCTGTGGAATATGAAGTATGAGACAAATCTATCAGCATACCCAGACGATTCATTTCCTTTACCACTTCCTAGAACAGATTTACAGACAACAGTGTTAGTATTGTGTTTCCTTAAAGGAAACTATTTAGATGATGTATATAACCAGATAAATTCTGCAGCTGTCAGCTAGTTATAAGCATTCTGCAACTTCATGGGCTTCTATTTACCTATTAAGTTAGCAGTGATTTATTCACTCATAATTAACTAGAATACCACCACCTGCTCAAACCTTTGAAAGCTTAATCAGTCCAAAATAAATTTTTCAAATCATTATTCGCATCTCACTACTTCTACTTGCTATTTCACACATCAGAACTGTGTTGAGACAGTTGTTAGAATGAAATGTAATACGTAAACATCACAAATTTATATTTATTGAATCCTAATTACTCCTAACTAGCAAGAACTTACAGAAATTATGTTTTTAATGATAAGTTGTTCTTGAAAAGGTCAGAAGTTATTAGTCGCATGAGAGATTGATTAGATTATCAACCAAAAAGAGATCCTTACTCGGCCAAATGCAGTCAAACCAATAACGTTAGGATAAAAGTTGTGTATTCCTTTAGATGAAGATTCAGACCTTAAAGAGAGGAGAGAGAAAAGAGACATCATTCTGCAGACTACAATATCAGCAACTGAAACATCATACATTATACACAATAAAGCCATATCACACAGCCAAATTGAGGGATAATGAGCTGCATAATAAGTATCTTGTTCACATAGTGTCCCGTATATTTACGGTTCAGGTCTGTTGCATATTTGTGAAGCAATGACAAGCTTCACAATGACAATAGCAAGCCTGAATTTTTCTGATTAAACAAACCTTCATCAGAAAGCAAAGGTGAACTGTCAGCCACCCGTCAGCCATAAAGCCAGTGTTTCAGACCTCTGCACATAGTTTTCTTTTGCCTTAGTTCACAGGAAGTTTGTCAGTCCAACAAAGGTGCTCATACTGAGAGAGAGGAACTGAGTAACCATCTCCATAGCCACATATGGGACCCGTAATTTTGAGAGGATGGCTTTAAAGGCTTCTTACTGCCAAGTTCTTAGAAAGCATTTACTATCTTTAAGCCACATTATATTCATCTTTTTTTTTGTTGCATTTGTCTGTTTTGACCTATGCAACTCTCTCTCTAATAAAACAAAGTAGAAGACAACTTTCCCATTTTTCTATTGCTAACCAAGTTTAAAAGTTTCTAAATTGTCAGTGCAAGAAGTACTGCACAACAGATCCTCCAAACACCCACTCACTACAGGGCAGGTGATCGACCTCCCAACCCTGTCATCCTTGACTTTGTTCGGACTGAGTATGACACAGGCAGACTTGATTGGAATCCACATTTTTTCTGCCACCACATCGCATGATATGGTTACACAAACACATGTACATTAGTTACCAAGGAGTATTGCAGGAATGTGTTAAAGTCATGTAACGAACACCTAGGTCATAATACATCCTCAGTGCTGCCAAACTGCTGTCAATGGAGTGACCGCCTTCTATTCCAATCAAACACGCAATCTTCCTACTCTCAGAGATACCTGGAAACATCAAAGTAAGACAATTCCAAAGCAGTTTCATACACTATTGAGAAAAAACGGTTATTCAGAATTGCAAAAATAATACTGATGTTTTTGTAAGACAGGAGCTTTATTTTAGGGTATATTTATATGGAAAATTATCTTACGACTGCAGCAGGCCAGGGCTTTGCACAGTCAGATATTGTAGTCGAATAGAAAAACAGAAGTTACTCTTTAAACTAGGATAAGCTAACTTGCCCACTTACAGTTCTTTCTCTTCTGCACATACCTTTGGAAATCTAATTAAAAAAAATAAAAGAAAAACAGCTGCAAGAGAGACTATCACCTTGGGAAGTTGTTACAAGTTCAAGCTCTTCATAGCTGTTACACATCCTCTTGACAACATCAATTTGCTCTAAGGTCAGACGCACAGCATCCTTGTTCTGAGCGCTGCAAAGAACATACACTGACCAAAACTGAAAGAGACATTGACAAGTAAACTAGATAATCTGTGTTCCAGCTGGGAAGCTACAGATCACTAATAGTGGAGTTCACAAGCACAGATCAAAGTGATTTCTTACAGTTTACAAGCCACTATAATTTTTCCCCTCCAAAGAAAATGTGCAATTTAGCTCTCCCAACTTACTAAACAACTCCACATACATGCAGAAAAGTGGATGCAACTTTTTTAATATAATTCATTTACCAGAAAGCAATTGCTGCTGTTTTGATTAAGGGTAGCTGGATTATAAACACAGACATTTGCAATAAAAATGACAAAGAAAAGTGCCTGCTGCTTTTCAGTATCATTTTGTCTCTCCTCTTAGAACAAAAAGAGACAGAACCAGAGCCAGTATTACCGCTGTGATTGGGAAGGGAATGAGACAAGTGTAAAAATGTGTCCTCATACAGGCCCACTCCCATGACAGTACGTACCTGAGCTCCCACATAACCAGCCTTAAGTTTCAGAAGGTTCGTGTGGGTCTTGTTGATTTCTCTTAAGTTGACTTTACTGATTCTATTTTGGTAAAACATTCTCAGCCGGAGCACAAAGTCATTGTGGCTAGAATAGAAAACAAGTAGGGCTTGTGGTGGAAATAAGTTGTTCCTCTTCTAATCCAAATGTAATTTCTTCAATTCTTCTCAGTTTTACAGACCAATAACTGCTAATAATCCTGGTCTAATAGATACTAGAAGTATCCTTCCTCTGCAAAGCATCTTTAAGTCTTAAAGCTCCTTCTAATCAGGACAGCAAGAAAGCTTTATGCTTCTCACTTTTACTGCTGTTATGCTTCTGTATATATTCTTCTCCCTACTATTTCTGAGGGAACGGAAGAACTAAAATCATCCACCATACTTCTTAGAAGCAAATGTTCGTTATAGGATAATCAGTGCTCCTGTTCTCAGCTTAAATCACATCGCAGACATCATTCCTTCAAGTTGCAAGGAATCCTTTCAAACCACCGTACCTGCCTTCTAGCTCTGTCAAGAAATCATTGCTATGAAAGATGCCATTAAATTATGGGAAGGAGAGAAGGACACTGTGTGAAGGAAAACAATAATTCAGCACTGAAATCTCACCAGAAAATCACAAATGCATTTAGAGTAAGACATTCTTATATTAACTACCCTTCAAATGGGAATTCCATCCAGCTGATAAATCTCAACAATAACTATTATGTGCTAGGAACAGTCTGCATCCCTACTCATCCTAACACATTTTAGCACCTCCTCCTCACTTATGAAGATTCACTGAGAGTTTAGTTGAAGACGTTTATATACCCATCAATTAAACGTGTATCTTGCATCAGTTTGATAGCTCTGTCTCTCACTGATTTCTCACAGACGAACGGCACCGTATCAAAGAGGAACATCACAAGCCATAGCAACAACTGTGCTGGATTTTGCTTCATTTGCAAGTTTGTTAAAGCAAAGAGATACCACAATATTCGCTGACCGCAACTAAACAGGAAAATTTCCAGTCTGCAGACACTGGTTTAATAGTATAAGCAGAGCCAGAACACCCTCTTCTTGGTAAATGCTGCAGTTGGTTCTGTAAGAAGAAATAAAGAAACAACAATGAGAAGAATGGAAGGCAACAGGAACAGTAAGATAGCTACATTCTCCATAAAATTTTTAAATCCGTGGCTATTGGGCTTTTGAACCTATAACCACTCCAATAAACACTGCTGCTGTCACCAGCTGACTGCTGAAGGGAACCATCTCCCCATGCAGAACTGATCGTGAACCTGACAGACTCTAGACTCCCATTTCCCCAAAGCAGCTCCCAAAATACCGTAACGAGATAGTTTTCTGTGAGAACAACTTTAACTGGTTTGCTCCCACTACTGGAGAAACCTGACATTGATATCACATGGATACATTTTTTGAGAAATTCCAAAAAAGCAGCTTCTCCCTTATAATTCCTTTTTTGTTGAAACATTCAGCTCACCAGAGCATCTGCAAGGGAAAGCTACTGAAACCCTGCACTTTCTCCAAAGTACACTTTGTGCCAGATTTCAAAGGGTCACTTTATTTCAACAAGGAAAATGAGAAAGTGAGCATGATAACTTCAAGAGCAATCAATATATCATTTATTGGTTGTTTTTTGTTTGTTTTAATACAGTAGTAAAGCACTTATACAGCAGCTTTTTACGTGCTAGAAAAAAATATGATTTTACAAACAGGCTAGAAACACCTGTTGTCTAGAAAAAGGAAATGTAAGATCTGCGAGAAAGCAAAAGGACATTTGCAGGGAAAAGCTTTTTTTCTACATTCAAATTTACTGGCAAAATTACCTATAAAGCTGTTTGAGAAGCATTGTAGTGAAATCCTATCTAGAGGTACACGATGAATTCTTTCAAACCAAAGTTCTGCTAGGATTCTAATGTTGTGCAGCCAGAGCTGAAGTTTTTCCAAAAGGCAACAACAAAAAAGACAAAATAATGCTAGCTTTTCATTTGTTGTTTACTACGAATTAACGTAGTTGGTGTTTATCAACCATTTTCCCAGTAGTACAAATTTTTTTTGTTATTATTGCTAACAGAATATTTTGGTATTGCTAACAGAAATTGTTTTCATTAATTGCTTTCAGACATAAAAGCAAACACCAAATATTTAAGAGATGACAAAAGTAAAAGGCAAAAGATTTTGCAATGATGGCAGTGAAAACCAGCACAGTGAAAAACATATTCTTAAGATTCTGGTATTTCCAGACTACACGTGGCTTGCTTCAAGAGTAGCACCTCCCCATTATTTCCAAATACAAAAAAGAGCACAGTAACCTTGTCTGATAGAACAACCTCTTATCTACAAAATGCCATTTTTAAACATAGTGACCGCCATCAGCTCTGCACATTCACCAGTGATGAACAAGAGCCAAGACCATTGGTTGGTCTCCATAAACATTCTGCAAGCATCGATGAAGGTCAGTGGTGCCACTGTTTTCTGCACAGAAGATTTCAGTTCCACACCTTTGCTTCATACACACTTCCACATCAGATGCCATGAAACCTCTATACTCTCATACACTCTGTTTATTGCAGGTGAGGGGAGAACAGTGCAGTATACAAAAACTCCTTCAAAAGTAAAGCCTACTATTTTATTAAATTGGCCCATGATTGCAGAAGCAGATGTTGGTGGTACAGCAGTAGAGGTTGAGCTTTCCCATCAATATTCTATTTCACCTTGCTGTGTGACAGATGGCTGCAGAGGGGCAGCCTGATAAATGGTGTTTGACATGGAAGCGAGCATGAAGCATGAAGAAATGACTTCACAACTTGGAATTAGAAATCTAGAGACTGCTATTCCAAAAAATTCTTCTACTTTGATGTAAATTGCTTTTTTAAGAAGCTGCTTAGGCCTTTTCACAAAATTTGGGAGTGTGCTAAGTTGTGCACTTATCTGTCAGAAAGTGCTTTTGAAGAGAGGAAGTATCTAACCCTATGCAAAAAGCAGCGTATATGGAGAAGTTAGTTAAGAAACAGTCCTAAAGTGGTAGGAAAAGATCTAGGACAGATGAATAAACACAATGGTATGCAGAAGGTCTACAAAGCAGCCAAGTAAATTGCTCTTCATATACTACTTTTATTCACTGCCACATCTTTATGCTTATACACAGGAAAAGTTACTGGAGAAGTCATTTTCTCATGTCCCCCCCCCCCCTTTTTTTTTTGAATACTGAATTTGAATTGCCATTGGTAACCACTGTGATGTGTCAGTTCTGAACAAGACGACTTCAGTTTTTACTTTTTACAGTTTTTACAGAGAAACTGAATACTGGTCTTGTTCAACATCTTCAATGATCTCAGTATAATTGCTTTCCAACCCCACCATTCTTCTGCACACAGTGTAGTCACAACAATTTTGGAGCACCAGGCTTAGAAAAGCCACCAGTACAAAGCACAGAAGAAACTAAATGAGTTTCTGAAGGGATGGAATAGGCATAGTCAGTAAATTCCTGACAGCCTTGACATTAATACTTGTGTTTGCAGAATTATTATGCTCAAGTGTGCAATAAACTATTTGAAGTAGTAATATTGCCTGAAGAAGGCTCATCCTCACACAGTCCAGCTGAGAGTTCAAGTAGGTAATAGCAGGGTATTTGCAACTGAAGCATAGGAGATTGATTGCTTTGCCCTTTAAAACAATTCCCTCAGAACTTCTCTCAAGGAAGGACAACTACTGAATTTCTTTTCTGTTAGGTTTTCACACTTTATTATTGCTGCTTTTTCCCTGTCCACAGTTTCTAAGACTTTGACACATTCAGATTACTGAATCCAGTAATTTTTAAATAAATGGGAGCTCTACAAACGCATTTTATCATCTAAAGACTACAGATGAGAACTATTTTCTCAGCTGTCCTAAATAACTGAAATACTTCTGACATCAGGAGATAAGCATTATGGTGTAAACGCAGAACAAACCAAACAGCCTGCCAACTACTTCTATAACACTGTGTCAGAGCACATGCTACCAGGCAGAACTTCCTCCAGGTTAACAGTTCTGACCTCAGAGTTGGGAGGGAGATCCCCAGAGGGAGTAGGCTGGCCTCCTCTTGCACAGATGCTAGGCTGCAAACCAGAACCCTCAGAACAACGTGTACTTGAGCAAACAACTCTTCAGGGTTCCCCTCTGCAACTGTACTCCCAGTTGTATGGACTGCAATAGGTTCCAAAGGTACAGACAGAAGACTGCATCTGAAAGGGATTCCCTTCTTCCCAGTCACCCCATTTGGGCCCCTGTCATATGCTTCTATTCTGGTTTTAAAAGTTACACTGCTCCTACGTTCCCCTCCATGTCAGCACAAACCATGTCCCCTCCCAACTTTTCCCAACAATTGTCTTTTTTTGGTAGGGTTCTGCCAAGTTCTGAAATATTTCCCATATTTTTCAACTGTTTTGATCCGCCATTAAAAATATAATGCTACAAAGCAGAAAGATACACACACAAAGGCCATGAAGTTAACCATTAACAACTGAATTTTACCATGAGTATACTGCTCTCATAGGAAGTAATGAGCTTTCCTTCAGCAGCATAATGATGCCTACTGGAGTATTTGTGCCACAGTGACATTTATCCCCATACTCAAATATGAGCTCCCAAATAATGGTCAGTTTTTAAGAGTGTTTTCAAACACACCACGGATGTTTTATCTTTTTGTGCTTGCCCACATTTTTTCAAATCTGGAAAAGAACACAGTTCTGTTTTCTTCTGATTGTGACATGAAAGAGAAAGATTACTGGAAATACAACCATGCTTGTAGTCCTTCTGAAATGGGAGCGCAGCCTTTGAGAAATTGTTTCTCTTCTATAAACATGTAGCAGAAATACATATATATCATAAAACCCCAAAAGCTCTAGCAAAACAGCATTTTTATAGAACTGGAAAAAGCACGTTAAAGCATACATGTAGACTTTGTTACTACAACGAAAAAATCTTTCTAGTCTAGAAAATGTTAGTTTTGTTCTTAACAGTAAAGCATATAAGATTTAAAAGTGAAAAAATTGCTCAAGCATCAGAACTTATCACAAAGGCAAATTAGCTTTTGAAGACAATCTTCAATTTCAGATTCTTCGTTTCAGAACATAACCCATATCTGCAGCCCCTCTCTAGAACTCTACCAGATCCTAACAAAAATGACTGAA
Source organism: Perdix hodgsoniae (assembly GCA_035772895.1). NCBI lineage: Eukaryota > Metazoa > Chordata > Aves > Galliformes > Phasianidae > Perdix > Perdix hodgsoniae. Next base: position 7,586,543 of record JAPSGF010000031.1, read on the forward strand.
AAAGGACATTTATTGGTTCAAAATTCCTGATGAGAAAGTAGCAAGCCTTCTTCATTCAGCGACATTGTTCTGATGCTACATAAATCTGTTACACACTATAGAATTTGATCCAAACACTTCTTGCACCAGTATTATGTCCACAGTGATTTTCAGGAATACTTTTAAGCATGAAATGTACCTGCATGTTCCTCATGCAGCTGTTCAACTACCAACAGTAATCATGTATACATTACCAAAACTCCGTTCTATGTATTTGTTCAAAAATGCTATGAGAATTTCCTACTTAACATTAGTCTCAAGTCATTATACCTCAAGAACATACAGTAACATCACTTTCTATGTTTCACACTGATACAGCCTATGCAAAATATTCTTTATAGTTTGACAGTAACAGTAACTTATCTTTAAGACTACTTAGGTAAAGAGGACACTCACAAGTATCATTGTTCAGAAACCACTTCTTGAAAACTGCAGGAGTATTGTAAGAACCAGACTAAATTAAGAACATGATAGGCACCTGTACTTGAACAGCAGTTAGTATAAAATAAGAAAGCTGTACAGCTGTTGTCCCGATGCTGACTGAGCAGAGTTGAGAAGTGGATGTTGACACGAGATTTATAGTTTTTTCTTGTTTATCTAAAGGCTCCTCAGAGCAGGTTACCTTCTTAGGAAAACGTAGCAGAGTTGCAATCCGCGTTCCTCTGTGTTGAATGCAATTGTTAAAGTCTGGCACCAGATCCGCCTGGCATCAGGACAGCAAGCAAGTAACGTCCTCTATTTCTTCAGCTCACACATTACAGGCTTCACACACAAGAGGCGCCTGGGGATTGCCCCTTGCTTAGGAATGAGGTCTGTGAGAAAGTTTCCAGCCCAGCTACCGCCCACTCACACAAGCATCGGGCCGCACTGTGTTTTCTCCCTCTTGCGGCAGACTTCTTGTGCAGTACATCGGATCTGCCCATTAAAAAACGATGCATTTAACACCTCTCTGTTTTAGACAAAGGTGCTTTCTATCACAGGCTGATTTTTGAAAAGGCATCCTCTAATCCAGCGTCCTGACCCCAGCTAAGCTAATTTCAGTGTTACATCAAGTTGCTCAGACATTTATTTTGCCAAATTTTTGATGCATTTGAGGAAGATCATACAACCCTCCCAGGCTCCTGTTCCAGCACTCACATTGTGGTATTTTTTCCTTAAATCCATCGGAATATCCTCTTATGCAAACTGTGATGGTTGCATCTCTTCCTTTGGCTGATGTGCTGAGAGAAGACTCTCAGAATTGAATTTGTAGGAAAAACAGGCACAGGTATGCACTTAACTGATGACCTAATTTTGCCACACTTACTATATTCTAGACCTTGATGCTGTACCTATCAGGTTTTAATCAGGACTCACAGTGCCACTGTATAGAAGTTAAAATACTCACAAGTTACAGATGACATTTTCAAAGATATTTCTCTCTCTGAACCTTTCTATTCCCTTTCTTGGAGCTGTCAGTTTGGAAATACACAAAGTAGTACATGCAGCAACATGATCCTAGAGTTTCACAAGAAATATTGTTTGCTAATAACCAGTTTTATTTTACTTCATGCTTTCTACAGAAAAAGTAAAGCATCATCATGATTCTGGTTATGATTGTACTGCAAAGAAATAACTGAGTCTCAAAATATTCACCAGGCTGTTGCACAAGGCACATCCTGACTGGAACACATGTATTTCATCAGCCCACTCATTCTCAGTATTTGGAAATTTAAACAGAAACAAAAACATCTACATTACTAAGAACGTTAATGTGACAGACTTCACTTAAAAACTTCTACCATCAACTCGAGTGGACTAATGCACACTAAGTGAAACAAATATTTTCTTTATGAAATAACCCCTGCCCTATCTGAAGTCTGATCTAGGCCAGATCCATTCGTATACATGTGACAGGAAATCCTCTCCCAAATATAATTTAGAGTTGCAAATAACAGATTTAAACAACAGGCTCACGTTCACTTTCCTACTTCTGCTCTAGTTCTACCTCACGTTTCTCTATTTGTTCTCATCCCCTTCCTACAAATTAATTAGTATCACATAACTATCATTGCCTGCAATTTTTTCCTCCTATCTTCTCAATTTCCTCTCCTAGCAAAGCCAGGTTTAATCTCTGAAATGATTTCTGCCTAAAACTATTTCCACATGCCTCCAGGAAAATCACACTTAACAACAACCCCTTGTTCAAGAACAACTTTTCCTAAGCCACTAAGCTCCTGTTATAACTTTTAATGGTTTAACTCTGTAGATTCAAAGCATAAATAGATTTTTTAAAGCTGCTATGACCCAACTTATTTGGCTCACAGTCAGATTTTTTTTTTTTATCATTTTATTTCAGTGGCACTAGATGAGCCTTAATGGCTGTTTGTTTTTGATAGTTCTTATAGCATAGCATTTGGGATCTATGTCTTTCCTGCAGAGTCCATCTGGCAGGACTGTTCTCTTAATAGATAGCCAGAAAGCTATTTTTTTATTGTCCAGAATGTAGTTACACAGCTGCTCCTGATAATAGCTATCCTATGTTTATATCATGTTTTATCCATCTCAGATACATTTTGGAGCAAGCTGAGAAGCTCTAAACTAACAGCAGCACTTACACTCATACCAGCTACTGTCAAGACACAAAGGGAGAACATAACGTGTTGGAGCTATTTTTCACAGCAGAAATGCTTGTTCCACACAGAGCAATTCACTAGTGCTCAAGAGCTCAAAGTGCTAGCATTTTTACTACCCACAGATTAAACTACAGATTACTGCTGCTCAGAAAGCAAGGTTTCTTTTTAGTTTCTTCTTTTTTTCTTTTTTTTGCATATGCAGATGCCTATGGCAGCAGCTAATTTAAAGTGAACTTGGGTTTCTCTAGAATACTTGTACTCTACAAGCTCACAGCAAAATCTGTCTTGCATGCTAGCAATCTAAGCACATGGCACGGAATCTGTGTATGAATCAGCTTTTGAACTTCACCATTATACAACGACTTAAGGATGAGCCACACTAACAATGTTACAAACGCTGCTTACCAAGTATTTGAACATGGTGTCTTCCAAGAAAAGATCGCAATCTCCTAGAATGTCACCTTGACAGCCCTTGAGCACAGACATCAATATTTTAAACAGAAAATGCTAAGACATGTTGGGAACAGGAAATCCTGTGTATCAAGATTTCTGTTCGCATAAAAATAACAATATTGGCAGTTTTAATTATTGCAAATGAAATTTCAGCTGTTTCTTCTACGATCTCAGTATTACTTTTAGGTCCTAAAATGCAACGAGTTTGTACTCATCGTGGGGGAAGTTCACTGCTTGTTATAATCTGTTGAAATCAGCCTAGTTGCAATATATTTCTCAGTTAAAACCTCACCAGAAAAAAGTCATCTAAACTTGAGAACCAAATGGGTTATGAGCCACATCACCAAAGTTGTTTTTACTTCCCCCCCCATGTCCCCCTGTCTTGTGGATGGCTGAAGCTGCTACAGTTTCATGACCCCAGTTCAACCATCAATGAAAACAGTTAAATTATGTCATCTGTTTATGTACTTAAAGAGCCACAGTGTCTGACAGTTATTGCCAAGCACAAAAGAAAAAGGAAGGAGTACAAAGATGAATGTTTGTGGGTTTTGTTTTCTGTTGTGTTTTTGTTTTAAACCACAGAGGCCTGTTTGTTTTTTTTTTTTTTTGTGTTTGTAACAGAGAAAAGGTTTCATGAAGCACACAAAGTTTTGTAGTTATAGGAGAGGAAAGCTATAGCTCAATGTTTCCCACAGCTGAAAGTAAATAGAGCAATGAGATCAGTTACCTTACTGGATGGACACAAATGTGCAACTGTTTGACACTCAATGACTTTCAGCAATGTTTTGTACAAAACCCCAAATTTTTGGAGGTTCTCCTAAGTAAATACCGTAATTCAGAGTTAGTTTTTGTAGTGTACTGGAAAGATGAAACAAGCACTGAAGGGAAAAAAAAATGTTCTGACAAACTCATTTAGATTTTCATTTTAAAATACTGCTGATATTTATGAGTCAATATCCAATTAGTAAAGGAATCCACTAATCTGCAGCCACTAATCTGCTTTCTTTGTTTCTTTACCTGCACATTTCTGCTTTATATGTTTTAGCTTAATGCGTTTTGAAGAAAAGGGAAGTTTCTTGCCACAAGGTGGCAGGCGCTTCCCAATGAAATCTAATCTGATCTTTGAACTAAGGACAAGTAGGTGGCTGTCAAGACTGTATGTCATTTCTATGGAGGCCACAAAACGTTCGTGGACAACAGAAGCTGTTGGTGACATCTAATCTTTTAGTATAACTATAACTAAAGACTTCCCAAAACACATTCTAAAAAAGCAAGTACTTAGAAAAGTCATTTTCTATTCTGTATTGATTTCTATACACACGCTCCTGTTCAAAAGCAGAGTTCAGAAAGCTCTATTTCTTCCACTTCCCACTCCTTTTTTTTTTTTGTTTGTTTTATTAGGAGCAAAGCCATTCATATCTATTTAAGTTATCAGCAACTCCTTGTGACATTTAGGCACCCACATTGTTCAGGGCAACAAGCTCCACTGCCACGCATACATCTGAACACAAAATTCTGAGAAAAGCCAATCCTTGTGGCATCAGTAAGCAAACCCAAAAGGATGAGAGGCTACTTATCTTCATTTCTGCCAACTAATAAAAAGTGTTTTTTAAATTGTCTTTGAGATTTTGAGTTTCGGGGTAATCCCTGTAAGTCTCACTGCTGTCTCTAACCTGCAGAATATGTCCAGGTTGGCCTTCACAGAAGCCTGAGTCTTCTTTACTCCTTCCTATCCTTCTCTGACTGGAAGCAGTTATACCAGCAGAGCACCAAAAACAGTATAATTCTGAAGTACAGATCTAGCCTGAAGCTTCCAATGTTGAAAACTAAACTATCTTCTTGGGAACGGCACTGAAAATTCTTTCTGTGCCTTGGCCCAAGCGATGTTTATAGTCTGCTTCAATACGTATGTTACTTTTACTTACTTCAGGATGATTCTGGGGAAACGGAAATCACACTGCTCAGGAAGGGCAGAAGCATTACATCAGCTGAAGCAGCTCAGGTTGTGCTATCAGCAGCAGGGACATTAGTTGGGATGACCTTGGAGTCAAAGCGTGTGCTGGTGCTTAAGGCTGTTCCCACAGAGTGCTCTCACACCTACTGTCACAGAACCATGGGTGGATTGTGGTAGTAGGAAGGGCAGTGTATTTTGTATTTATTTATTCATTTTAAATATAGTGGAATAGCAGGAAGCATTTCAAGCATTCAGTCTAAATATGATTTGACAATTTTTCTTACATACAATTCAAGCTTATTGTTTGCTACTTGTTCTTCTAAGCTGTAGTTGTTATAAACTGTGCTACCAAGACATAAAATATACTATAACAAACATATTTCTGCTTAAACATAATTGAAGTTGTATGTGGTATTAATTGTAGATTACATTATTTTAACAAGAAAAATTATATTTAGCTCTTAGCAAACCCAACTTTAAGCTAGAGCTGAACGTATTGCCCTTCTCACCCTCTGTGTGTGTAACAGCTAGCCAAGAACTTTCAGGAAAGAGAAATCACTTGTAGCAGTTCTACCAGAAATCTATGACAGGAACAGCTCTCCCGTATAGACATCATCAACTGCAAGCTTGTCAGCACACTCCAGGATACTGGAAGAATCTAGATTATACTGATTTCTTTAACTTTTTTTAATTTTAGTTTTCTTTCTACTGTTTAACACAACACTCTGTGTATGTTCCATTAACTTTTTGTGCAAATATTAATTCCAAGGAGAAAGCCAAGCCATTTATTCTATAAGATGCTGGTGAGTATGACAGTACGTCAAGAAACTTGCAGGTTTTTTTTCCTTTCACTTAAACAGAATAAATTGAGGCAGCTAAGGTTTTCTAAGCATCTTCCCAGTTTCAAGAGCTAACCCTGACATTTTCATTCTTGACAAAACCTTTTGTATTTATACACACAGAGTAAAGACAAACAGTATTTGGATCCTCCCATAACAAGGTCTGTGGGTTGCTCTGAAAGTAATGCCTCCTAGTTTAGGACATTGGCCCATAATATTAGGGGTGGATGTTGGTGGTACAGCTGAAGGAACTGAACATTTTCCACCATTGCTACATGCAGTTGCTGTGTGACAGATGGCAGCAGAGGGTAGTCTGACAAAGAGTCTGACGTGGAAACATGTAGTAAACAAAGGTGTGGAATTAAATTCCTCCATGCAGAGAAAATGACACCCATTGATATTCATTAACACTTGCTGAAAGCTCATGGAGACCAAGCGGTGGATGTGAGCATAGCGAGGCGATGGGTGGTGCTTTTTTAGCAGTGACATAGGAGGGAATACTTTCAGAGTGACCTACTTACCTGCACCATGTCACTTAGCTAAGCACAGAAGTTGCAGGACAATGGAGAGCAGTAAGCTAAAATTAGAGTAGGGCTACAGAAGGTCTAACAAACATTGCTATACCTCATTACACTCCAGTAGAGCTACAAATACCACAGACACCTGTTAAGTAGTAGATTCCTACTGTGCTTTCACTGAAATATATGTAGGATGTTCCTAAAGTAATCAGATGTGAGGCATAAGTGTACTCTTAAGCATTCATAGCTGTATGTAAAAGTGAAAACGTGCATGTGTGTTTTTATACTATATATATATGTATATTTGAAGTATTCCTAAGAAGACTCAAAGGACATTTGTATTAGGGCCTCTTTGTTAGACTGGAAAATCTGCCCTCTGGAGATTCACTATTTGAGATACTTTTTAAACTGTGATGCTTAAGAACAGGTTTCTTTAATTGAGGACAGTGTCAGTAGTATTAATAAGGCTGTAGATTAGGACATTTCTTTGGTTCTACTGGAAAAAGAGCTTCCTTGCAGCAGTGAGATAAAGTTGCCATGGAAACCTATTTACTAAGATGACATTAAAACACAGCATGGACACTTACATTTCTCTTTTTGTAATAAGCAACATTTAGTGGCGCGGTGAGGAGCGACTAAGTGTTATTTGCACAGCAAGGGACCAGGACTTACTCAGGACAATTACTGGAGAATTTTTGTCATGCTCCAAGGCTGGCTAGCTGACAGTATCTTGTTACAGAAAGAGGAGTGTTAGGAGATGGATCAAGCAAGTGATCTTAAATAACAGCTAACCAGGTAAGACAGGTAAATACATACACGTGAAAAACAGGTTCATGAACATTTATTATTACTTAGTGTAAATAATCACCATGGGAAGCTGAGGATATTCACAGAAGAATCTACTTTTCAAATCATAAAATGCATTGGAATCGTAATAATTTCTCACTTTCCTTCATCTAAATACCAATGAATTTGGCATTTAACAGGGGAAGCACCTCTTGTCCATAATGAATTTCTCCTTCTAGCTTTCAAAACACAAGAACGGCTCCTCACACCCTGCACTGGGGTTTGACTGCACTTTGCACAGAATCATATACACATTTACAAATAATCACATAAGAGAATCCAAATGAAGATCTCTTTTCTTCTTTGCAAGGAAAGAATGAGAGATATCACCCACACCACTTTGACCACACTTAGCTTGTGAAAGAGCTGCGTACAAAAGCACGGAAACACACAGGAAGAGACGTGTCATCAGATCCAAGACAACAAGCCAGAACACATCATTCTCTACTGAGAAAGTAAGTAGTATCAATAAGCATCCTGTTTCAAAGTTCATTATGATTTTGGTACTTCTGATCTAGTTTAACATATCTCTAACAGCGTATGCACAATGATTTAAACTTTATTCTAATATGATTTCTTTTAAATCCAAGATCATAATCTTGGTTATAAACAAATAGCAAGCTTAATCAAACAAATCTACTGCAAAGTACTGCATCCAGGCATGGGGCCCCCAGCACAAGAAAGTTGTGGAGCAGCTGGAAGGGTCCAGAGAAGGGCCACAAAGATGGCCAGAGGGCTGGAGCACCTCTTCTACAAAAGACTGAGGGAGGTTCAGCCCGGAGAAGGCTCCAGGGAGATCTATTGTGGCCTTACACTACTCAAAGAGAGCTTACAATCAGGAGGGAGTCCAACTATTTCCACAGGCAAAAAGTAGGAATTATTTTAAACTAAAAGAGGGGAGATTTAGATCAGACATTATGAAGAAATCTTTTACACTGGCACAGCTGTCCAGAGAGAGTGTAGATGCCACATCCCTGAAGGCACACAAGGCCATGTTGGATGGGGCCCTGAGAAAAACTGATCTAGTGCCTGAGTTAGTGGTTGGCAACCCTGCCTATGATAGAGGGTTGGAACTAAACAATCTCTAAAGGTCCCTTCCAAGCCATTCTATGAAAAATACAGTTTTGAACACCAAACATTCAAGTCACAGAAAACATGGAGTAAAAAAGTTTTGTTTTTTTTTTTAAAGTAGTGTCTGCCTTATATGCTCAGTGTGCAATAGTTCAGCTTTAAAGAAAGAAAAAAAACAGCAGATAAGGTATTTTAATATAGCATATGTAGCATGCAAGCATTACTGAGATCCTTCAGCTTTTTATCTCATATATTTCCTTTCTGTAGCACATTGAATGTTCTAGCATTTAGAAAAAATGTCTTTCAGCATACAATGAGAGAGCACTGCCAAGCTCTTCTATCTCTTGAAAAGAGATTATTATCAGTTGTTTTAGTTACTATATGGCAGGCTGCTCAGAGGAAGATTGGACAAAATGTTTCTGCTTCCTTTATCTGCATCAGGTCAAGTGTGATCTGTTTATTACCAGCATCATTTTCTACCTTGGAGACTGACTTTACAAGTCATAAAACAGCTCTCCAAGAACGAGGAAAGTCAAAGCTTATGAAGCTTTCTACAGGCACAGTCTTAAACACAACTGTTTGAATGTGACCAAGGACATCAACAGATCAGTGTGTACATAATTTGGCCACCTAAAGTAGTAATTATGTGAAAGTTAGGTTTTATTTGTTATTTATCTGTTCCGTGAGTTTCTGAATACCTACCTTTGTTTTCTCTTATATATCCAAGAATATTCTTTTGCATTGGAATTGTCTCCTCACCACTACAGGAACATATGTTCACACATCCTACATTATCCAAGCAGTAGTCTGTCTTTACTCTGAAATACACTGCCTGCACTCAGCGATTGTATCTAAACAAGTTGGGCAGTAAGCAAACAGACTATTTAGTTCTGTGGCCTGAATGTCCTAAAGGCTCTCCTAAGAAATTTTTAGAGATGCTTTCTATCCTTACTACCCTCAGGGAAGAAAGACTGAGCTCCATGGCATACATATACCTGAAAAATAGATAAACTACTTACATAAAATATAACTCAGGCATTTCTAGTGAATAATCTGGATGTGCCGTGAAATGAAGAATAGGAAACCATTCAGCAGTACCCTCAAGTCAGGGTTAAAAAAAAAGGTGGTTTTTTTGTTTGTTTATTTTGGTTATAGACTGAGGCTGTTCCATAAATCTATAGGAAAGCAAATTGGCAGTATGCTTCAGCTCCCTCTCACAACCTAAAAAACCTGAAACTCACAAGATTGACACCATTGGGAAGGACAATACATCATGGGATCAGTGCAGTTATAGCACTGAAAGACTTCAACTCAAAACAAACTTATAGCTTCAAGTACCTTCCATTAAATCAGCCATTATGTTGATAATCATAAGAAAAAAATCAGGTAGAATTTTACATACAATTATTTAACCTGGAGAAACAAATCAACAGCCTTATCAGTTCAAGAAATGATACTTCACAACTGTTCCTTGCAAATTTTAGAATGAAATGTAGCAAGAGCATCTGCCAGATGAGAATATTTTCAGAGTTTTGTTCACAGTATTTAGGATCACGTCTTTGTTAAGTAGTATTGAAAGGCTGTAGAAGACAGCTTGGAGAGCAAAGTGAAACAAGCCACAAGAACGAGGGATAATTAGCAGATTCTGTTCAGAAGTATGTTTTTGAGGTAAATGCGTGGATGCGTTGTTACAACTCTCCTCTTCTTTGTGGGGCTGGAAATGGAGAGCACAGAACACTCTCTTTCTGTTCATCACAATTTCAGTGGTTAGCCTATATTAACATTTAAGAATAAGCTTTGATTTGCTATTGTTGCTTGACTGTATATTCAACAAGCTCAAAATTCAGCTGACACGTAAGTAACACAATGTATAGCCAAAAAAACAGTGCCATTATTAAATCTTATTAAAGAGAAAAATAATACAAACTGATCTAACAAAAAAAATAAACCTCAGTTTGTTGTAAGACCTAGTTGTACTGTCTCAATTGCAACATCACAGGGCTCAGCAGCTGTGCTGCAAACTGTCATCAATTAAAATGAAAGTGCTATCTTCTCAATTGCTTTAAATCTAAATCCTTTTTACCAGAAAAGATTTATACAGCTCAATAACATGCTCACGTCTAGTTGATACTCCTCAAAAAGGAGCAAGATTCATTATCACAACTGAGACTTTACTTGCCTATGTGCAGCGTAATACCCTTTCAGCTAGCTGTATGACTAAATCCTTTTGATGCACTGTAAGGCTTCCCTTCATGCCCAAATGCAGCCTCATGACAGCCAGGTCATTATTCAACAAACTCCTGTCCAGCTATCCAAGATTTAAAAAGTGAGAAAGAATGACTCTTCATTACCCCCAATGTTCCAGTTTATTTCACACACTATGACATAGTACAGTAACAGTTTTGAGGTTTTCATGTTTCTATCTTTTCCTATCACGCTATTTTTGACATTTTCACAGTCCGAGTAGGATACACATCTAGGGGATGTTTCAGTTCTTTCATGAAAGGATTATGCAGGTTGGAAAGGACTTGAATCTTCACTCTTGTTTTCTGGGCCAGTGTAAGCAGAGCAGGCAGCAGAACCTGTTGCCTACCTCAATGCCATTCTTCAGAAGGAATGGACACTGCACCTTCTCTCACCAAGCTACAACCAGGCTTGACGATACAAGTAAAAAGTGGGCTACTACTGTCCAAGCACAGACTTACCATTGCCTGTTTCCTACAAGCTACATCTAAACAGCTCATCCCTCAGACTAATGTACTTTTTGGCCCCAGTCACCTTACTGAAGAGCACAGTATATGAAGACAGATGCTAAACTCTAGGCTATGAATTGGATCTTTGAGGCTGGATGCTTATTTGTTTTCCTTTAAATGAATCTGGATCTGAGATGTAATCCACTTTCTTCAGAGAAAGAGAGAGGAGCATGACATTAAGACTACTGCGCCATATGAGGCTTAAGTGGCCTCCTTTCACTCAAAAATCAAGAGCATTAGAGAGCTAATGCAGAGGTATCAAAAAGCTGAGCACAATTATGAAACCAGTAAGAGTGATTTGCAACATGGCATTCAGTGTAATTAGGAGCTGAAGCACCCATTAGCAATCAGAAAATGGACAAATTGGTTTGTACCTACATAGGCTAAAAATGTTACCATTTCAATATTACCATCTAATGTTTTGTTTTTTCTCCCACCCTCACTCCCAGTGCTGCTGACTTCTCCCTCTATTCTCTTAACTGAGGGAGTGCTAATTTGTTAAGAGAGGTCCAATGCTGTCATACTTCTATAAGACCTCTAATACCTCTTTAGTGAGCAATTCTTCATGCAAGGCCAATGCACTCATTCAGCCTGAAATCAACTCATATAAAGGTAACTGCATCTGGAATCCATGTCAGTCTTAATCTAGGTGACACCTGCCAAGTTTTTTTTTAAAGAACAGCAGAATTTGTAGAGCTATTTCACATTGCTTGGTACACACTGATTTCATGGTTTCTGGATTTCAAGTAGAAGTGCTTAGAGTTTTACAATACCACACACCACATGAATGGTGCTAGCAAGTCAGACATTACATCTTCCTTTTTTATTTGTGCTCTAGCACTTAAAGTTTCTTGATTTCTTCCATTTAGCTAGACTAACAGATATGGCTTATGTGTTAGCAGGGTTAGCTCCCTACCACAGTATTTGGGCTGCGAATTCTCATGGTCAGGAAATAACACACTGTCAAAGCCAGACCACTTAAAGTAGTTTAGAAATAGCAGAAAGAGTGAATCAGAAGCCTTCGCCTTTTTTGGAACTTTTAAATGTCACAGTAACCACAGTTTCAGGACAGGTTTTTGAAAGATGTGTAAATAACCAATGGAAATTATTTCCTTTCAAGTAAGACCAGCCAGGAATACTCCCACAGCAGCCACACTCCAACTGAAATCAGACTTGGAGTATAGCAAACAAGCTGAGCTTTTCTGCCTGATTTACATAGCAAGTCAATAATGTTTTCCATCCAGAACATTCACACTCTTTTCACTTCCTTCCCCAGTCACAGCCCTCACTGAAATCTACACATGCTAGTGCAGTATAGAGTGGGGCTTTTTTGTATTTTTGTTACCCTCCTTTTTAAGTTACCTGAATAATATTCTAAAGAGGGATAGAAAAGCCAAGAACACCCATTTTGCAAGGTACAGCAATTGGGCAATATATTAAATGGGAAACGTACAACAACAAACATACAATGACAGAAGGATCAGCACAATAGAAAAGTACTGTAAGGGAAGATCACTCACCTGTATCAAAAGATTCCAGGTTCACAGAGGAAAACTTCATCAAAGCATGACCTCCAGAAAGAGAGCCTTCCTTGCTACCACTCAGCCCTTAAATGAGGTCTAAGAGAGGTGCAGCCAGGCTCCACCCCTTCCTGTCACACAGCTGAACTGCCTTCACCTGTGCTCCCAGGGCTGACCGGGTCCTTTCCCCAGGTGCTCCATCAGTGCTTCAGGCCGTGACTCAACAGTTCCCATACACAGGCACTCTGGAGGTTTTTGAAAAATTTTGCATTTAAATCTGATAAACTCTAAAATCCCTTCCTCCTTGTTAGCAGAATTGTGCTGTCTTGTTCCTATTTTCTGAGTAGCCCATTGTATGAGCTTTTAGATCTGTAAAGCTGTATTTGTTCTGCAGGTTATATGCAAATTCCTCCACCTATTGTCTCAAACCCCTGGTAGGAAAAACCACCTGTGTTATAATTGCTTATTATTCTGTTCAAATCCTATATAAGAAAAAAAGAAAAAAAAAAAAGCATGCATTTACTCTGATTGCTGTGGGTTCTTCTTAAATAATAGTTTCTGGCATGACTGCACTAAGCGAACAAAATCAGCAGATATAGTTAGCTACTGAACGACTGGACGGGGAGAATGTTTGGAAGGGAGGAAGAGCACAGAGCGGCATAGGAGCGATCTGCGAACAGCGAAGGAGGTGAAATGCCGGTAGATGGCACTCAAATCATCGGCATAACGCTGGGCTTCTGGGTCCCTGAAACCCGTGCATTGAAGCAGTTGTCTGAGAGCGCAGATCCTAGCAGCTAAACAGATCTGTGAGGCTGCAATATTTAACAGTGTCTGAGTTGCTGTGCCTCAGTAAGCAGAGCTGCTGGAGTGCAGAAGACCCAGAGAAGTGCAGGTGGAAACCACAACTGGTTGCAGAGAGAGGACGTTGTCTGGAGGCGGCTGGTTCAGCCATAGCGATCGGCTCACTGGCACACAACAAAGGTAGATACATCTTCCATTGCAATTCAGACATCTCTCACTGCTTGCTTTCCATCTCATCCCAGAACCAGTCTCAAAACCATGGGTGCATACGGGTGTAGGAGGAATACAGAGCCTGGCTTTGCAACAGGTTTTAAACAAGACTATGCGAGCAGGCTAAATAAGGCAACGCTACCTCTTCTCTCAACAAGAGACAAGTCACAGTAGCTCTCAGTTTCTGTAGTTTGTTTCAAAAATTAAGGGACTCCTTCCACCCTAATCTCCTTATTCATAGGAGCTAGAGGGGGTCCACTTTGATATAGTCCCTAAACTCGGAACCACTGAAAACAAAAACATGTGTACTTCTATGGAAGGGGCTGCAGTGCAAGCATAAATCACTGTGCAAGTACTGTTAATATTTGCCTGAACTTTGTTCTCTCCTTCCTGCCTGTAGGGTTCACAGAACATCTTCAGAAATAAAAGGAAACAGACTATCAAAAACAAGTTGCTTAGTGCCTTCTAAAATATGCATACTTTTTCTATATGCAAGTATTAAAACCACAGAAATTAAGCCATTAATCCTTAATGAAACATCTTTTAAAATAATCCATCTCTTCCCTAGCAGTGAATATTAAGCTGCTCACAGCTACTGAGACTGAGCCTTTCTTTTTCCAGAGCAAATGCTCCTGGTACTGTTGGGCTGAGCGCAGGTGGATCTACAAGAATCGTGAATATTGAGGCACTGAGGGATTTTGAAAGAACCAAAAAGAGGCAGGAGGAAGATGCTGAATCTAAAGCTTCTCCAGATTTTTATGCTGACAACACCACAATCCAGATTGCTTCATGCTCTAATGTGTGCAACATTAAAAACTGAAACAAATAACAAACACTATTTTGTTGATTAAAAAAAGACTTCAGCTTTTTCTTTTCATATAGACAGTTCCAATGCTACTCCTTATAGTACTGCACACACAATAATTTATCATCTGCTGCTCCATCTATCCCTTTGAATAGAAACTTGCTTTTGCTTTTTTCCCCTCATGTCTAATATCATATGAGGACTGAGCTGATAGGGATTAATCTCTGAAAGGCTCAGGTCATGGACAGCACTTTTTTTGCTACCACAGCTCCAAGCAGAGCTGGAAAGCAGGTACAACAGGCACAGCTCCAGGGAGTGGCGTGGGAGGGAAGCTGAAGAGGAGGAGCGTGAGGAAACCAGGCTGCCACTGCTTTACCATTGCTTCATCCTCAGCCCTCCTGGCACAGACATATCCTCTGTCACAAGATCTCCATCATCAGCAGCTACCAAACCTCTTAGATGAGACCAGTTCCTCAGAACCCTTTTTCTGACTTCCTGGAGGATACAGAATCTGGAAGAATCATCTGAAGAAAATTGCTTCCCAAAGCAAAGGCACAGAGCATTGGAAAACCCAAGCATTCAGCCTCTGGCCACCATTAACAAACACAGATCTTCCCCACAGCAGACAGGGCTGCAGCAACTGCTCCCTGGTCTCCAAGCAACCTAGATCTATGGAGGAAGAGGAAGACAACTTTGTACTTTTCTTTGGGGCCAACACCAGCAAGTGCAGCCTCGAGACTAACCAAACAGGAGCCCCACCATGCTGGTCGGGGGCTGCCAAGGGAGGCCCTGAGGTGGTGATCGTACCAGTGCTTTTTGGTTTGATTTTTCTCCTGGGAATGGTGGGGAACACACTGGTGTTTGTTGTTTTGGGTCGTCTCCGGCCTGGGGGACGCCCATCACGCAGTGCCACCAACATCTTCATCCTGAACTTGAGCATTGCAGACTTCTCCTTTTTACTGTTCTGTGTCCCCTTCCAGGCCACTATCTACTCCCTGCCAGAATGGATCTTTGGTGCCTTCTTTTGCAAGTGGGTTCACTACTTGGCCATGGCAACAATGCTGGTCAGCATCTTTACTCTGGTGGCCATGTCTGTGGACAGATACATCGCTGTGGTTCACGCCAAGCGTTCGTCCAGCATCCGCAGCAAGCGCAACGCTGCCCTCGGCGTGGGTGTCATCTGGTTGCTGTCTCTACTCATTGCCATCCCTGTGGCCCAGCACCAGGCCCTTATGAGCGGTCATCAACAAGCACCCAACAGCTCCTTCTGCTGGGAGAATTGGGCAGAGGGCTCAACAGCCAAGCAGACGTACAAGGTTATGATCCTGCTAGTGGGATACCTCCTGCCTCTGGTGCTCATCACCTGCTGCTACGCCAAGGTGGGTAAGAGGGATGAGAGCAACATTCAGAGAGAGGAAAGGATCGTTTCCAGCCTTTTGCTGGCTTGGATCCACATGCAAACTAGTCAGCCAACAAATCCAATAGATGCAATTTAATTATACTCCCTGCTAGGACAGGATGCTTCTCTGGTGTTGGGGGGATATGCTGGATGTTGTAGAATAGAGCAAAATCACCATCTCACAAAGGACTGAAAAACATTTCTGCTCAGGTACAAAGTGAGGAACTGCTACAAGCTCACTCTCAGCTGACACCCAAATTTGTTAAAAACTTTTGCTGTTTTTTGCAGTTTTTAGTTTGTCCTCTCTTAATAAAAATTGATTAGTCCTAGGAAGAAAAGAAAATTATAGAGGAAACAACCATGCAGAAAGTTACAGAAATAGTATTAGAGAAAATCATTTCTGCAATTTCTTTATTTTACTGGACACGAAGTCCCAGCTTTGTCGTAAAGACATTTTAGGATTCAAGTCTTATTCAGCAAGGCATCTCTTTCTTACTTCTTGTGGATAGTTACTGATTTTTTGTCTCCCTACTTGATCTTTAGACTGTCTGAGACAGATGGTAAACCTATGAGTTGTGCTGGACTTCCACAATAATTTTTCTGTGACGTTTTAATTAATCTCTTATTGCGCAGCAGCTTGTGACTGCCAGGGAGTGGACTTCCTTATCTCTAGTCAGTTGCAGGTCGGCTCTCCTGAAAAAAAAAGTCTTGGAATTTTAGTTCTTGTATGTTTTATCAAAAGTTATGATGCTTTCAATGCTACTTTACTTTAATATCATCAGTGCTATGAAAAGGAGAAGGCACTTAGGTTTAAGCTGAAGGTATCTGCCTCTCAGGCCTTGCCTGTCACAAGAAAAAGCCACTAGCTTATAGATTGTCACTGTGACTCCAGTTGTTTTTCCCCTCACTGCCCTTGGTGAGCACAGAAAAGTAAGGTGCATTTAACACAGGCTTTATATTGTCCATTAACTGCTTTAGAAAACTCAATCTTTTACCTCCAAAAGCTGAAGTATAAATGCTGTCAGGTCACGGTTGTGCTATAACCAGGTGCATAAAGACTGATTTAAATGTCATTAACTGAGATTTTCCTGACAGTGCTCTAACATTTCTTATGATGCTCTCCGAAAGGGGAACCCATGCAACTGCTCCATTTGTCAGAGCTGCACTGAGGGGTGGCAAGGCACTCATACCAGAGTGCAGTGCTGAGAGCCTGCTCTCTGCCTTTATTTGTAAACAGCCTAGAGAGTAAATGTAGATGATTTAAGCACAATCTAAAATTTCAAATCCATGTCAAGATTCCTGTCAATTTCAGCACACAGCCAGTTGAGCTCTTACATAATGCTGAGCTACATCTTCTGAAAACTTCGCATTTTCACCTTCAAGAAACAAGCTTTGTAAAGAAAACTGGAGAGTGCTTAAAATTAAAAGTCTGAAAGCATCACATGCAACTTTGAAGTCACACTAGAGCAATTCTTTTAATTTTTAGGCTTGTCTATGAAGTTCAAATACTAATATATATCATTCAATTTGCTATTCAATGTATTGTTCCTTCTTTCAAGGTTTTGTATCATCTTCACACAAAAGTAAAGAATATTTCTAAGAAGTCAGAAAGATCAAAGAAGAAGGTAAATATCTTTAATTTAATTTATACAGTAATGTAATTGATGTCATGTTTTTTAAATAACTAGTATCCTTTTCAGGCTCCATTCAGTCACAAATGTCATCTGTGTCTTTCAGCTGAAGTTCTGATTCATGTTGTCAGTTTGTTGTATCATTATAGACAGCACAAAATGAGGCCATTATCGAATTGCTCTATTGATCTCCACATACATGCCTGCTGGACTGTCTTTTGATTTTTTTGTGCTATAACAGAAGTCCTACAAATACAGTATTTTTACCCTGACAGGCAGAAAGGTACTCAGGCTATAAGATGATCTAGGTATTTGAGTACACATAAGTAAGCTAAAAGGAAAGGACCCTGAAAATGAAGTACCTCAGTTTTGCAGCTGTTTGCATTGCAGTTCTTTAATGTTTACAATTAGTATTTGGTGGATTTAGACCTTGGTTGGCACTTTGACCCCTTTGTGAGGCAAACATCAGGGTTATTCCATTCAAGCTGTATGAAATATGCAGAATTGTAAGAATTTACGAAGGAAAATACTAAAGATGGAATTTTCTCACTAAGGATCTCTTAGTGGATAAGCCATAATTAATAACAGATTTCAGATAACAAAACTCACCGACAGCAGTGATGCAACATGAGATTTACAGGACATGAAAAGGAAAAACTCTGTTTCACTCAGAAATGTTAAAATCATTGTGTGTGCAGTGATAAGAAAAACTGTAGGTTATCTGCCTGGTCAAAGGCAAGTTGTAATGAGGCACTATCACTAGGTGCTGGTAGGACAATCAGGTCGCAGTTTCTGCCTGCAGCACAGCAACCATACAACCCAAATGATCACTGAGCACGCCACCAGCTAGATGTGACAGCCAGAGGAGATGACTGGGAAATGCTTTGATTTGCCAGCCCAGCAGCTACCATAACAAAAGGCAGAGAAGATCTGTTGATGATTTTATTTCAAAAATAACAAATGAAGTGATAATAAAATGTGGTTCTTTTGCATAGAATCATTTCATGACTTCAAAGTTTACCCAGTTGCTTTAGGTGTAAAAAATCTCCATCAAATCCCTAAACAATTTGTATGGTTTAGATTTCACTCCTGTTCCTTCCTTACCTGTGTATTTATGTCCCAATACAAGCTTATTTCATATATTTGAAAAGAATGCTACCAACAGTCAAAGATTACTAGTGTCATCTTCCTGCAAAGCACTGAAGTTACAAAATAATTTTTCTTAAATGACACTCATTTCTTCAAATGCATCTTTCTGCACTGTTTCCACATTTGACCTGTAGAGTTAAATGGAAAACAGTTCCACAGTTTCTCCAACTGTTTGTTTCCTGATTAGACACAACTGAGAGGACTAATCTTAAAATATAGCTTTGACTGCCTTCTCAAACATGTCAATGGTAGAGCACTTTCTCTCCCTCCTGTTAAGTACTTCCCTAGTCATAGTTCTGGAATGCCTAGAAGCTATTGTTAATTCTGGCATTTAGACCTAGTTAAACTGTTAATCAAAAGATTAAAAAATAATAATAATAAAAAAAAATCAGACATCACACCACATACATGCAAACTATCTTTCAAAATATGTCTCCTTCCAGCATTTCCTGTTGAGAAATCTGCTTTTCATCTAGCTTTTTTTTTTTTTTTTGCAGACCAAACAGAATCTTTGGCATCCCTAATGCAACTACTTTTTGTTCCAACTACTCCTCTTAGCACTTTATAAGGCATCCTTCTTGCACACTGTGCAGACTAACTCTGTTCCCATGTGTGCTTTCAGAATATCCTTGAAACACACTGAATGTCAATCGTTTAAAGCAGATCTTCCTAAGAACACTTCACATTAGAGCCTAATAGGAAATTCATATGTACATGTCAGTTCTGTTAAATTATCTTCCTTTATATGTATCTAATTGGTCTATTAAGGACAAGTAGTTGCACTTGGTTTTAATTCATAAGCTTCATCAGAGTTTAAATGAACAGCTTTTGTTTATTTTGCTCAGAGGCTTGACAAGTGAATCTTGCTCCACAGTTGGAAAGTTAATTTAGCCTCTACAAAACATCTAGCTTTATGAAATATACTTGCAATTTTAGTGGATAGACCCTTACCACCTTGGATCCATCAAAACCAAGTGCAACACGAAAGCAAGATCTTATGACATGGGGTGATAAAATTACTTGATTCTTATCTGTTATTTTAGCATGCATTTGATCACACTGACAGAAAAAAAATCACATACTGATATTAAAAAAAAAAAGAATTCAATCTGGATCTATGACCATCCTTACTTCATTCCTATAAATTGAAGAAAATGGGACAACTGAACTGATATTCTCCTCCCACCACTAAGGAAGGGTTTTAGCATATGGCCTGTTTGTGTTGCTTTTGTTTGTTTTTAACAGATAAACAGCAAATTTTGTAAACAGCTATTTGTACATATTTCCTTACTTTCATCTATGCTGTTTATGCAAGAAAAGGTCTCAAAAAAAAAGAAAAAATCAAATTGCAGACATAGAACCTTGTTGAACAAGAGTTGCTAGGGAAACTTTGCATTACCACTGCAAGCAAATTGTTCTGCCATGAGCTCCCATGGGTTTGCCATTCAAAATCCCAGAAACTTTCTTTGTGCTGTATGGACTCCTGAAGATAGAGTAAGTTCAAATAAAAAATAGTTTAGAAATAAACTGCATGCCACAGAGTTTAGGGAAGGGACTTCTCATGGAGAGCATTCCAGAGGCTAGCTGAAAACACATTGCTATTATAGTTCATTATAGGGTCCTTTCAAAACAAACAAAAAGACTTATGATTGGGTAAGATTATTTATTTTTAAACAGCTTGTTTCTGGATCTAAAGCATTTGGTAACCTCATTGGAGTTTTACTATTCTTATTCTATCCAACTCCAAATAATGTAACATTGGTAATATACAGAAAAGACCTCATCCTATTTCACGCAATTTAAACCACTGAACAGAGAAATTGGTGATTGCAGTAGGGAAGCATTATAGGGACAAATCAAATTTAAGCCACTTGAATGGTTAGAAAGGAGCACATATTTGATCTGCTATGGGTACATCCTCTGAATCTCAAATCAACACGTGAAAGATAAGACCAGTATTTACAGAACACGAGAGAGAGATTGCTAGATGCGAGTCTAGGGAAATTTCTAAAACCATAATGATCACATGGCCAAGTGAACAATTCCAGTATTGTAGCAGTATATTCCTAGCTTTCTTAGTTGCAAAGCTGCAACAAAGAAGGCAACATAAAACTGTATTTAATTCCATCTGAGCACATGGATTATAGTTTACAATCCATCAACTTCATCCTTTAAAGATCATACCGTAACTTCAATTAAAATAAAATAATTAATGAAATGCATGGGAATTTTTTTTTATTCTAAGAAATCATTTCCTTGTGTCTTCCATCAACTTCTCCTGCAGTTTTGAGGCACAGCATGATTTCCTGTGCCTGCCCCTGCAGCAGTGCTCTCAGCCTTCCCCTGAGACCTACCCAGAGCATGCTATCAACACACCCAGCAGAAAAGCACCAGCTGCCTAGAGACAGAGCAGAGCTGCACAGGCAGGCATACATACATATTGTCAGACAGTAGAGTAAAAGAACAAAACTCAGTTAAAAGGATTGGTTTTTAGCTACCTGACCAAGTAAAAGAAGCTCTGACATATACACCTGAAATAGGACAGCATTGCCACCTAATTTCTCATCAAGGGATCCTTGTCGAAAAGTTCCTTTGGAAACTAGCTTATGAAGCCTCTTCTCCAAATGCCAAGATTCATTTCAGTAGTACCATATCTCCCAGATAAAATCACTATGAGACATACCTGGTTCCAGCAGATTTCATTCTGTATCTCGCATTCAAAGCCATTATTCTCTCTTCAATTATTTCCTATCTTTCTACCATTGTCCCATTTGCCACAGTATTGTACTAAAAGTTTACATTATTTGACGATATGTGGAAGCTAGAAGGACAGACAGGAAGGCCCTGTTTTCTAAGGCCAACATACAGGTAGGAAATGTTTACATACATACATGACTAAAAATTACAAGCATGTTTATTCTGAGTTAGCTCAGTTTACTAAAAACCAAGAGAGCTCAGCCTGCCCACCCTTTCTACCCTCAAGCCAAAAGTCAGCATTCAAAAAATTGCTAGAAATAAAAAGTTTGCCTTTAATAGAACCTGAAGATGATATAAAATCCTCCAGGTACATCTGTCACAAAGGAATTAAAAACATTTGTGCTTGGGTTGCAATTTGTAAGCTCTTAAGTTACAATGTGCTAATTGTTCAAACTACTGCAGGTTTGTTTTTCAATTTATGCACATTTGAGGCTGTAAGAATTTAACATGCTCAAAGGCTGATGCATTCTGAATTCATACATCATCAAGAAGTTGACCTTTAATTCATATTCCGACCTTGCACTTTCTTTAATATAGGCTTATCAGCTACCTGTCAATGTTGGTCCAGCTCAATTTGACGTGCTTTTCCACTTATATGTAACATTTGTACAGATCAGGGGATAAATCCAGTAATCCAGTAATTTCTGCAAGTTGGTGCTGAAATTCTGTATACTGAACTAAGCCAGACTGTGCATGCAAGAAATGCATGAATGCCAGCATCCATATTTAATTTCTTGCTAGCTGAACATGCTCACCAACCTTACAGCTGAGATAGTGCAGTGCTACAGGATTCCCCTTTGCAGTTTTGGATAATCATTTACTGAGGCAGGCCAGCAGGACTATATGCTAAGAAATCCTGTGCACTTCTCAATCACAAAATGTATTTCAGATCTGCTACCTTATTGTGTATTATGCATAGTAAAACTACAATTTATCTCCAAGGAAAGTTAACACTGAAAAAGTGTTTCCTAATAGCCCAGCCCTAGGAACTCTGAACCTACATTTGCAATAAATCAGATATTTTAATAATGGAAATGAATGCAAAGCAAGGTTTATTCTGATCATGAACTGGCCCTGTGGTGCCTTACTGGCCTCTGAAGCACACCAGGGTTCCTAAATGTTTACTCGGTTTTCTCCTGTACATCTTTAAAGAACAAACAAGTTGCAAACTAAACAACTTGCATTTTTTTTTTCAGGTTTAAAAAGGGTTTTAGGGTTATGGATTTCACAGCTATTTTGAAAGCACCCTTATAAAGAAGGAGATGTGGAATTTTTAGAGGTAACAGTGGTAAAAGACTACAATTAACAGACCAATTGAAACATCTGAATCTGAAAAATAAGTACAGTTCTTCCCTATTGTTTTAGCTATAATAGGAAAGTGAAAAGGTGGGAAAACACATCCTTGTTTGTTCTATATTCTTTTCCTAGTAGTTCCTAACATTTTCCCCCCTAACATTTTCTTCTTACCACTGTTTGAGAACAAGGCTAATGTGTTTACAAAGCACATAAACCAAATATCATGTTCCAAAATTATACTAGTCAATTTCAAGCACAGCTTCCTTTATGAAGCTAAGATTGTTTTCTTTCTCAACTTGTATACTCATAATCCTACATTTACCTACATATAAAGTTCACTGCTCCCAGAGCTACGTGAGCACGAATAGTTCTGATTTGGGATGCTCCCTTGAGCAGCTCTTTTTGAAAGTCAAATTACAGTTTGAGGTAAGACATTCATAAATTCTTCAAGGTATTTTGGTCAAAAGCATTTTGGTCAAGAACTGCTTTCTGGTATGCTGAATCCTTTATTTGACTACTGTTCACACATCCAGAGGGTTTTCATATAGTCTTAATGATTACAGTGTTTGAGGTTTAAGCAACAACCAACTCTAAGTGCATCAAAATAGCATGTAAGATCTTGGGATCAATTCAGTAACAGAAAAAAAAACTAATCAGAAGTGAAGTCCTACAAGTTGTCTTGCTAATAAGAACCTAGAGTAGCAGAAATAGAGAGCTTCATTGCCAATTAGTAGATAATGGAATATCATAATGCTCATAAGCATTTGTGAATACAAAGTGAGCCAGTATTAACAGCATCAAGGGAGATTAGTAGCAAAATCACAGAATCAGAGATGTGCAGGGGAGCAGTCAGACCAGACTGATCAAGGTTCTACGGGAAATGAAGAGTTCACCTCTCAGCTTGCTATGCAAACAGCCAAGATGGACAGATTCAATGAATCAAAGTTCATTTCAATCCCTCCTCTTCTTGGTAGCCACTGCCATTTCTGATTGCAAGAAACAAAGAACAGAACAATGGAGAAAAAACAAGAACATTTTCAGTGCAGTTTTAGACCAATTTGGATCAGTTACACCAGGGAGTAATAAAAGAAAGACTGGAGGGCAGTGAGAAGTGTTTCATAATCAAGTAACAGATGAGTTTTCTCTGAAACAGAATCTTCTACCCAACATTTAAGTAGGTTAAGAGCAGATACAGACTTTTTTGAAACATCCGTTTTGAAACATTATGTGCTTATCACTAAGCCATAGGCACATTTCTGTAGTTCAAGTTGTGCTTTGGGACCTTCCTGGTGTTCGAACTTCATGCAAAGTAAGGCTTACAAATGTATCAGTGGGATTCAGATTTGTGAACACGGGAGAAAAGAACCTGACATGAGGAAAAGAGAAAACTTGACAGTTTTCACTTCTGAACACTGGCTTAAAAAGGGACTGGATTCTGAGCAAAGAAATATCAGAATCATTTCTGTCTTCAGAAAACAGAGTATGCTGGAGTTGAGGGTGAAGTTTGTTATTTACCTCCTGCAGTGCAGTAGTAGACTGTGCTGAGCCACATATCCTTTCTGGGCACTGACGCAGTGCACTGTCTAAAAGCAGAAGCACAGAGCACTGTGGATCACTACATTTTTTGCGGAACACCCACCACATTTACATATTTACGACATATAGCCAAAACTGACAATTGGTAGCTTACCCAAATCAAACGTGAGGTGGTCAAAACTTGTACCACCAGTCTCTAAAACATTAGGGGAAAGGAGATGTAAGTTAGAGACAGCATAACAGGAGAAAAGAACTGATCAGAGAAGACACTTTGTATTAGAAGTCAAGAGCAAAGTACTGGCCTCCATACAGAGGAGGGAGGATGAGCATGGTGTGAAGAATCAGCCCCAGCTAGTATAAAGCTGCCTTTGGACTCACAGCAGTACATCATTAATTGAAACTAGTTTTGGTGAGTGAGGGGAAAGAAGACCTCAAGTATGGAACAAGTTCATTATATACACTGTCCTCCCACACAGCAGTTGGAAAAAAAAAAAAAGAAAAAAAAGATGAGTCAGTTGTTGTTAATGAGAAAGTGCAGAGGAACTGGCATAGGTTCCTTTGGGCTTCTTCCTTCATAAGCATGGAATGGGGAGGAAAAAACCTCCATCATATTCTAGAAACAGCAGCAGTCCCACTAACAAATTCAGTTTTCCTGCAAGCAAGAAAGTACTGTTTAATAAAAGCCTCATTGAATGTTCTTTCCCATTTCTGTGTGGCTGAGGTACATGACACAAATGGATAGTCTGATCAGCTCTGAAAAAAACCTGGCTAAACTAGATCAGGAATGTGACAGGCCCTCTCTCCAAAGTCTCTGCTTTTAGACTGCTCTATCCACTGCATATTTTAATCTCAATACTATTAGTTAATCTAACGCATCAGGTAGTTACAGAAAATATAATAAGCCCATGGAATATTTGAAGCATTTGATTCATTACAGTGCAATCTTAATTTTGCTCTTGACAAGTTGAAGCATCTTCATTATGATTTCATCAAGAATAACAGCTCCAAAGCCACAGTTAAACGCTAAAGACTTCATCACCCTGCAGAATAAACCATCTCCCTCAAAAAAAAAGTCTTTAAACATATTTCCCATTGCTTTTTGAAGGGCAGAGGACAAGCAAAGCAAGACATAGCTTGTTCAGGGCTGAGAAAAAAGAAAAATCAAAGGGAAAACAAAGAAAAGCAGGAAAGCTATAAATGAGGTTAAAATCATAAGTCACTTGGGTTGGAAGGGACCTTAAAGATCACCTATAAAAATAACAGAAGAATGAGGGGAGATGGAAACCCAAGGAAAAATTTTGTTTATTTAAGAAACATATTTGTGATTTCCCCTGGTCTCTACTTCCCAGCCTGCCACTGATCCTCCATGTAGCTTAGTACACTTCCTTTGTACTTTAGCTCCAAATGAACTGCAAGGTTGTTTTGTGAAGCTTGAAAGTAAGTGTGAAATATTACTAAGCAACAGTTAAATAATTCAATATTGGCCACTGTACATGCCTAATATGGACCAATGAAACTTCAGAAATGAATCATAAGGTTAACATGGGCACAGCTAGACCAGCAGTGATCCATTAACAGTGCAAATTATCTCAACTCACTGAACAAACTCAAACAGTACAGAAGTTATTTGGATCAGTCTTCTGCAGCTGTTTACAGTCTGCATTAACACTATTTTTAGCTAGTGTCATGTTAAAAGTAAAACAACACAGTTTTAGTTCACTCTCTTAACCATATACCCCATAACTCAAAAAAGAAAAAAAAAGATAAAAATTCAATTTCCAAAACATGTTCCTTAAGTCATGAATTACATATATAATTGCTCTACTATTGTCTGTATTTACATCTGCAAAATCCCAAATAGTTGGATCTCAGAAATAGCCTTGTGCTAATACATAGCAACTGCAGCTTCATTTTTAATAACTAGCCCTGTGCTGAATGCATGGTTTGTCATTTCACAGTAAGAAGAAAAAGTAATCTAGATTGATAGCCCCTATTCAAAAGAATTTTTCAGTGCTTGTAGCTTCCTAATTCAAGCACAGGGATGCCATCGAAGATAGTCTTGGTAACAAGCCTAAGCTACTTATCGTTGATACAGGATAAAAAAAGTAGCACCATTATTGCTGGTGAGAGTTAAGAGTGCTACAGGTCATTAATAATTTCATTAGCACCCATCATACCACAGTAGGCAAGCTAGACCCAACAAGACCACTTCTTCTGTGTCTTTCAGTTCCATCAACTCCCAGTCATACCAGTACCTTATTAAGGACAGCTTCTGGTTGCCCATGTGGTCATTTTTAAGAGTTTGCAAGCAGAGGTTGTTTATTCACATAGGAATATGCTTTGTCACCCTATATGTCAGATAGCATTCTGGTATGTGAAATAAGGAAGCACCTGAGATATGCTAGGGGTAAGATGAACCTAAAGGCCTTTAAAGATGAACACAAACCTACTTGATGCATTTATTTTACTTAAATCTCTCCCCTCCCTGTATTTTTTAAATTTATTTTTTCTAATCTGCACAAAAATCTTGATCTGATGAAATAACATCTTCCAAGACTTCAACAGATTTAATTGACTTGTTAATGCAATTAAAAACAAGTGAAGATAGCACTGTTGTCTCGCGTCCAAACACATTTTTCCGTTTCAATGATCATCTGTTTTTATTGCAGGAGATCATTGCTGCAGGCTCTATGTAAACACAACAAAGATATTGCCTGTCCAATACAGAGAACATCCCCACATCTCATCATGCAGTTGACTTTTCTGCAGGGTTAAACAAACAGGAGAAAAAAAACAGTTCCCAAGAAAGCACCTTTAGGCTTCACCCATGTTACTACTGTTAGAGTAAGCAGAATGTACTTAAAACATATTAGCATGATTCATTCACATATAAAGCCAGAATGAGTATATGTTATAAGCAGTAATTATAATTGTAATTGTTCCTCAGATTTTAATGCAGGTTTTAGAAAGGTCAGCACAATATAAAAGCCCTGAACTAACTTCATTTGACTAGATCAAGTAAGTTCTAGCAATAGATTTAATGAAGAAACAAACCTGAACACATGAGCATAGTAGTTTCTGAGAAATGCATGGTTGTTTTTTGTTTGTTTGTGTTTTAAAAACGAAGTCGACCCTGAAGGGTTTTGAAACTTCAAGAGCATCATAGGGCTGTTACTAAAGTGAAACAGAAGATGCTGAAAGACAAGTAGATTTCCTGAAATTTTGCCCCATATCTTCAACCTCTTGTAAAAGCTAGTTTATAAACATTTAACACTTGTTTATAAATATTTCTGCAGTGGTTCCCATAAGGTCTTATGTATGGGACTGCGGTCACTTTTTAGGACCAGTGACTTTACACAACAATTCCTAAGCACCTTACTTACTTTCTTCTTGAAAAGAAATGCCATCCTACTCTTCCCTGGAGCATGCTGTTGTGTTTCCTCCATTGCTGTCATCACCTCCAGAATATGATCTTCATAGTTGGTCTGCAATACAGAAGTTCCCTTTCAGCCTATGTACATTCATGTACACTATACCTCATTTACTGATACAGGAAGAAAGAAAAAGTCCTCACTGAAGTAAACTCTATATGAGTAAGGTTTTATTGCATTTTTATTGAAGCACCACTGACAATGGAAATACTGCAAACGCTCTGAGAATCAAATAGTCTTTTAAGACACCAGAGAAATCATCGAAGATGTAATCCCTTTGGAAATCCAGCTTCAGTTCTGTTGCTCAGTTAATTCCCTTGTTTTCCTCATATTATCCTTTATACAGCACTAAGCATGAAGACTTAGGAAAATAAACTGCAGTTTCTATCTCGCCAGAAACACAAAGAGTATCAAGGGATGAGTAAATGACTCTTGAAACATTTTCCCATTTTAATGGGAATCTAAAAATCATCTTCCTCGGCTCAACTCTACTCAGCCACTTTAGCCACCAGTAAAATACTGCCAAGGTGATTTGCTTATTGTGGCAAGTCATACCAACTGTGAGTGCTGATGAAAAGTTGGAGCATGTACAGAGGATTTTCAGCAGCTTTTTTATTTGACAAATTGCAAGTCAGGGATAGATTCACTTTCTCCTAGAAAAGCTTAGGTGCTTTGTTGTTGGATAAACATAACTCTGACTCCTTATAACCTCTGTTTATACATTCTAGCATAACAGGTAAGGTGACAGAGTGCTACAGTAATTTAAAATGACATTTGAAAATCTGCAGGTGTTTCTCCAGCAAACAACTGCTAGATGCAGTCTCTATAACCAGTGATTAAATGAGTTTTTTGTTCACTAGGAAATTATCTCTGTTCTAAGGAAGTAATTGCTTGCTGTTTGCTTGAAATTATGGAAGGGAGTTACTGACCGAAGCATTGACCTAGACTACCAAGATTGTAATCCTTAAGCTGAAATGAAGCCCAAGTTCTTATTTTTCTTTTTTCCCTGCTACTTATACAACAACTTGTGTTTTCCTTAGGAGAAAGATAATACCTGCATATTCACAAATCGTTACATTTATCCAAGTGACAAAGTAGAAGTGATGACCTCTAAAGCACACATTTTGCTGAAAATCAGTAAGGAGGAGAAAATAGTTACCTGATAAACTTCTGTTACAATGTTCCAAGGATGGATTGAATAGGTTACAGAAAAACAAAAGCAAACAAAACCCCTCACCTTCTGATACCATTATTATTTCTGAAAAGCGATAGAAGGGGCCGTACAAAAATAGTAGGAAGGACTCTCTGGGGCCCCAAGTCAGTAACATCTGAGCTCTGCTCACGCATTCCCTGCCTGCACTACACGTAGAAAGTGAGATAAAAAACTACACTCTGGGGCTGCTTAAACTTGAGAAGTGGGGTCATGACCACATAGAACCCCCACTGCAGAAAGGAAGCTACAGCCAGTTACAGCCTGCTTCTACCAGTAACTTAGTCAATAAAAGAAATCTTCTTCAACAACTTCTTTCTGTACTTTTTTTTTTTTATTTTTTTTTTCCTCTGAAGTAATTTTTAATGTCAGACAGACTCTAAATTACCCTGGGTCAAGCAGTCTTTGTTCTAGAAAGGAAAAAAACTTCTCAGTAAATGCAGAGTTATTTCTTGTCATGCATCCTGCAGGTCCTCTCAAAATAAGTTTTACAGCAACATACAAAGGACGAGAGATTTTACCTACATTGATGGGGATCTCATTTTTGGAGTTAGCAGGCAGATTTAGCTCCCAGCCCCAAAACACTGACACACCCTGGTCTTTGCCTCCAACCCTCCCTCCATCTGGGTTCCCCATGGCCAAAGATTCAATCCCCAAATTACCATTTCCTCTCAATAAGTGGAATGAAACCCTAAGAAACAGCCTGTTAAGTATCACACAAAAATAACTCCAGCAGCTCACACCACCTTCCTTTTCTCCAGGCTGCTTCTCATCACACCCTTCCCACTCTGGCAGCCAACCCCATCAGATTACTTCACCACCTTGCTCAGCCCTCCTGGGGCATAGACCTCCTTCCTCTTCCCCAACCACAGCTGTTAGGGGTCATCACCAGCTGTAGCCAACATCTTAAGATATTATCTATGTTAAAGCAAGGAAATTCTGTTTTTCCAGGGAAGAAGGTTGGTTTTCAGCATTCTTTCTCTTACAGTCATAGTTTGCTCACTTAGCAGCAGTGTCGCCTGTATCACGTGGCCTTCACTGTGGAGGTCAAACTCATATCACAGACTTATTAGAGCACTGTAATCATTTAATACCTGATCTCATCTTTTTCAGACAGCACAGACAGTGCTTCTTGTGGTTGCTGTGTTCCTGCTCTCCTGGCTGCCACACCACATCATCACAATGTGGGCAGAGTTTGGGCACTTCCCCCTCAACAACATCTCCTTCACCTTCCGCATCATCTCGCATTGCTTGGCCTATGGGAACTCCTGCATCAACCCCATCATTTACGCTTTCCTCTCGGAGAACTTCCGCAAGGCCTGTCAGCAGGCCTTCAACTGCAAGTGCTTCCTGCAGCCAGTCCCCACTGAGAAGCTGGTCAGAATACGCATGGAGAACTTCTCTACCACACACTCAACCACGAACGTGTAAGCGGGGCTCAGAAATACCTTTCAGGAGAAGAAAGGAGGATGGTGTCTGACAGAGCAGCTGTACAGGGGCATTTTAGGTATCCTGCTGCTAGGCACCATCAGAAGTGTCTGAATGCCCTTGCGGTTCTCCTAAGAGGAAACAGCTGTAGTTATGCCCATAAAGGATAAGATGTGTTTAAGCAGAAGGTATAATTACGGACAGACATGAAATGAGCAAGTTAACAGTTCTGTGCGTGGGCTGTTATTAGGATATGAGCAATGAGAGACGTGACATTTACTGAGGGCGCTGAGAAGCAGTCTGGCAATCTAGCTAACATATCAATGAACGTGCCCGTTTCTTAAGCAATCGTTTTACCATATGTGAGCTGTGTATGTTTTTAGCTGTGATGGAATCTCTAAATCTCCTGGAAGTCTTTGCTGTAGTATTTACATACTGTGTAGCATAACGTGAGGTCTCACTGATGCAGACATCTGCATTTAATGGCTCTGTAGAGGCTTGCATTCCCCGAGGTCTTAATGTCTGCATACTCCTGGATGTAATTACTGCTGTTGATGACTGGCTCTAATAACTGCCTCACCAATAATTATGTGAGATTTCTCAAAATACGCTTAAAAGAACTGTTTTTGTTTGAAAGTGATATTTACACAAGGCTTCATTGGTGCATGCAGTGTTCTCTGAGCATATCTATCCAAAGCTTTTTATTGGACATGTTCTTATACAAATGTTAAAATGCCTTCTTTTGATTAAATGTTTTAAGTTTAAAGTTATGGTTTGTGAATATATAAAGTGCGTGTTACTTCAGATTTAAGAAGCATATGGCTGGAAAGCCATTATAGCATCACCATATGGTCTGATGTCATTGTTGTGTGCTTCAGTCCTGACTGACCCAGTGTTATTCTGGATTCAAAGACCGTTAAGGAGCTTTTAAAAATGCATTATAAAAGTTTAATTTGAAGTTTAACTAAGAACCATAACCACAATACCCAAACGTGGTCTTGATCATCTTCAGTGTCTTTTGTGACTGCCTTCAAAACGTATATGCCTTATTTCTGTGAGACGTACTCCACGCACCACTCATATTATTGATTAACGTGTACGTTTTACACCTGGGCCTCAAGCACACCCAGCAGAACCTGCTGTGGTGAACTGACCAGCAGTCAGCCCAACTGAACAGCAGTGCCCCTCGTGCCGCCATGACCGTCCCCTCAACCAGCGCGGCGCGAGGGCGGACACGCGGGGCGCCCCTTCCTGCTGCTGCTCCTCAGCGCCAGTGGCAGCCTGCACCCGTCGTGAGGGGTCAGCCTGCACCCGTCGTGAGGGGTCAGACCACCCCGCCGCCTCAGGAAAAAAGAACACCTCTGTTACCACCAGCGCCACTTAATTACTGATAGAAACCAAGCGGGTGCATTACGATCGTTGCCAGGTTGTTTTGACTGCGGATCTCCAGTCAGAAGTTGATGTTTATGTGACATCATTTTAATTTCTTTAGGGCTGTTTTCTCCCCCGAATCAAACGTTACCTGAGAAGAGGCAGAGTGGTTTAGAACACAGTTACATTATTTAGCTGGGAACTGGAGGTAGCAGAGCAAAATACTGCAGCACATAACTGCAACAACAGTTGGAATCCCAAGCAAAAAAAAAAGAAGAAAAAAAAATGTCATCTAAAAGGGCAACTATACATGAAACTGGGAAAGCCATTATCACCAGCTCACTCACTCCAGAGGACACTAAAAGGCAGCAACTCCACATTCATGTAATGTGGGGAAGCACTGCAGCTTTGAAGACTGCCTCCTGTTAAATCACACTGAAGTTATGTGACACCTGAGATAAGTCAGCCTGAAAGCAGGCAAGCAAATATTAACTTTTTCTTTTTTTTTCCCTTGGAGTTTAATAAAACTGATTCATCTAAGATAATCAGTGTATTGATGTTAAACCCACTTGCAGGACCTGATACAACACAAGATGTGTTTCAAGAAAGAGGATTTTCTATAAATTATAATCCTACAGATTGCCCCCAAATTTCTGTTTAAGTATTTGCTCTCCAGGAAGCGTGCATCTGCCTGCAGACACATGAATTGCATGATTTGCCATGGAATGAACTTTAGAATGGTCTAAACAACAAATGGGTCGCCCTTCCACTTCTTTCACAAAGTTGAAAGCTTTCTATTGAAGAAAATAACTTTACCCTAAGAATCCTGTAACTGCAACTGAACAGAATACATGGCTTCAGTATCTAGGAAAAGGTCATAGCCTTATGCTGAAGTGGTTGTTAAAGTTTCCTGTTTCTTTAGCTTTCACTCATACTAAGACTAGCTCCAGAACCTCATTTGGTTGGAAACCAGACACAGAGACACTGCTGTGTTCTTTCCCGTTAACAGATTTCTACATACTGAGTTTTAGCACAGGCAAAGAGATGAATAGTACAGAAGAAGGAGTCACTAAAAGGAAGAGCTGCAATAAGTCCTCCCAACATAAATCAGAGTTAATTACTTTTTTTTTTTCCCTAGTGATTATTTCCCATAGATGCAAACTAACAGCTAGATACAGAATAACCTCAGCCTCACTTTAATCCTCTCAGTTTAAGACAACAGTAACACCATATCTAAAAGAAGCTTTCTGCATCTGTTCCATTAGGACAGAATTTGAGTCAAAACACTTTCTTTCCTGCCATTGGAGCTTTTTTTTTTTTTTAATCATTTCAACAGACATGTCATATAAAGAACAATCAGTAAACACTTAACGCCTTTTTTAATACAATAAAGTAGCACCAGTGTTTATTCTTGGTGAAAGACATCAAAGCTTGAAAAAGCCTTCAGTTATATTATACAATTTTTCTCCCATCCATCTTTAGAGGTATCTGGTCTACAATTCTCTGAATAAGCTGCCATAAAAAAAACCAACATAATTTGTCATTTTGCCTTTCCACCATGTAACTAAACTGGGTCAAAGTTGCAACAAAGTTAGGAAGATAATTTCTTTTTTCCTGCCAGTAGACATTTTAAAAAATGATGTTTAGCTGCTAGTGATGAGGGACACTGAAATGCAACAGAACTGCACATCACAGATGTACATTAATGAATTGTGATGCCTCTGGAAATGATTATTGCATCTTCCAAAACAATGCACAAAGTTAACCAGATCATCTTGTTCTGAAACTCAATTCTCTACCATTTCAGCCTCACACACTTACTTGTTGTGTCTTAATGGATTAAATTTAGTCCCTGCCAGGCCATTTATTAGTAACTCAAATCAACCTGCTTTAGGTGGAGGCTCATTAATAGAAGCGTCCATGCCTGGGAGACCTGTCCTTTTTCGGGCAGCAGTCTCTATTTTCCGCACCAGGTCCACATCCCATCGATGGGTTACAAAGCTAACCACAGCTCCAGGCATCTTGCTTCCGACCCGCCCAACACGCCCCACACGGTGTAGGTAATCCTGCAGGGTGTTTGGGAAGTCGTAGTTGACCACGAGCTGCACGCTGCTAGTGTCCAACCCCCGCGAGGCAAGGTCAGTGCAGATAAGGACAGACACATCTCCCTTCTGAAAGGAGGCAAAGATGCCAGCTCTCGCAGCTGCCAGCATCTGTCCCTGTAACCTCAGGTGCTTGATTTTGTGGTCGTCCAGGATATAGCCCAGCCAGTTGACGGTGCTGGCACTGTTGCAGAAGATGAGGACGGCCCCACTGGATGCCGAGCGCTCCTTGAGGAGCTGCAGCAGTTCAGGCAGCTTGTCCTGGCCTTTGAGACGGACAAATTTCTGCTGGACATGTGAAGGCAGGCGATGCAAGCTCTGGGTGCTCAGGTTGACAAAGCGGTCCACGTCAACAAACTTCGCAAGCATCTGGCTGAGCCCCGCAGGGAAGGTGGCTCCCACCACCACCACCTGGGTCCTCTCCTCCCCGGGGCCAGCCGGCCCGGGGGCACCGGCGGCAAGCGGGGCGTGCGCCAGGACCTCCTGCAGAGGCAGGGCGAAGGACTCGTCCTCTATCAGCGTGTCCACCTCGTCCAGCACCAGCCAGCGCAGCCGCCCGAGGACCAGGAAGCGCCGCCGCAGCGCGGTCCGCAGCGCCCCCGGGGTGCCCAGCAGCACGGCGGCTCCCGGTGGCGGCGCCCGCAGCTGCCGCCTCAGCCCCCCCGCGGCGCCGCCGCCCGTCAGCCCGCGCACCTGCAGCCCCGCCGGGCGGCACAGCGCCGCCGCCACCGCGCCCACCTGCGCCACCAGCTCCCGCGACGGCAGCACCACCAACCCGCGGGGCGACGGCGATCGCGGCCTCGACCCCTCGGGCTCCTCCGCGGCCGGCTCCGGAGCGGCGGGGCGGGCCAGCAGCCGGTCGAGCAGCGGCAGCAGGTAGGCGAGCGTCTTGCCGCTGCCCGTCTCGGCGGCGCACAGGGCGCTACGACCGCGGCGCAGGGCGGGGACGGCGAGGCGCTGCACCGCCGTGGGGCGGCCGATAGAGAGGTCCTGCAGGGCGGTCAGCAGGACGGGCTGCAGCCCCATCTCCTCGAAAAGTGGGCCCTGCCCCGCTCGGGGCTCCGGCTCCAGCAGGGCGGGGGCCGCCTGCTGGACGGCCTCCAGCTGGAAGTAGTCCCCACGCGCCTTCCTGTGCTTCCAGCCTGCCGACACCAGCTGCGGCCGCTCCCAGCGCCCCACCGTCTGCCAGCGGGGCTGGCTCAGCTCGGGCCGCCGGCTCCGCAGCAGCAGCTTACCGGGCCGCACCGCCGCCTTCTGTCCCTGCCCGCGCCGGCGGCCCCGCTCGCCCCGTTGCAGGCGCAGCCGCAACGCCCAGGGAATGCGCACCACGTTCTCCGGGGGCTGCGCGCCCGCCGCCCGGGCCGCGGCCGTCCCGCCGTGCCTCAGAACCATGGCCGCCCCCACGCGATAGCGGCGGCGATAACTGATGACGTCACGACGCAGCGCCCCGCCCAGCCGGCGCAGCGCGACGAGGTGAGCGCGTGTGGCCGTACTTCGGCTGCCGGCCTCATCCCGCCGCAGCCCCTCGGCGGGCGACTGGGAGCCGGCGGCCCCGCGCTCCCCCTCAGGGCAGAGCCCGTTCCCCGCGCCGGGGTCGCGGCGGCCTGCGAGGAGCCCGTCAGGCTGACAGCCTCAGCGCCCACGGAGAAAAGCTTTGGGCGCTTAGTGGTAGGGAATGGCGCTCGCTAACACTTTCCCCCCCGCCTCGCTTTCTCTGTTTTAGGCAGCACCGCAACGGGAATGACGGTGAACACACCTCTCTGCTTCAGGGGAAAAAACATCCTGGCCCCCATGGTGCGCGTGGGAACGCTGCCAATGCGGCTCCTCGCGCTGGACTACGGCGCTGACATCGTGTACTGCGAGGTACGAGTGGGACGGCTGGGAACGTGGTCACTGCCAACAGAGTGAAGGAACGCGGGTGGGTGGGAAATGTGGGGACGTGGTTGCAGAGAACTGAGTACAGGAACAGACGTGGCTTACTCAAGGACTTTCCTTTTTCATATTCTTTCTATTAAAGAGATGGATAGAGTAGCTCAGGAGAATGCTTTGAGCTGTCATCAAGTTATGACCCATGCCATAAGAGTGCTTAATTATTTCAATTAATTTAGACAAAGCACTCACTATAAATTTATTTACATTTTACAGCAGTAGCTTACTTTTGTTTCTAGCATGGTAGATAGGTGTTTGAGCAAAATAAATCTTACAGAAGTACATCAGCACACCATTGTTCTACTCATAAAGAAGTGAAATTGCTTCTGCCAGGTTCTTGACAACAACAGGCAAAGCATTCACAGGTAAGTTTTGGTGGCTAGGCCTTACTTTAGCCCAGGATTGGCTCTACCCTAGGTCTACACCTTGTGGTGGCACAGAGAACAGACATGCCAATAATTTGCCTGTGCTCCCTAGGCCAGCCACAGCTCTTCACCAGGTGCTCAATCACCAGCTCAAGCCATGACCCAACAGTTCCCCCACAGTCATCTTTCATAGTTTGAAACTTTGAGCACAATACTTCTGTTTGTTACCTTGTTCTACTTTTATTAAATAGTAATAAGAATAACTATCAAAACAAGTAACTGCCTACAGCTGGAAGGTTTGTATACTTTTATTCATTAAGATTTTTCCCCCTTTGTTCTCAGGAGCTGATTGACATAAAGATGATGCAGTGTAAGAGAGTTGTAAATGGTAAGCATAGTATTTCTTTGGTTAATATCTGTAAGCATTCGCTTTTTATTCAAGAGAAAAAAAATCATTTTCCTGAATACATCTCATTGTGATCACTGTAAGATGATACCTATAATCCCTCTAAACAGTTCATAGAAACTTAAGTAAGCTTTTGAAGTACCATTCTCACACCTGTATGTTTCTGCACAGTTTTAGACTTTCATTTCTACTTCTCCAGGCACTTCAGTTGTTCAGCCAGGGAAACCACAAGTCTTCTTAGAGGAAAGAGCTAACCAATTAACAACACTGTAGGATACTATAAAAAAATATATATGTATATACTAACACACGATTCTTCCCTACCCTTTACAGAACAGGAAGAGAAACCTCACCGTTGATTTAAGCTGTTGTGGGGATTCAGTGAGTTTTCTGTTAAGCTTTTTGACAGAACTTAGGTCACTGGGTATTGCAGGTGAAGGGGACAGCACTGGGCTCAGCTCACAGCCACCCCTGTGGCCCCTACTGCTACCAAAACCTTATATTAGCCCACTACAGTTGCCAAGAAACATTAATTAAGACTTTAGTAGAGACGGCTTATGATCAAGAGTCTGTATAAGTATTACCTATTAGTACCATTATTAATGAAGCAGTGAATTTGAGATCTTACTGTCATTCTTTCCTTAACTTCAGCTCTGGGGCCTAGATTTGGCATAACATGATTTTCACAGCCAAGTTCTTAAAAGACCATCTTAAGTTTTACAACAGCTGAGTGAGATGAGAAACAGCTTTTTGTAGTATCCCTGTCAAGGAAGAAGTCAACCATAAGTCTACATTCTATTCTTGCCTTTTTGAACACTAGTGTTACATTCATTCTGGCTTACTCCAGTGCTGTTGCTTCCCCAGCAAACAAGTTGGGAGGTAATTTGGGAGCACTAAGTAACGGAGACTGCAATTTACAAGAAGTTTACTGCAAGGATTTAGGGAAGATTAGGTGTCACTGGTTGTTCATGGAAATTTTGCTTGGTAGCATTTTGTTTATATACAAATTGTATAGTCACTACTTCCTTCATGATTACATTTGTGTACTATTTGTTTTGTTTCCCACTGCATATAGAAGTACTTGACACAGTAGACTTTGTTGCACCAAATGAAAGAGTTGTTTTCAGAACCTGTGAAAGGGAGAGGCACCATGTCATCTTTCAAATGGTAAGAAAGCAAAAGCAGGTACTCTCCTAAACAAGGAAGTGGTAGTTAACAGTCTTAATCTATGTCCAAAAGAACTCTATATTATAGGCTATCTATTCTTTGCTGCTTCAGATAAAATTTCACATAACATTCATTGCAGAATCTTTAAACTGTTGGTACACATGCAGTTAACATGCTGCTCTGTAAGTTTTTTATACAAGTGTTTCCAGAAAAGTGATTAAGGTGAATTCTGTGCTCTGAAGTCATCTTGTTTTTGTAATTAGTATTTATTGTACTTCCAAGCATATACATACCAGCAATGAATTACAGTGATGCTTGATCACATGCTTTAATCTTGCACTGTGAGCAGCCTCACTGGAAAGACTAAATCATATTGTTCATCTGTCTGAGAGAGTATTAGGATGTGCATTAATGTTGCTTAAATTGATGGAGCAGGGAGGCTGCATTAGACAATGAAAAAGACTTTTTCAGGGGTAACGGTAGCTCTGGAATAAGCTGTGTGTAGAGGCTATTGACTCCTTAGAGATGGAAATTCTTAAAAAACAGGGTATCTAATTGTGACAGACTGAGAACATTTGGTACTGTTGTAGGTTAGGAAAAAGGATTGATCTTTTAATTACTTTTTGCATCACTTGTCATTCACTGGTTGACATGCTTAAGCTAAATGGTTTTGCTATCTGTTGTGCTGTGTAAGGGTCTCTTTTACATTATAGTAAATGTTTAGAGCAAATATAGTTTTACATTTGTGAAAGTGTACTTTTTTATTCACTTGATGCTATTTTGTGATTATATACTCTTATTTTATCAACAGGGTTCAGCAGATGCTGAAAGAGCCTTGGCAGTAGCTAAGCTTGTGTAAGTCATCTACTCTCACACCATTCCCACTCTGGCTTCATAGTTTCATTGTTGATAGTGGTCAGTGTGGCTTTTTTCCCCCGTTTTTTTTTTTTGGAGGGCAGGGGTTATTTTAAAGAAGTGTCATGGAAGACAAGTTTGATTGAAAGGATAGTGATTGAAAGGATGAAGGTAGGTCTTGGTAGGTTCAAGAAAAGTGTTTTGTTTTTTGTTTTTAAGAACTGAACAATATAGGGTAGTACCAATTTACATCTTGGTGATCAACAGTATAACAGTGTAGACTGCAACTTCTATTTAAAACAGTTCATACTCAAAATAGTAGCTGCATGTTTTCTCTGCAGGGATTGAATGGCACTTCTCCAGTGCAGTGGGTGTGTCCTTGATCTTTCCAATACGGAATTCTGTGGCCTTATTAGCAAGTGTGTTATATCCAATATGCCTGCTAATAACTCCTATTTTTGTGTGGTTTGAAACCTCTAGTAATATATTGTGCAGAAATGAAAAGTGCATCTCAAACATTTTAGAAGGTGTTTTTAAGTCTCCATTTTAAACAGATGGAATTTCCATAAGGCTTTTTGTTGACATTGGTGAATTTGGTGGTGGTTTATATC
This sequence comes from Perdix hodgsoniae, assembly GCA_035772895.1. Classification (NCBI taxonomy): domain Eukaryota; kingdom Metazoa; phylum Chordata; class Aves; order Galliformes; family Phasianidae; genus Perdix; species Perdix hodgsoniae. The sequence continues at coordinate 7,625,610 of JAPSGF010000031.1, forward strand.
ACTTAATTCCAGCTAAACACGTTTAAGTATTCGCAGCTTTTGCACACTGTTACTGAAACACAGTCTGGTTTTCAGACTGCTGTTTAAGTACATATATAAGCGAGAAGCTGAAAATTCAGAAGTTCAAATAAAAGCTTAACCATAAAGTTTACAGTTAAGTCTTATAATGATGAAACAGGCTTCCTGGTAAAGTATCTATTTCCTAATTTTTTTTTAATATGCTGAAATACATTTTTCTCATTTCTTCTATTTCAGAGAAAGTGATGTAGCTGGTATTGATATCAATATGGGCTGTCCAAAAGAATATTCTACTAAGGCAAGCAAATTTTGATTATATCTTTCTCTCGTTGATACCTTCTATAGAAAAGACTTATAGTTCAGAAGCCTCAAAGCTCCATTCTAGGGAATAAGCCTGGCTGTTACGTGTAAGCTTTGTCTTCTGGTCTTTGTATTACTGGCATTTTTAGTATTTGGAACTGTCATATGGAACTATAATGCTTTGTCCTTTAAACAGAGATGACAGTATATTCACATAATTAATACTTTCTCTTCCTAATTTTATGTTATCACTTCTTTCTATCTGGAAGCTTTTATTGTCCTTCTATTAAGGCAAAAAGGCAAATGAGGGCTTGAAGTCTTCCCTGCCTCCTATTATCAGGATAAACATTTATAGAACATGGATGTTGACTACTGTTAAATCAAGTTGCATGTGGATCAAGTAAACTATTCTTTCCATCCCCAAAATAGAACTCTGTGCTAGTTTATTGAATCTGGCACACAAATAGACATAGCCAATTGAAATGAGATATCTGGTTGTTAAATGCAGTGTTGTTAAAACGAGGAATAGTAATGGCCAAACCTGATGCTACCAAATATGCCCATACCTTGTGTGATGCCGTGACATTATACAGATCTCTTATTCTCCTTCTTCTGTTTTTAAGCCAAGAAAATAAAATATTTTAAGTGAATTGTATTTTCCAAAAATGGAATATGTTTCTTGATTAAACTAGTTGAATAGGGAAGGGGTTTATTCTAGGTCTTAAAGAGATAGAGTCTACATGAAGTTTTAGAACAGAAGAACCAAAGAGCCCTAATGATTGTATGTAGAGTGTTTAAGAGATGACTGATGGAATTTTCCCTCACAAAGAATGCTTTTTGTTTGTGGTATATAGTGACCTTAAGGACAGTGTAAGGCATCTTTCAGATATTTAGTACCTTCATTTAAGTAGCTTGTAATGTTCCAGCAACTATCTATTAATAGTCAGTGTTTAGTGGCCTAGGTAATGGTGGAAGAAAAGTCATAAGATTAATTAATTTACAGGTAGATTTTCTCTTCTGTTATGGTTAACTTCATAGATTAGCTTATAGTCTAAAGAAATATTTTTATTCTTCTAATACTTAATCTGATATAGTTTGCCTATGTAGATTTATTGGGTTATTCCTGTTTTAGTCCCACTATCATTTTTGTTGTCTTAGTAATAATATCTGAAAATGATATAAGGAGCACATCAACAATGGAAAAGTACCACAGTAATAGTGAAATGGCAAGGCCTAGCTACAGCAAATGAGAGAAGGTCCAAATATAGCAACTATGGACACAGAAATGAAGGAAAAGAGCTACTTACCTTTGGAAGGTCTCAGGCAGATAGGGATAGCCAGTAAGAGATACTCCCACTGCTAGCCCTTAAATGAGGTCTGGGAAGGGGTGGATCCTGGCTCCACCCCTTATGCTTACTCAGATATATTGCTTGCACCTGAGCTCCCCAGGGTTGGTCCTGCTCCTTGGTGCCCAGGTGGTCAAGAGGGCCAATACTATCCTGGCCTGCATTTATAGTGTGGCCAGCAGGAGCAGGGAGGCAATCATCTCCTCTCTACTCAGCTCTGATGAGGCCACACTTTGAGTGCTGTGTTCAGCTTTGGGTCCCTCTGTACAAGAAGGGTATTGAGATCCTGGAACATGTCTAGAAAAGAACATCAAAATTAGTGAGGGGTCTGGAGCATGAATCTTATGAGGAGTTTACTCTGAGGATTGTTTAGTCTGGAGAAAAGGAAGCTCAGGGGAAGCCTCATTGTGTACCACAACTTCCTGATGGGAGGTTTTGCTGAGCAGGGGGTCAGTCTCTTTTCCCAGGTAACAAACAAGACCTGAGGAAGTAGCCACAAGTTGTGCTAGGGGAGATTTAGATTGCATATAAGGAAAAACTTTTTCTGTTAAAGGGTGGTCAGGTGCTGGAATGGCCACCAGGGAGGTGATGGAGTCACTGTCCCTGGTGATGTTCAAGAGACTTCTGGATGACATGCTACAAAATGTGGTTTAGCAGCTTAGTGGTTGTATGGTAACTGTTGAGTCACGGCCTGAACCACTGATGGAGCAGCTGAGGAAAGGACCCAGTCAGCCCTGGGTGCACAGGTGAAAGCAATTCAGCTGTATGACTGGTAGGGGTGGAGCCTGGCTGCACCTCTCTTAGACCTCATTTAAGGACTGGCAGCTAGTGAGGGTGGATCTCTCTTGAGATTCTTCTTTAGTGAAGCTTTCCCCTGAAAGCCTAGGGCTTTCTGATACAGTTGAGCAATCTTTTTCCCTTCCTTTATAAGTACCTTTCTACTGTGCTTGTTCTTTTGTTATGATGCCTTTGTTGTAATGCCTTTCCTATTGTATTTATCTGTCTAATAGCTACACCAAAGAGCTGTAGTTGTTGTGTTGAGAACATGCCATTAAATTCATATCTGGTTTAAATTTGTATCTGGTAATACTCCTGTTGTTGTCTTATTTAGCCTTTATTACTTTCTTTTGTATTAAAACTAATTACATGAAAGATGACTTTATTCATCCACAAAATCATAATTAAGAATGAAATGCTCATCCTTTATTAGGATGGAAGATCAAAAATTCATATGCTTGAGAATGATTGCTTTCATTTAGTAATGTTGGATCAAAAGAAGTTCATATGATTTTTAGTTTGTTATATCTGCCTATTGGTCTCTAGATCCATGTATGCAGGTGAAATGGTGCTGAAAGAACAATCAAAATATTGAATTCAAAGTGTTCATAATGTGTTTAGTATAGCTACTTAAAAAAGCAGGTTAACTAAGTTTACATTGTGTAGGCAGGAATTACTGAGAGCAAAATCCTGCAAGCATGATATGTAATGCTCAAACAATATATCCTAAATGCTGTGCTGTCACTTTATGAGTAGGAATAGATGATTAGTTGTAAAAAATGGTTTTTTGAAATCTGTTTTCTCCTTGATGTAATGGGAGTGAGTTGGTGCCCTGAATTACTGCTTCATTATTCTGGTACTATTCCAGAAAGCCTTTCACCAAGCTGTTCACTCATACTCCTGCATTTCATGTTTCTCCATTTTCTAATTTCTTAGTGTAATAAGCACTGCAGTACTTTTTCTATGGTCAGCTATTAAATGAAATAATCAAGTTGAAAGATGTGTTTTTCATGTTCCTAATGTCACAGTTCTTATGTGTTTTCTCAGGGAGGTATGGGGGCAGCACTTCTATCTGATCCTGACAAAATAGAGTCTGTAAGTATTATCAGTGTTTATCATTTGTTTTACAAGCAGCATTGGGTGTTTTATCTATCAGATAAAATAATATACTCAATTAGGGACTGTGTTCCTTAAGTATGTAAGATCTTCATAGAGATACAGTAACCAAATGTTAAACTGTTCCAATTTAATTGCATCTTGAAGTAAAGAAAGTTTTGTTCAGGTCACTTCTGTAATACATTTTTTGTCTCTCTCTCCCTCCAGATACTGACTACTCTTGTTAAAGGAATTTGTAAGCCAGTAACATGCAAAATCCGCATTCTGCCCTCAGTAAGGACATGAATTGTTTTATTTAAGTTCTTTATTTTAGTTTAATCCTGTGATTTAAAATCAGTTCTAATACATGGGGCTCTCATAAATTGACATGTTAGACCTGCTCTTGTGAAACAGCATTTGGAATTTTAATTTGTTTGGAGTGCCAAACTTTTTTCTTGCAATTCAAAAGCTCAAGAAAATACTAAACATTAGATGTTTACACATGGCCTTGTTCTATTGAATTCTGAAGGTGGATATTTCCGTAATCACAAATTGTAGTCTTGTTTATTGTAACCCACTGAGTTAATCTCAAAGGCTTTGCTCTGGGTATGCACTGACTGAAAAATGATAAGTGTATTATTGTTGAATGTTGCTATGTGTGGAACTGATGGAGAGTACTACGTGTATTGAGGCACAGTGTGCTTGCCTTTGAATGCAGTGACAGTCTGTATGAGATTTAAAGAGAGGTGAAGCCAGAGTGCTGATGTTATTTCTCCAGCTCCCAACATTCATGTTAACAGTGAAGGTTTCACTACTGAAATTGTATTTACAGTTGTAACTGCTTGTACTTTAGAAGCTACTCATATTCTATGCAGCAAGGAGCTTTGTGTTTCTCAGCTCCTGATTAAATATATGTACAAAGGCAGCAATAATTACAGATGATGCTTGACTTTAAAAGGCTGCAGAAAATTGTTTGATATATTGAACACTAAAATTGCTAACATATGAGGAGATTCATAATCTTTTGCAGAAGCAAAGCTTCCATCACATCTAAAGTATAACCACTAAGAATATTGTGAAAATGTGTATGTTTAAATCTCCAGGTGATGTGCCTTCTCTTCTAGTGAGTGATTCTTTTGAATGTCTGATTACATGTTTAGTTGCTGTGATTGCAAATGAACTGGATAGATACTTCTGTAGGTGATTGAATTGTAACTGAGCTAGCTGTTGTTCACATGTCATTTGCATGTGCACTTAAAGTGATTACACAAACAGATGAAGTCTCTGATAAGAATTACTACTCTATGTAATATCATTTTGTTTCAGAAGTGCTGTCTAATATTGTTAAATGAAAGCTGGCACTTCTGCTTTCTATTTCTATGACTATCTTAGAGCCTCTTCCTATTTTTTCAAGCTGGTTTTACAGATATGTCCTCTCTCAGAGCAGCAGGTGGGCTTCTATCTCTGTGTTTGTGCTACCTGGTAGGTGTTGCATTTTTTGGAGACTGTGCTATTTAGTGATGAGCCACAGATTGCCTTCCAGCTTTTGAAAAGAAAACTGGCATTTAAAAAAAAAATCTCCTTGTCCCTGAAGCTGCAGAGCTATATAAGGCAGGCTAATTTAGCAGCGTACCAAATTTCTTTCTGCCTTTTAACAGCATCTTTTTCAAATATATATGTTGGGAGCTTCCTGTTCTTCTCTGCTTCTTTGATTCACTAGTCAGATGTGAATGCCATTTGTATTTTAGTTACTAGTTAACTCTAAGATGCTTCTGATAGGAATATTTGTAAACACAAGGTTGCATTTTAGATTGATTTCAGAAGGCTTTCTCTTAATCATCTATCTAAGGTGTGTTTTAGTTACAGATCACAGAGTAATGGTTAAAGAGAACTTGCTAACTGTTCGGTATTTCAAATGAGCCCAAAAACCTGATGGAAGGTACTCTTTGGTAGAGTGTTGTGTTGTCTGGCTCAAGAAAGTTGGCAATCCATGGTTTTGAGGGACTATTGAAAATGGATTCTTGTTCTTGCAATGAAGTATATGTTAAGAAGGTGTATGCGTTGGGAGTGGAATTATGGGGATCACGTGTCTCTTATGTCTCTCACTGAAAGACAAGAATTCTGGTATTTGTTTTGTATCTTTGAACTAAGATTGTCATTCTCTCCTATCACTCAGGTTGAGGATACTGTGAATTTGGTAAAGAGAATAGAAAAAACTGGTATTGCTGCCATTGCAGTCCATGGAAGGTAAATCTCTTCCAGGCAAGAGTTTTACATCCTTGCTACGCTTTGCTGGCAAATGTTGCACAGTAAGATATGATTAGAATATATTCTGCAAATAATATGTAATTCTCATTTCAATTGCTAGCTAAATAAGAATTCTTAAAAATCAAGCTGTTCATTAGGGAATTGGTCTTTTTAGTGCTAATAAACATTTACTGCTATCTTTCTAGAAGTTTAGGTTCAATAAAAAAAATAAAACTGTCTTGCACATGGTGTCTAAATCCCTGCTAATCTACGATTACAGATATGGAGCTACAGTAGCAATAACTTTAAATGTATTTGATTTAGAAGATTCACACTTGAAAAAATGAAATATATAAACAAAATCAAAGATAAGTATTTAAAATTTTTTAGGTAGTTCTGCTGTGATCTACATATGTACAAGTTTCTTAGGAATTTTTTGGTCTTTTTCCTTTGTTGGAAAGGAAGAAGGAGGAGAGGCCTCAGCACCCTGTCCACTGTGATGTGATCAAAGCCATATCTGAAGCAGTCTCCATTCCAGTAATAGCAAAGTAGGTTGGAGTAATCAGCTGGTTATTGCAGTATACCTGTACCTAGCTTAAGATGTACTAGTACAAAAGAAAAGAGATTTTTCATGTGGGGGCAAATATGTTACAGGATGGGCAATAATTACCAAGTATCACTTTCAAACAATGTCAGTGTGTTTTTTTTGTGTTCCCTGTCCATTAAAGATTGTGTGGAAGTATGCAGTTTGTTTAAAACAAGCTGTCTTCGTTCTGTTTTTTAAAAAAATTAAAAGAAAATGTGCAGATGATGAAAAAGTAAACTGTAATCAACATTTCAATGGTCTATTGCTAACAACTCAGAACCATTTTTCCTCTTAGTTTATAGAGATATCCTGAATGCAGTATCATCGTTAATAATGTAATATCACATTTGAAAATACAAGGCTGTGTTAAAGCTTGTAGAAAAGCAAATAAAACTTTCTGGATCATAACAGTGATGTTCATTTGTAGTGGAGGATCTCATGACTTCATCAAAGAATATACAGATATTGAAACCTTCCAGAAAGCAACAGCTGCCTCATCTGTAATGATAGCTCGTGCTGCCATGTGGAACCCATCTGTCTTCAGAAAAGAAGGTCTTTTCCCCTTGAAAGAAGTCATGCAAGATTACATCAAATATGTATGTATTTTTTGGAAGATTTTCCTTGTGATTAACATTTTTTAGAATTTAGTCCAAATCTTAATACAGTGTCTTAGTTCCTGTTACTTTCAGAGACTTAAACTGGTGATATTTTAACATACAGGATATTACGAGAGTCTTGCAAGTAAACCATCCCCGCTTCTGTTTGGTATTGTATTCAGTAAATAATTTACAGAAATCATTCAGAAAATGATTCTCTTCTTACATGCTGTTTCTTTAGTCCTGGTTTCTTGGCAACATTTGTGAGGCTCACAAGGCTATCCAAAAGGCTCTCCATCCAAGGCTATCCATCTAGGAATTTGAAAAGTCTATGATAAGTAGGGCAATTCTCTGGATGCTATTTGTGCAATTAATGTTGAACAGATAAGTGAAGGAATATTGACTACTTGGTTGCTGTCAGCTTCATTTTTAGAAGTTAATTGCCTATCACAAATACTGTCAAGAATTTTTAGCAGTCAGGAAGCCAAGGTTAGATGAGTAGTCTTGAATATATTGAGAAAACTGTACACTATATTTTGCATTTCAAAAATGATGTTGAAAGTCATCAAGAGACATGAAGATTACCTAATAAAAACTTATATGGTATGTCTTTATGTACTTTGTCTTTCTCAGGCAGTGAGATATGATAATCACTATACCAACACAAAATATTGTTTGTGTCAGATGTTAAGAGAACAGTTGGAAACTGCTCAGGGTAAGAAGCTGCACGCAGCACAGTCCACACAGGAAATCTGGTAAGCACGAGCTTCAGAAACAGAAATTGTGTTCTGTATCAGACTTGCAAACCAGTTCTGTCAGTAGCACTGCCTGGCACTTCCAACATTCAAAGTTGAAAAAAAGAAAGTATACTTGCTGAGCTATGCAATACACTAACCATTTTCAAATTTCCTCCATGTTCAGGAGTTAAAAGGGTTTAACCCTAAAAGTATCTACATAGACTTCAGCTAACTTGAGAGGTGCTTAAACAGGAGTTTGTCCAATATTTGCATTAAATTATTCAGTTAAGAAGTTTTATTATTCTACAGAGGTAGTCTAGAGCCTGATAGTTTGGAGCTTGTCTTCTTTCAGAGCCGTGGGTTGTTTTAGGGTTTTTGTTTTTCTTTTTTGTTTTTGAAAGGAAGGCTTTCCATATTCCTGGGATTTTTATGACGTAATGCTTGTTTTAAATGAGTGTGTAGAGATGAACTCAAAACAATGTATGAAGATAATCTGTATGATACTTGCACGCACTTCTCTTGTGCCACTTTCATATCTGAACATTTGTGACAACTTTTTTGAGGAAATTGCAGGTTAGTACTTGAAGTACTGCACTTAAAAAGAAAAAAAAGAAAACAAAGTTGCATAGGCAGATGAGGATAAGGTGAAGTATTTTAAAACTGAAAGATGGGAGGTTGTTTAGAGGAAATTTTCTACTTAAAGGGTGGTGAGGCGCTGGCAAAGGTTGCCCAGAGAAATTGTGGGTGCTCAATCCCTGGGGAAATTCAAGGCCAGATTGGATGGGGCTTTGGGCAGCCTGAGCAGGTGGGTGGCAACTCTGCCCATAGAAGGGATTGGAACTAGATCTTCAAGGTGCCTTCCAACCCAAGGCATTGTATGATTCATGAAATATAGTAGCTGTACTGAGTCTCTTATTCCCAGACCTCTAAAATGATGTGAGGCAAGTTCTTGGAAGAAGAAACTTCAGTTTGCAGTCTGAAACAGTTTGTTTATATGATAATAAAAAATGTTGAAAACTTGAAATATTCTGCAAATGAAATTACTGTTTTCTGGCAGCACATAATCCACATTCTGCTCATGTTTAAAAATGTAAGTGCTTGCAATTCTTTTATTTGTTCACTGTGATTTACCAACACTTTCTCTCACCACCCACTGTTATGTTACAACAGCCAGAGAAGAGACTTGTATTTTATGCATAAAAGGAGCCAGAGTCCATTAACTGAAAGGAGCAGTGGAACTTGTAAATTATACTTACATTTGCAAGTTAGTTTCATTTTTGCAGTGTTGAACAAATTTTACTGTAGTAACATGCTCTTTTTGTGTATAGTTTTCTAATTTGGTTAGAAGATCTGCAGTGTAGTCCAAAATTGAAACAATCTTTTACAACTTCAAATAACTGTAGCCAAATGGATGGTGGTCTCCAGTGAATTAATAGTAAGGTGTATAACGTAGAGGAAAGGAACTGTTAAATAAGGTTCAAGCCTTTAAACAGGCCATTAGGGGGGTACAGTGTATGCACATCAGTACTGGGCAAAGGTCTGGGGTGAAACTATGATACTTAATTACTGTCTAGTGATTCTTTAGGGCCTTCCAGATTTGAACACAGGCAGGTTTTGTGTGATGCAATAACAATTGTAAAATTGGCTTAAGCGCTGTGCATGCATAAGAGAGGTGCAGAGGAGAGAGCCTCTTAGAAATTCATTGTATCAGTTTTCATCAGCAAACACACAGCCTGCTAACCATTGTTCCAAACTGGCTGGTTAATGTCCAGGTAAAGAAATAACTTACAGTTATGGAAGATGAGCTTATAGTCCGACAAAAATGTTAATGCTGCTGCCTTGTGGTGATGATGGTGTGTTGCAGCCCTATGAGATTTTAACCTCAGTACTGAGTGAAAGACAGGCTGCTGCATTTCAGATGAAAGAATTTATGTAAAAGCACATTCAGCTTCAACACTTTTCCACTTACTGCATTGGAGATAGTGTTGTGGCTAGAGTGCATTTTATTGTTGAACAGCCTGGTGTCATTGAGTACTCTGATCTTATTCAGCAAGTAAGTTTTCCAGTGCTACAGGCTTTACTGTTACCTATAGAAAATTAGTAGTCTCAATATTTCAGAGCAGATGCAGTGGCAGGGTCTGGAATTTAAAATGACTTGAAGCACTTGCCATTGATCCAAATCTTAGTTTCCTCCTGTGTACTGGAGCTTGCAGATAATGCTCAAATTGGGCTAATAACTTGAATGAACACTGCAGGATGTGTATTTGATTCTGCCTGGAGTTTCATATTGCAATTTAAATATATAGTGATGGAAACAAGAACTTTCTTCTACTTTCATTTCAAGTGTGTCTGAGAAGTGAAGGCGAAACAATATCATGTCACCATATAGAATATAGCTATACTTTCATGTGATTCCCTGCACACATGTACTCTATTTCAAAACAGTTGTTTTCTATATTTATTTTCGTTGGTTAGAAAAAAACATGGTCTGATCTCTAATACAAAGAAATTCCATTTCAATAGTGAAGCCTTTGAAATGTCTGAGTTCTACAAAGAAACAACAGCTGTTTTTGAAGCTAAGAAAACATCTTTGGAAACTAAGAAGCAAGATGAAGATGACCAGATGGAAGATCCAGATGTAATAAAAATGTCTGTTAGATTTGACAAGTAAGCATACAAATTTATTTTATTTCAGTGGCTTGCATTTACAAAATGAATTTAACAATATTTTGTAGTTTTTGGAGAGTAATGATTTGCATAGCAGCATGTACAGAGTGATTTTCTTTCTATGAAGCAATTTGTAGATGTAATTAAGTAATCACTAGTATCACTCTTCTTCCTGTGCTATTTAAATGTTATGGTATTTACATGTTCTTCAGTTTCAGGCATTTGGAGACTCAGTAGTTTATTAAAAGTGCTATGCAATTAAAAAAAATCAGGTATCTGTAGGTAAACAAATGAATATACAAAAGGTGTCAAGTGTTCAGATGTTTCTTGAACTGTCTAATAAGAAAGTGGCATTTTTCTCTTTTTGAGCTGTAAAAGTAAACCACAGAAAGTAACAGTAAAAGTAATCAAATGAGCAGCACTTATTTTGTTGAGTTATTGACCTGATTTAAAGTAGCTCTGCTTAGTGAGTAAACTCTAAGCACAATTATTGACCACAAATATTTTTGTCTAGGCGGGAATATCCACCACAGATTACTCCAAAAATGTATCTTCTGGAATGGTGTAGGAAAGAAAAGCATCCTCAGCCTGTTTATGAAACTGTGAGTCAATCAAAAAACCTTTTCAAACTTCTCTTTGTAGTTCTGAGACTTGGTGTAGTGAGTTCAGTTTCCCAGTACAGTATTGCTCTGCAGTAAGATGGCAGCTTATTTTATTATGTAAAAGTGAGATCTTCAGTTCCTGTGAAGGTGAAAGAAGTAGCTGCAATTACAGGTCGTTACACAGAAGTCCATGACTGAGTAACTTCTGTGATGTTAGAGTTTGGTTTCAGAATGTTTTCTTCTGTTGCTGGATGCTGTTGAATGTTGAAAGAACTAAACTGGACAGGAGTAGCTGCTTATTTAGGTTGAGGTCATTACTTACTGTTGTGGGTTCATTCTTGTAAGGCAAAAGTATTCGTAGTTTGGATAAATCTTTTTCTAATTCTGATTATGCAAGGTTAATGCTTTAGAATTAGAGTAGTTTCAAGGGTATTATTTAATGGGGTGTAAAGACAAGAATAATAAGGAACCTTGACAGTCTTTGCTGCTTTTGACACATCTACCTTTTAAATTCTTTTTTTCTCTCCAGGTTCAAAGGCCACTAGATAGACTATTCTGTTCAGTGGTGACAGTAGCTGACCAAAAATACAGATCAGCTCTGTGGTAAGTTAATGCTTTTGTAGCTGTACTGTAGTTATTTCTGATGTGAAGTTGTATGACTTCAATAAAAAGATACCTCCTAAAGCTATCTCTAGGAGTAAGAAAGGATTAAAACTTTCTGAGAATGGAGTGTGATGAGAGATTAAGTTCAAGTGAACTATTATTCTATATCTTAATTCACCTAATACGATGATCCACAACTTTAGTGCAAGGCGAGCACATAGGTGACCTGCTTCAATTGTGCCTGCAGAGTCCAGTAACAAACCAAGGGAGACAGAGGAGACATTTGAGGGGGCAATGTCTTCAGCCACTATAGCAGATCACAGTACCAAGTCAGGATTAGGTGACTATAGTGAAGTAGAAGAGACAGTTCAGTGGCTACTCAGACTTCACAGTTGATCAACAGTTACATCTGGTGCTGCTTTGAAGTTTCATGACAGTTTATCATCTATTAATACTGGGATAGGCTACAGGCATTTGCACCTAAGTTGAACCTGATACAACTGCAGAGTTAAACCTCAGTATTGGACACTGTAAAGTGGATAAACGCAAGCAATTACTGGTGTTTCTGGGACTATTGTTCAAAAACTTCAGGAAGCAAAGCTCAGCTGGTATGAAATTTTAAATCTGAGGATTGCAGCTACTTGGCCCAAATGTATACTGACCTTTGAAATGAAGAGTTTCAGATGCAGCTGTTCCTATCAGCAGAGGCAAATCAACACTGACACCTAGCAAGATTCAAATCACTTCTGGAACTGCTATTTTTTCTTCTACTGTGAAATGACTACAGATGCTGTTTATTTCGTGATGTTGCATCAGAGACAGGAAAGTAATTGCTCTGGCAGTGTAGAGGCTTCAGTTTCTACTTTTACTTATGCTCTGTTTGTTCTTCAGGGACAAGTCAAAGAAACTAGCAGAACAGGCTGCAGCTATTGTCTGTCTGAGAACACTGGGTGTCCCAGAGGGAAAGCTGTGTGAGGGAGAAAACCACCTGATTAATAAACGCAAGAGGGAAGACCAAGAGCACAAGAGGGAAGACCAGGAGTGCTTGAATAACAGAGATCGTGGAAAAGATCTTGTTGAGCCTTCCCATAAAAAAGCTAATTTTGCTGAAGAAAGTTCTGATATGAATGTGCCTAAGATGCAACGGTAGCATGGAGATCAGAGGCTTCAATACAACTATACAGAAGCTAGAAATTAGCTCCTATTTGTATATCTTGCTGTTCGCACTTCGTCTGGATTCTGAGATGGCTAAATTCCCTAGCTGTGGAAAAATGCCACTAAGATTTACTGTTTACCATTTGTTATCCCCATGGTGCCTTTCAGACAGGGTAAGTTAGCAATCTGATTTTAGAAAACATTGAGAATGCTATCTCAAACAATAAATTCTTTTAATATCAGATTCTGTAGTCTACTTTGTCATTGACTTCATTCTTTTAACGTATTTATGATATGCTGGTAAGAGATATGAATACAGCAGGAATAAGCAGATGGAGTCATTATGGAGCTAATGTACAAATGTTTTAGTTGCAAGTAGGCATGGTTTTAGCAAATGAGTTTCATATATGATGTGAGGCTTTATTTGCATCCACCATATTAACAAAAAGGATTTTGCGGAGAGGGGAACTTGAAAATAATAACAGTAAGCATGAAAATAACATTTCTTCTTGATTAACTTCTTCATTTTACTCTCCAGAAATGTGACAGCAGAATTAATCACACTTTCCTGGTCTTAGGTATTATACTAGTATTTTTTCAATAAGGAATTGGAGCTGAGCTTGATAGCTGTGAATAATTTGAACAAATTTAAGTTTGAGCTGTTTTGTACTTTTAAGCTTAGAAATACAAGTAAATGTCTACATGTGTATTACTAGCAGTATGGGCATTAAAGTATGGCAGGCACATCCAACCTGCAGCCTTTGGGCTGCATGCAGCCCATCTCAGCTTGCAGTGCAGCTGCCCTCTGCCCTGTGCCATCATGGTGGCAGCTGGCACACTCATTGTTCAGCATCAACCGAATATATCAGTGCACTGTTAACCCTACATGGGCTGAAGCCAGGACAAGGAAAGGGAACAGTGCAGTTCCAACTCAAGTACGAAATAGTTTTGTGTTTTGCTGCATTGGATAAACAGTCCTCTGAACAGTGGAAAAATATAGTTATACTTCCACTGTAATTAAGGATTAAGTTTCAAGATTGCAAAAAAAAACATCAATTTTCAGTCAGTATAAATACGTGACCTGCACGTTTTTCAAGTGGAATGGGTAGAGTTGTGATCAGACATTCAACTAAGAAATCTGATCATGTCTCTTTACTGGACTCACAAGCCCTGTGTTAACAGAAATTAACAGAAATATCCCTTACTTCACAGTCATGCCTTAGGTCATTGCTTTTGGCTGTATGTATATTTGTGGACTGTTTTCAAGGATGCAGCACAGAAAAACGCAATTTCATCAGAAATCTGACCAAGACTGTGGGACCTCATGAAGAGTTGAAACTACTGCCATTGAACCAGATTGAGGTGTTTCATAAAAACAAGGTCAAATATCCCACTGGTTGTTTGGTTTTGTGGATATCCTTTCTTTTAACAAACTGTTAAACATTAAAATGTTTTGTTACTCATATGTTAACTATATTACATATATTACGAGGGCAGCTCCAAAAACTGTCTCATGATGTCAGAGGCAGAGGTTGGTATGGTAGTGGAGTTTGAATCTTCCTGCCAATATTCCCATTACATTTTGTTGCTGTCTGACAGATGGCAGCAGAGGGGCGGTCTGACAGAAGGGCATCTGACATGGAAGCGTGTATGAAGCAAAGGTGTGTTGCTGAATTCCTACATGCAGAAAAAATGACATCCACTGAGATTCATCAGTGCTTGCTGAATATTTATGGAGGCCAACATGTGGGCGTGAGTGCAGTGAATGCTGTGTTTCAGCAGTAGCAAAGTGGTTCTGCTGGTACAGGCTTTTATGGGGATGGCATGCAGGGTTCTGTTCTCCCTGGTAAAAATACAGAGCTAATAGCGGTGACTGTGTTGAAAAACAACATTGTGTAGCTGAGAATTTGCTCTATCAAACTGTGTTACTGTGCTCATTGTATCTGTTGTAGCTTCCATGGAAGTCAACAGGTGGCTTTATTTTTGGAGCAACTTATATAAGTGCAGCCCAAACAGGTCCTCTTCACCCAGTGTGGCCCAGGTAAGCCAAAGGGTTGGACACCCAAGAAGTATGGCTGTGTGACTTTTTGAAATGAGACTTGATTTTCCTCAGTTGGCGATGCTGGTGGTCTTAATCAAAATCAGTCATCATCTTCGAATTAACAGTTCTGGTCTGAAGACAAAATTACAAGGATACCATGCCACGATTTCTGGAGTACTGTGTAAATGTGCAAAATACAGCGTGCTTGGATGTTCAGGATACTCATCAAAATTGCTATTTAAAATTTGCCATCCTTTTCTTAAATGCTGGTGCTGATATGAAGCCATTCTTTTGTAAAGGAAGAACAGTATCTCACCAGAGATATTAAATATAGATATACATTCATTTTTAAAACGTCTGCTCCTCAGATCACAGAGTAATTCCTAGCAAATCCATCCAGTCATTACTCATTTTGTATATTGCTCTAAATACAGTTCAGCATACTTGAAGTTGATATGACTTTTGTATTAGAATTTTATTCCAAAGCTGCAAAATAATTTGCGGTATTAAGCAGAAATGAAAGAAGTAGCCATTTTCCTACTGAGTGCTGTCTGGTGGCCTGTGTTTATTTATAGTTTGGTGCCATCGTAGAATGATAGAGGAAAAAGTAATTTTTTAGGTCCTGCTAGCAGTGTGGTGGCTTGCAAGATCTAGGTATCATAGAATCATATAACGTTTGATCTTGGAAAGGGCATCTGATCTAATTCCTCCCTGCTCAAAGCAGGTTCAACAGGAGCAGGTTGCTCAGGAATGTGCGTAGCTGGGCTTTGAGTATCTCCAATGTCGGTGAGCCCACAGCCTTTTTGGCAACCTGTTCAATCACCCTTGTAGTGGGAGGGGAAAAAGTCTTGTTTCTCTTATTTTTGTTTTCCAGTAAGAACATGTATTCAAATTGTTATTTAAATTATTATGTGGTCACCAATGCTTATGTTTATTTGTCTTAATTTGTTGTAATACATCGATGAAATGGTCTGTGCTGTTGTTCTGGATGGGCACAGCTAGGCCAAACGGTCAGAGCATGTGAAGATGAGAGTGAGAGTCACCCTGTTGGAATGAGCATTCAGTGCTAAATATAGAAGTGCTGTATATTCTGGCAAATGGTGAGAAAGCAGAACATATGTTGGATACCCTTGACCAGTGTCAAAAAGGGAAGCTGCAGTTGTGTGTGTACCTGTGTATGAAAGTATTTATGCTTGATGTTTGTTTTCTGTCACATGCCTTCTTTCTTAATTATTTTACAGCTAATGTGTGACTTCTTGCCCCGTGTCCATTATTCATCTTAATTAAAAAACAGTTAGGGCAATTTGTATTTACTACGCATATTCCCTCCCAGTTACTGGTTTTAAAGTAATCACTTCTGTTAGCACAGTGCTTTCCTTCTAGGACTTGTTCTATTCATGTCAGTTTTAAGAAGCAAACTGCATTAGTGAGTTGGCTGTAGGGCAGCTTCTGTTTTCTGCTGTACCTTTTATAAACAGAAGGTGGCAGATATTTCGTTTTTATTCTGGAAAATATGCTTACTTCTGCAGTGTTTAATGATTCAGCCATTGTGCTTTGGCATTCTTACATAGGATGCCAATGGAGACTGCAGTTGGGTTGGAGGGTATTTAGCCTTATTCTTCAGATTTTTTTTCAATATTTAGTTAAAAACAAAAAACAAGCACCTCTTCATCATAAGGAGTTCAGTCAGGCAGCCTTTCTTTCCCATCACAAGGCAAGTAAACAGGAAAGCAGTTGGGTTTGAGTCTTGGTACTGATGTTTCAGAAACCATTCCCAATACTTGCTGAGGTGTGATCCATGCGTATAGGGAGGGCTGTGTCTGTCCCCCCTGAGGCCTATATGTGCACTGCTTATTGGAAGCGGGAGTGGGAACGCAAAGATACTTTTACTAGCCTTTTAACATGGATGTGCTTGCTGGGCTACCTCCGGGGCCTTGCTGGTTGGAATGCTTTTTGGAATGTCCCAGGCTCTGAGCCCAACCCCGCCCTGGAATGTGAGGTTAAATGTTGGCGGCACAAATACAGAGTTTGAATATTGAAATCCTAGAGTTCTCCAGCGCTGCAATTTCAGAAAGCTGGCAAGTGAACCACATGTCAGCTCAGCTGCTCTCTGATTCAAAGAGTAAGCATGCCTTGGGTTGCTGGGGGAAGAGGAGGAGGTAGGATGTTTTTTGTTTTGGTTTGGTTTTTACTTACCCGTTATGACCTGCAGAAGGGCATGCTTTTCAGACGTTAACTGGCAAGATTGCAGGAGGTCCCAAACAGGTGCGAAGTTGAAAGAAGCCTTCATTCACAAAAGTGTTTTATCAACACTTCTTTAAACCTGCATACTTAGAGCTGTTGCCTTATTAAGAAGTCTGCCTATATTTGAAACTGTTTCTGAGATGGCCTGCAAGGCTCGATTCCATCTGTACAACAGTGCAAGAGGCCAGTGTTCAGACTTTTATTCTGAGACTATGATGACAAAGCTGATGAGAAACATTAAAAGCGACATGCGAGCCCTTTGGTGAGGAGGGAGTGCCTTGTGTATTGTTAAACAGCAGTTGCCTAGGTCAATTAAGGAGAAGAACTGATGAGCTCCAGAGGGAGCCTAGTCTAGTCATCCTTACTCAAAGGAGTATTAACTTCTGTATTTATGAGAAGAGGCTTAAAAATATACACATTTGTGGTGTTCACTTGGCTTCCGATTGAAATTCTGTTGCAGGAGTTAATGTGAATCTGCCCATTAAATATCCATTAGGTAAATAAATGCTTTTCCCTTGCTCTGGTATAGTGGGAGAGTCTCTGTTTTCCTTTTTTAGAAAGCTGTTGTCTGACAGATATCCTCTTGCAGGAGGCTGCAAAGCACTGGAGTGCGAATCTGACATTTTACTCATATTGACATAATTTTCCTTGGTGGTCTCCATGTATTTGTTAGTACTTTTGAGATTTGTTTTGAAATTGTTTGATATGTACAGTGGGCTTCTTGCTTAAGTGTTTGGTCAGTGATTGTGACTGAAATAGTTTTAACTTATTCACAGTTGTAAAAAATAGATTTTCGATTAGTGTTTTGTGGGGTTGAGCTCACAACTGAATTTGAGTGCAGATCTTCAATCTATCCTGTTAAACTGTTTTAATATTATTTAAACATTTTACCTTTCCTATGAAGTTACATTGGTTTGTAAAGTTACCCATGTGATGCTGCATGTGCCACACGTGTCTGTGTACTTGCCACCATGTATGCTGTGCACAGCTGTTAGTGAGGATGTTAGCATATTGTCACAGGTCTGTAAGGGAAACTTCTTAAACTGATAAAGCTGTCTTCCCTCAATGACACTGGAGAAAAGCCAGAGTTACAAAGATGTTAAACTGAAAGTTAATATCTCTTCATCTTTTACAGGGTTGAAAAATATTCTCTTTTGGAGTTAGGAAACAAAAGGACTCTGATCAAGGTTCATTAAGAAGTTTCTTGGTGGCTCTCATTACTTGATTGAATGTGTGCTTATCTACTGAAGAAATTAACTGTTGTGGTTTTCAAGTTTCTCGTGTAGCAAAGACTGGAATATCACTTAGTACTTTACTGTCTCAGTAGCTCTCTGAACAATTATAAAATTTAAAGCAAATATTTTGGCAACTGTGTATCTGCTCTAGTTACATACTCATATGAGACCCAGGCAGCAAACAGAAGTTGAAACCATAATCGTTTTCTTCTTGCTGTGCTGAAATAGAGCAAATCCTGGACGCCAGACAGAACACAAGTAAACATGTCTGGGTAGATGTACCTATACGAACCACAAAACCCATGAGATCTTAAGGGTGTTAAAAACAATGTGGGACAGTTTCACTTCAGCAGTAGCATACATTTCTTTCCCCCGTATGGCACACAATGTTTTTTTTGTAGTTTTTCAGAAGTTAATCGAACATTAAGAATTATGTCATTAGGTGGGAGGGAAATGCAGATCAAGTCTTTCGTACTGCCATAAGAATGGTAAGATTTCAGAAAATTCAGGATTAAGCAAGTAAATCACTGTTAGACTGTGATGCCTACCTGTCATATCAGTGACTTGTTTAGTGTGCCCTGTGACATTATCTTATTACAGCTAACACCAGCTTGCGTACTTTGCACTGCCTGATTGTGGAAAACAGTTGTAGTACTTAGTGTTTATAGTTCTTAGGCTATATAAATACTGCATTGTGAATACTAAATCAATAGGGATTTAATAAACTGTCTTCTCTCTCGTTAACTTTTATGAGTAGGCCACATGTTACAATATAGACTGTAAAATTTGTTGTGGTTTGTTCACCAGTGTAGGTGATGTATGAAAATTGCAGTGTGATCTGAGATGTGTTCACATCCTATAATGGCAGTGATGCTATCAGAAGTGAAGAGATGAGTAGAGCAAGTAAAAAGAGAACTAGTCATCGGCATTTCACTGCACCATACACGCAGCTGAATGCATTTACTTATAGATTCTGTCTTCAAAACCATTTTCCTGTTCCTGGCTCATATTCAGTGGAATGGAGCCAGAGTATACTAAATTTCTCTCCATTCGTTGTTAGAAACAAAGACTGACGTTTCAGATTGCCACTGTTCTGTGGAAGCAAATGCAGCTCCAAGTAAGATGGAGGACAGCTTGCATCTTGTTTCTTCTTGTGGAGAGCCACACTGAAGACAAACGGATTTGCTCCACCCCTACTTGGTTCCTTTTTTCATACATCTTAATTTAAGAAAAAAAAAAAGCAATTCATATGAAGAGGAGATTTTCCAGAAAGGGTTGATGTATTTCCATGAAAGGAAGAGCTAACCTCATCCTGTTAAAAAAATATCTTGCATTTTCACCTATCACTGCTAGATTGCCATTATGCTTACCATTTCTCTCTCAGCCCAGCCTGTGAACTCACCAGATCACCTGGTCGGAGAAAACATTTCGCCCACACAGTTCACACTGTTCTCACTTCCCCTGTGTTTTAGAACACTACACGCGAGCTGTTGTAGCGATATCCTATATGCCCAGCAGAACAGATGTTTCTGTGTGAATGCATGTACAAAAAGTGAACTCTCTCCTATATGAATTTCACTTTTTTGGGTGGAGTCAAACCTGATCCTCAAGCTATGAAATCTCTAGAGAGGTAACGTAGTAGCTGTCCTGTTTAGGGTGTTCCAGTCCTTTAATTATATCCTTGTAGAACAGATACCTTGGGACAGTGGAAAATGCTTCTTTTCTAAAGCCAGAACTTGCACCTAGATCTGTAATTTATTACACTTGGTTGAGATGTTCTTCTTTAACATGTTTGTGGCCTACTCTTTTTCTCCTCTCTGCAATAGTTTTCCCCAATGTAAGTTCAAGACAGAGTACCTATGAGCAAATGGAAAGAATATCCTTCAACTTAGTATGTGGTGGTACTGTGCTTTTGAGCAGCCCTGTTTAGAAGGACTTGAGGATCCTGGTAAAAGAGAAACTTAACATGAGCCAGCAGTGTGCATTGTCAGACCAGGCCAACAACATTCTGGGCTGCATCTAAAGAGGGGTGGCCAACAGGGAGAGGAAAGTTATTGTCCCCCCCTGCTCTGCCCATGTGAAACTCCATCTGGAGTACCACATCCAGGCCTTGGACCCCAGCTCAGGAAAGCAGTCTGCTATATTCTGTCTTCTGTTGGTAAGTTTGGTTGGCATTTCTACAACTGTGACTTAAAATGATTCTGCCTAAGTACAGCTCAGCCTTTAGACAAAAAGCCTTTTGTACGTTTTTAGCAGATTTTGGGATACTGACAAAAGCTGCTCTTGGCTTACTGAAGTTATTCTTCACTCCAGTTGGTGTGGGACTGGGAAAAGGGTGTCCTGGAAGGGTAATTCAGAATAGTTTCTGGTCTCAGTTGTTTTCTTAGTTTCACTGAGGTGAAGTTAGCTTTTCTAAATACCATTCTTTTTTCCACTTCAGTATTTAGAGAAGGCATGTCAAGCTCAGCAATGCTTTTATCTGAACATAAATAGTTACCATGTTAATCCCCAAATTTCCATTGCAAGCCTTTCTTACATCCCTGGGTGAATGAAAATGAATAACGCACTTGAGTTACCAGTGCAGTACTGTGTAGGTGTCGACTTCTGTTCAAGAAGGTTTGTAGCTGGAATGATGAACCAATTAATCTGTTTTCTTCCTGTCTTTGCTTGGCAGTGATTGTTTCAGTACTGTGTGTCATGAAGCAGTAGAAATATCTCTTTGATTTTTATCTTGTACCACCTATTACATTCAATTGATGTTGGTACTAGTTGTCACGGTGCTATTTCTGTAGCACCTCCATTTATACATATGCAGACAGGAGGCTTTAACTAAAGTGGAATAAGCTGCTGCTTACAGTCCAGTTCTTAGTGTGAAACATCCTGTTGACAACCTCAGCACAAAGATCAGTGGCAGAAAACAAGAAAAGCAATTAAAACATTTTAGTCCTTTTAGGTACAATATCACCAGTTCAGCACTCAGAATTAAGTGATATGGGGCCCTGTGGAGTTTGTGCTGTAGCTGATCTCCTAAAAGAATTCAATAATGCTCATACTTTGACAATTTTATGTGATTTAGCGCAGGCGCTTGTGAGATGAGAAGGGACAGACCAACTGGATGTGCAGTTGTTTGGTAAGGTTCTGTGTGATTCTTGAAATGGAACTGGGAAATAGCTTATATTGCTGCCCAGTATGCTTGGCATCTATTTGTTGCTCAGTAGTTTGTAGTCAAGTTCCTAACTTTTGCACAGCTGATAAAAGCTATCAAATTTATTCTGTTAATTTGTATAGATTTCTCCATTAAGCAGCAATATATAATATTGAGCTCTGTCAGCAGCTTTTGTGTTATAAACACATCCACAGTTCATAATGAACTGCTGTAGTTTTACACAAAGCTAGCACCAAGAGGATCTTCCTTGATAAGTGAGGAAGTTGCATGATCTGTCATTAGCTTCCTCCTAACGAGAAACAACTATCTTCAACCACATCTTTTAACTCCCACACCATTGTGGATATTGAGATACTAAGCTTGGTTTATTTTAAAGGTCATCAAGTGAGATCTAAGACAGAGTTTCTAAACTATAAACAAAACATAGCTCCACAAGAGGAAAATGCAGATTATCAAAAGTGAGTGAAACTTAATACCAGCATCTAAAAATAGCTTTTCTTTATGGCTTAAAAACTTTAGCAATTATGCACAGGGTTGGGTTTTTTTTTTTGCTGTTGTGAGAGAAAGTTTAGGTCTGTGTGAAAGACAGTTTTATTTTCTATGTAATAGCAACATCCAAAATAGGCCAAGTGCTAAGAGTGTACGGAACGTTCACTGTGAAGAATTCACTGTCTAAGAGAATGAACATGAAAGGCAGAGCAGGCAGGATATACTATAAAGAGAGGGTAGAAAGTGGGGAGGAGCAGAAAGGTGCCTGACCCACTTTTCAAAAGGGTAGAAGAGAAGATGGAGTGCATCTGGTTGTGTTTTTTGCCTTCCCTGTGAAAACAGAGGTTGGATGTGGTAATGGGAGAGGAAGCTGTGACACTCAAGAGTGGATTCATATTGTGTTGGAAAAAAGAAAAACATGCGTAAGGCTGCTTAAGGAACGTATTGTTGGATAAAGCAGTTAGAAGAAAGTTGAAATAGTCAGGGACCTGGAAATGGGGATACATGAAACAGTATCAGTGTAATGGAGTAATGATTTATTGTTGCCCTGAATGCTTGTACTGGTGATTTAAACATAGTTCTGAGATGTTGGTAACATTCT
The DNA here is from genome assembly GCA_035772895.1 of Perdix hodgsoniae. Classification (NCBI taxonomy): domain Eukaryota; kingdom Metazoa; phylum Chordata; class Aves; order Galliformes; family Phasianidae; genus Perdix; species Perdix hodgsoniae. The sequence continues at coordinate 7,648,115 of JAPSGF010000031.1, forward strand.
GAATTCAGTTCTACCCGCTACAATAATAGCAACATCATTTCTTTTATGTGATTCCTGACAGTAGATGATTTAAAATGGAGGTCAGCATTGTTTCAGGTTTTTGCTAGCTGTAAAGCTTTAGACTGAATTATTTACAAAGTCTGAAAGGCTGTGTAATAGTTGGATTAAAGTAGGATATTTTGGGGTTGGACTCTGATCTCTGGAGGTCCCTTCCAACCCCTACAGTTCTGTAATTTTGGATCTAAGTTCTTACGAATTTAAGACCACTTAGCTTGGAATATTGCCTTGAGCATTTATTCTGCTAGAAGCTTTAGAATTCTATGCTTAAAAGAAAGGAACTGGTTTCCAGTACTTCATGGAGACTGCATAAAACTGTTTATGAACATATTTTACTGTGATTAGAGATGGACTGAGGGATGCCAAAAAGGGATATTGAATGACATCAGTTAAGGAAGTTGCCTTCTGTCCTCCAATCTCATGTGTACTAGAATGACACGGTGTTTGAACTACATTGCCAGTATATTCCTAGGACTAATTCCAGGAAAAAAAAAACCACACACTTTTCAAAGAAGCTCAAAGCTACTAAGCAAGCAACTGTAGCATTTAATTAAAATACTTTTTTAGAAAGAGAAAGATGTGGAGATATAACTGAGTCAAGGGACTGCAAAAGCTGACTTGACTGATCGATTGTTCTGAGCTCTTTCATTGAGCTATTCAGACTTGCCAATTGTTTCATCCTTTTACAATTCCATTCCTTGGTGCCAGAGACACGCAGTATGTTATCAAGGCTCACATGCTAGGTTATGGTTCAAGCCAAGTTATCTTATCCTTGCCTCCAATTTCTTAGTGCAACTTCTCATGGTCTTCACCACCTCTACTGTGCCAGCAGAGATGCTTGCTAATGGTTGCTTTTATTTTTCAGATGAGCCAGTCCTGTGGTCTGATTCACTTTGGGACCACACAAGTGGTGCAACAGCAAGGGTGATGTGCAAGAAAGGGTGTGCAATGGCAGAAAGTCCCTTGTGAGGGAAAAGAGGGACTGGTGGAGTCATCACCTAGGAAAGGATAGGACAACCACAGCCTCGTTATTTCCAGGCCCAGAGAGGTGTGTCTCATTGGCCTAACCTTTGCATTTGTGCATCCTAGCTATGTGCAGGGTTGTGATTATTCAAACCAGAATTACAATTTTTGCATTGAAATATTGCTACAAAGAGTGAGAATTGTGTCAACAAAAGCCCTCCCAAACAAGAACACTGTCCATTGGGAAACAGTTTGCTCTGCAAATTCCTGAGAACAGTTATGATGAATGTTGTTTCCATGTAATTGAAGTTGCATTGTTAAAATAACAGCCAGAATGATTGGCTACTGTCAGATGAGCTAGGCCAAAACAGACTTCAGAGCCAGACGAACTTCTCAAGTTCTTTCTTCAGTTTTGTAGAACATTGTGCACCAGTGCAGTGAAATATGTGCTGCAGGGATTTTGCCAACAACAGCTAATACAGCTGCCTTGTAGCCAGCCTGGCTGTGCCTGCACGATCTATAGCTCTGAAAATGCCAGCAGTGTGCATATGTTGTCATAGTGGGAGAAACTGGTGGGTCAGTATCTGCATAACCTAATAGCAAAATAGGTGTCATCCTGACAGAGTATCCATTTGCTTGGATGCACATGGCAGCAGTCTGAGTTGGATGGAAAACTCTGTTTCTGAGGATAGGTTGTGATTCTGGAGAAGACTGTGTCATTTAAAGCATTTTATTCCTTCTTGTTAGCCCACAATAGGAATTGCAGCAGCTGAAAAACTATCTAGACAACTGTAGAATCTGAAATCAAATTATTTGTTGGTTTCTTTTTCTTTCCACATCATCTCCTGAGAAGGAAGAATATTTTGAAATTGTTATTGAATCCATGACACGTTTTATAAATTTGTTTAGGGAATAAGTGCTTTGGAAAAGGTTTGCATCAGTGCTTCTACAGGCTGAAGTCCTGTCTGTGACTGCAATACAGCACAGTCAGTTTTACTGTTGTCTTGCAGAGTCGGTCCTAGATAGGTAACCCTGGGCACCTCTTCCTGCCTCCGCATCACCCCCTCAGTTCTGCAAGTGCATCTGTGCACAGCTGTTTGGCTGCCTAGACTGGGGGGCTGCTGCAGGCTGAAAACAAACGGGCAGCACAGAGTGTTCTTGTTGGGTGGGTTTTCGCGATAACCAAGGGCCGCTGCTGCCAGAAGTGCTCTTGCTCTCATCCAGGGTGACTTTGAGCCAGGCTGTGTAGTTCCAGGGCTATCCAGGGCCCCACAGTTCACATTACCAGATACTTTGGACAGTGTCTCACTCCCAAATGAAAAGATGAAAATAGATACTTTTTCAACACAGAAGTGGCAGCTGTAAGTATTTAAAGGGTAGATATTGGCAACTATAAATGAGCTGTAATGGGAGCTAAGTGGATACTTGCATGGCTAACAGACAAATAGCATTCTTGCATAAAGTGAGTTGTCTTTCCCGGTAGTAAGGCAGTCAGAGTTGCTTCCTGACTGTAACAGATGCTGTGCTATTCTACATACACGTAACGTAGCAGCATATCATATTGTTGCAGGGTTAGTCTGTAACAAACAAAATCTGTAGCAATTAGAAATTTGGATAGGAGACTAGATTTATTTCTTCTTGCAGCAGTTTCTGAGTTAACTGGTTTTAATTGTAAAAGATTATTTTTAAAATAGAGTTGCCAGAGGCAGAACTTTACAGATCATTAAAATAGACTTTTTTCCAAACAGTCATCAGTTTTTTTTCTTTAAAGAGACTGCCATACAGTTGCCTACACCTATGGTATTCCTTGGGTTTCCTAAGTGAGATTTTGATCCTTTCTTCTTTAGCTAAACCGTGGCATTCATTCACTCTGTTTTGGGGAATGAATAGCCATGGTAACTGTCAGTGAGAACTCTGTCCAGTCTCTGGAGTAACAGGAGCCAACAAAAAGGAACACTTTTCTTTCATTCCTTTCCAATGGTTCTCTGATCATTTGCCATGAAAAGCAGATTATTTTGACAGAACCAGGTTAGGGAGTGGCTGCATGTGTAGTCAGACTAGCAGATCTGAGAGGACTGGCAATTACAGGGTGTGTGAAGGGGGTTTCCTCCTCATGCAGATCAGCCATACGAGTCTGACCATGACACTGAGTTCAGCAATGCTCCTTGTCTGTTCCCTCTCAAATCTTGAGATCAGATCTCAAGATAACTTGTGATATCAGCTCTTCTTTCAAAAAAGGAGGCCAAATGAATATTCTGTTTATGGTCCATATGATTTCTGAATGATGAACATGAAGTTCTGATTGCTTTAGACAGGCAAACAAGTTGGATCCTTTGCTTTATTTGGCTCCATGCTGAACTGGTCCCAGAGAGCATGAAGGATGGAAAAACATAAGGAGAAGGCAAAGGTTCAGTGGGAAGAATTGAAAGAAAACTTGTGCCAGGATCCACAGTAACCACTTTTCAACTATCTCTGATGCTCCTCTTGAGGATCTATTATTTTCTGAACTAAAAAAGTGGTGACATCTTCCACAGTATCTTCCTGATGAATCCAGGTATTTGTTAGAGCTGGTGAGATAGCTAATAGATAAACTAGATGTTATCTGTGGATCATTTAACGTATATCTGAGAAAGCATTTAAGCTTTATGACATTATTTAGTCTAAAACTCTAGGGCAGATTGGTTGAACAAACAAACAAACAAAAACCCTCTACAGTTGGCTCCAGTCTCCATGTTCCTACCACATCAAAATAAGCATAGATAAGATAGAAGTTCCTTTAAAAGGATTTATGTGTTTTAGTTTTCATTTCTCTCCTGGCTCCATATTTTTGTCTGGAGAATTAAAAAAAAAAAAAAGGCAAAAAGAAAAAAAAGAAAAGAAAAAAAAAAGAAACCCACAAAAAAATAAGCATGCAGAATTGCCAAGAATCATCTATAAAGGGAAAGATTTGGGAGGGGAGGAGCAAAACAAAAGTGCCCCTCTGTTCCCTAAAACAAAAACATATTCTATGGAGTCTCTTTGACAGCTTCTAAGTTGATCATTATGTGAAAGATACTCAGTCTAGTCCCACTGCCCTTCAGAAAATTTACCAGGGTCTGGCAGTATCACTGGGGAAGCGAATATGACCTGTAAGCTGATCAAGAGTTAGGGATTACCTTCTCCCTTATTCCAAAACAAGTACTGTATTATATGGAGTAATAACCCAGCCCAGTATTCATAAAAGTTGGGAATAAGCAGCTGCTTAACAGTCCTTTTCTGAGTCTTTTAGAGCCTTTAAAAATCTGCCTATGATTTTTTCCCTACAAATGCCTGCATTGTGTAATCTGGTTTGGGGATAGGCAAACATACTGGATCTTGCAAGTCTGGAAATTTATGTGCGGTTATAAAATAGTCTGCATATTTTAATATCTAATTTTCCAATAAACTGCAAGAGTCAGTAACAATAAGCTTGTTCATAAAACTGCTGTACGCAACTGCAACGCCATCTGAGGTGGGAGGGAGAAGGGGAGACCTCCTTAAAGAAAGGACTTACTACATTGCGAGTTCAGCTGCGTGTGAGTCTTTTTAAGTGGGTATCTCTTTGGCCCTCATAACGGGAGTCTGAATTATAGGTAATGGGGTTGTGGGTTTTTTGGAAGAGAAGGGCAACATTATGTAGCTTGTGCACAGAAAAACAGCAGATTCCACTGGGAGTTTTGAATACACAGCACTGAGATATCTGTCAACACTGCTGACAAGAGGTATTTGTCAAATAATGTCCTATAGATATTTACTAGCCAGTTGGCTTGGATGTCTTTGACGTTAGACTTCTCTTCAGCACAGCTAGTTCAAGGAAGTATTAACCATACCCCTAAGCTCCATACCTGTATGTATGATAGAGCATATTCTCAGCTATAAAACACCATTTCTCAACGCTGTCACTGCCACTAGCTATGTGTTTCTGCCAGCGATGAACAAGAGCCTGCGTGCTGAGCTCATAACAAAACAAAGATCTGCACCAGCAGAGGTGACCACTGTGTCACAGCTGCCGTGATGGCGCTGCTGCTGGGAAACGTTGACCACACAGTCCTACTTTCACTGTGCTCACATCCACTGTTTGGTCTCCATTGAAGTTCAGCATGCATCAATGAATGTCAATGAGGAATAGCAATCTTTAGGCATGCAGGTATTCGATTCCTCACCTTTGCTTCGTACACCTTTCCATGAAGCTTCATTTGAGGACAGTGTTATGTGAACTTGGTCATTTGTGGAACCTGAGTTATTTTTCAGGTAATTTAAGTGGAGTATTTTGGGATGGTGCTTTGTACCTAAAAATCAGAGGTTGATTTGCATGTTGACTATAAAATGGAATTATAGTGATTTCTTCTTGAGCTGCTTCCTGCCAATTTTGCCATATCCAAAAAGGAAACATTATAGAATTAGTGACTCAGCTGTAATTTAAGTCATACTGTTTTAAAATAAATTCCTTCTGCTTTGTTAACTAATAACAGTAACAATTCCTGGTAAGGGCTCGGAGCTGCATGCAGCTTTTCAGTTTTCACCAAAATTTTACTTTACTGTACCATTGTCTTTTTCAGTAACAAGAGACAAAATCAGTTTACATAGGAGAAGCCTCACTGTAATCTTCTATTTTTAGACCAGAATTCTTCCCCTATAACTTTTGAAGACAAAACACTATGTGAGAAGTTGACTGCTCTGATGGTATTCCAGCTGAGAACAGAAATAAAAGTGCCAGCAGCATCACAAATAAGCTTCTTTCTCATGAGACTTACAGCACTTTTTTTTGTTGTTGTTGTTTTACTGAGAGTGTTCAGATGAATATTCAAACTCTTAGATGTTTATCTGAACTATACCCACATTTTTTAACCTCCTGTAGCATTTACTTCTGAGACCAAAAAATGCATCTATCAGAGTCATGGCTTAAAATAACAATAATGCCTAGAGGACACATTGTTTGTTTTCAGTTACTGATATGAATTGTGGGGAGGGGGTACGTTTCTGAATTCTTGTCCAAGTGGTTTAAAGACTCTCCAAAAGGGAATACAAACTTTAAGTAAGTTTCAGTTAGTTTTTCCTCATAATTTACAATTGCTTATCACTCATTTCTAACAGTGATCCTTTGAAGTGGTTATCTTTCTCTTTACTGAATGCAGCTCGTACTTCTAAAACTAAGGCTAATGTGAGAAAATGCAGTACCAAATAATTCAATTGCCCTGGCTTTGTCACTTGCAATAAGCCTCCATATTTGCTTTTCAGACTTACTTTCTCCTAGTTTCACATCGATCAACCTCCTCACCTTTTTTTCTGAAGTCACTCTGTAGGAGTGTATTCACAGCCTGTACCTTGAGATAGCATCAATTCATTTGTAAGCTTGTTCATGGAGCCTTTTACTGGCATTGGTGAAGAACATGGATGCATCAAGCAGTGGATTGGAGTGTTTCTCTTGAGCTATTGCCCCTCGAGGGCAACGCGCAATTCCTGGTACTGTTTCACTGCACAAAGTGTTTGGCAGCAGCACTAACTTGAGATGTCCTTGGTCTGCCTTTCTTATTACAGCCACCGCACCACCCCTGGACAGCTGTGCTGACACAGCTCATTGCGGGGCCACGCTTTGGGTCAGATGATGGAACTTATCCAACCTTAACAACCTCCCTCCACCGAAATAAAGAATGAAGCTGGGCCTCGATCTGGCTCACAGGTGGTCTCACAAATGGCTGTGCCAAAGCAGCTGAGCAGGTAGCGTGATCCCGTGGTGCATGGGAGAAGAAACCATTAATCTGCCATTGCCTAACGCCGTATCACCATGTTCTGATTAGTCTCAAAGTACAAACAGGTGTAATTATTAAATTTATTTCCTAATACTTGTAATTGCAGTTGACCTTAATGGCTAGGTTGATGATTTTAAGTGATTAGAGGAGGTTTTGAGACTTAGCTGCTACACTTTATCTTGTAGCCTAAATTCATTTATTCATTCAAATCGATTGAAATGTTGCTAGAAGGTCTATACCAAATACACCCAGTTTGCACTAATGGCAGCCTGATTAACTAGTGTGGATCAAAGCGTTGCCTCTTTTGCTAATTATCCTTTAATTGCTAGGTTAATATCATTTTTGGTTTCTAATCTGGTGCAGTAAAGATACATGTTTAAAACAGCAGCAAAGGTCCTGCACATTGGGTCAGGTCTGGCTCTGTTCTGTAGATCAGAGTATGCTCTGGCATTCAGTCAAATTGAACAGATTCCAGTGATTTGTGCACTAAGTATGACTTGTGCTGGCTTTTCTTCTAAGTCTTGTGGGTCAGAAACCTGTGATTGTGTTCACTGTCTTGTGTTCATTCTCTCGTTCTCCACGGTTTGTTCTTCAATCCATTTTGCTGATGCCCCAATATTTTAAAAGGTTTTTTTTTTTTCTCTCTGTCTATGCTGAGGAGGAAGGCCAGCATTAGAAAGCAGTATTGAAGCAGCATATTCCTCCTCATCAGTACTTTTTTCTTTTTTTTTAAGAAGGTATGTTCATTTGGTACAAATTACTCTTTAAGGAGGTGTGCAGAAGGCAGAGGAGAAGGCAGAGGAACAGAAAGGAGCTGTGTGCAAAGTCTTTCACACATCTGTTGTGGCATCACTGAAAAGTAGGAGGAAAGCTCCAGCACACACCCAAAAGCCACCACCGAGAACTGGCTCTGGGGCACAGGCAGGTGAGTTGTTGATGAGGACAACTGAAGTGACAAGTCATAACCACGGCACAGGTTCCATCCTGATTTTCAGCGCAGATACGCGTTCAGAGGTAGCTAGCAAAGATCTGCTGATTAAGCTGTCTTGGCTATCACGGCAGATTTCAGCTGCAGAGGGAGTGTTGCGAGCTGTGTAGGTGGCTGTGAGAGGCACCCTGCTCACCCAGCCCAGCAGCAAGCAGTGGGACACGTACCCACAGCCCCAGAGGCGAAGGCGGCAGGCTGAGCTGAGCTGAGCTGAAAAAACCTGCTGCTTCCAAGGGAAAGTGATCCCATTCCCACCCTGCGCTGCCTCCAGCAGAAAATTAACATAGCAAAAGTGAGTGAGACGTTTTCATTTGGTTCAGTGAGTGAAGCCAGTTGTCTGAAGGCCACTGTGGGGAAAGTGAGCAGAAACCATCCGCCCTGTGGCAGAGAAGCGTCGGGCCACTGCAGCCAACTTACTGCCCCTTTGCTTGGTCCGTTTTTACCAACAGCTTCTAACAGGTTATGCTGGGTGATTTGTGACTTACAGCTGAAAGATGTTACTGTTCCCTTCTCAGAGGTATCAGATTTAGTGAAGTTTTATCCGTTTAATTTACTAGCTGCCATATTAGTGGACTCTAAAGCTAATTATAGTTGAAGTCACTATTTAGGCTGTGAACTGTGGTGCTGGTATAAGATGGTTACCAGTGACTGTTGGACAGCTGGTGGTCCCAGGGGTTTGTAGCCCTTTGCATCAAACTTGTGTGAAACTGAGCTCACTGAGGTTCCTCCCCTGTGCCACTCACGCTACCGAATAATGAGCCAGTTCAGGGAACTGAGACAAAAAGTTGCTTTCTTTGGAGAGCTGCTTTTAACTGGCTCAGATCCCTGAGCTGATTTCCTGCACAGTGCTCGCATCAGCACAAATCTCTGAGCAGCTACGGGGAGGGTGGATAGTCAGGCTGTGGCAACTGTGCGTTAGGTTGGCTGAAGGTGTAGGAATACATCCGAAGCAGGAGAAATAGAAAATCTTTTCTTTAAAAGATTTCTTCAAAAATACAAAAATTTGAGCCACTACTGAGAACTGCAGAGATGTTCAGTACAAATAAATCTCAATCCTGCGCGATTTTACTTTAACTTTTGAGTCATATTTTGACCGGTTATATTGAAATAGATTTCCCAAAAATAAATTCTTCCCACCCTTCCATTTAAAGACTGGCCGTTCTGGTGATGTTAGGGGTTAATTAGTTCATTTTCTCAAATGTATTTCTGGGATATATTCCCTTTAACTACTTCGACCCATAACCTCGTGTTCTGAGAGTTACTTAACCTTTGGTCCTGTACCATTTACTGGCAGTCATTCCTTTCCTTTTAGGATCTTTCTTATTTGTGATTCTTTTAGCAGTATTAACCACATATAGCTACTGTTTCCTACCATGGAGCCTCAGTGAATTGATGTTACTCTTTATTAACAGAAGAACGTACCTCACAATGTTACTGACACCAGGAACACTCTGTGTTAATTCTAGATGTTGACATAATTTATTGTAATATATCTTGTAATCCCAGGTTAAATTCCTATTAAAATATTCAAGAAATGTATTTCCCAACCAAAGGATTGCTAGAGTAAAGAGTTAACTTTGCCTGTGTACACTGTACGAGGTTCTATGCCTTAACAAGCTTGGATTTCTTTCAAGTTTTACTCTAACAGTAACGTTTCTTGGCTTGCAATTGTTTTCTACTCTAAGTCTTTTTAAAGCTTAATTTTAAACTTTTACCATCAATTTTATAACAACCTCAGCATAATTCGTCAGGGCATTCCCAGTGGCAAAAAGAACAACACGAAGAAATCCAGTAAGACTGTTTTTAATACTCTGAAGGTATATAAATATAAACTTTGAAACTATTTTTAGGTTGATCTTCTGTCTGATTCACTGGTACGTACCACTTGTTTTCTACCAAGCGCAGTCAGAGCCTGGTAGCCAGTTGAACTGGGTTTACAACTTTGGAAGCTGCTAGACAAATAACTTTCATGTGCTGTCTTGACTGGAAAATATTCATTTCCAGTTTATGGCCATACTGTAGCAGACACACCCCTCCTTTTGTGATAATAAATATGAAACACTATTCTGTGAAATGCATATTTAAATATTGACTTTTTGGAAGGTTCTACTGTAAAAAATTCACGAGCGTAAGTTACACTTTTTCTTAATATAGGTGAAACTCGGTGCAAACAGTTTCCCATTTGGTGCCTCTGGTGTTTCAGAAGGCTTTTCCTTTTAATGGTTCTTGAACAACTGTATAAACCCAGAGGATTAGAGTCTGCCTGCAGGAGAGCACCAAGAAGGGCAGCTGTTGCTCTCTTCAGCATTTTTTCACTGAGCAAAAGCATGTCAAAGCCATCAGAACAGCTTAATGCTACTGCATGCTAAAAAAGCCATGCATTAGAGTGATTGTGGGTGCATACAATACTGCTGACTGCTTCCTGCTGAATCCCTGCCCAGCAGAAACCACTTCATGGCTGATTGATTTTTTCTTGTTTTTCAATTGAGCAAAACTGGAGAAGATGTGTATGCTTAAATCCAAGTGGAAAACTAACTAGCAGATTCCAGAAACTTTGCCTCTTCTTGTCTGTGGGTACATTTAGTTCAGCAGAAGGGTTTAGTACATTAATGAAGAAACTTTTGAGAGGAACTAACACCTCCCTGTATTTTATTCTTTTATATGCTAGTTTATAAATACTAAAGCAATTTTTCCAAAAATAACTTGGTCCCATCCTTTTGTTTAGAAACTTGTCATTTTGGGTGGGTTTATGGGCTAATTAGTTTCTATTTTTAACTGTATTTATGGGATATTTTCACTTAAGCTGCTTCAGCCCACTGCCTCCTCCTCTAAGAGGAACTTAACCAAAAACACGCTATTGCTTTGCTCACTGTTGCTAATGAACACATTATTCCTCATGATCCTCCTCTTGATTGAAACCCTTTTCTTTGCAGAGAACATTTTAAACTGCTCAGCACCGCAGACCGAACAAGACTTGGAAAAGATATGTTTGGTTTTATTTCAGTAGGAAATAGGCTGACACCGTTCTGATGTTTATTGTGGTGGGCTGTAACCACCCAGTTACAATGACCAAACTGTAGTCATTACTACTGTATGAAAGCATGTCCTTTTTTGGCCTACCTCAGATTTCAGGCTGAATTTCAGATTTTGCTTTAATTCCAGCTGTCTCAATGGCTGACCAGATAAACGTCCTTATATATGGCACCTATTTTCTTTTGTTTATTTGCTGTGGCTCTGAGGTGGGCTTTTAGCATTGCTCACACACAAATGTATTTACTCATCTCTTTACATCACTCTCCTCTTGTACCGTCTTCCTCTTCTATAATCTTTATTCACAACTTTCCACCGTTGCATTAAAACCCTTATATTTACTGTCTGTCTATTTTCTGTTTACAATAGGATAAAAGGTAGATTCTATATTAGCAGCAGATATTTCAGCTGGAAAAACCATCCATCTTTTTAATAATGTTTTGCTTGGCTTTTATTCTATACAAATTCAAAGACTGAAGGGAGAAAAAATCAGCAGAGCATTGATCTTCAAGCTTCCCCTCCCCCCATAATTAGATGAATTCCCAGCTGGACCTTTCTTCCTCTTTTCTTGATTTTTTTTCTTTTTTTCCCTCCTCTCAAATGGTCAAACTCCTTTTTCCTGATTTTTACCCTCCTGTATTAAGTTTATTAAAAAAAAAGGTAGCTTTTAAACCTTATTATGTCCCTATCAAAGAACACTTTACTCTTTGCCATGGAATAGTTCTGAGCTTTTTTTAGACCTTCCCCAGTGTTGCATTCTTTTTCCTCCAGATATATGCTTTATAGCAGCTGTGGCTAAAACTCTGGTTTGTGTTATTCTTCCATCTGTAGAAAAGGCTTTGAAGATGGTTTGCAGAGTAAATGGCATCTTTTCATCTTCAGGTTAATGGCTGGAGCTTTATCAAATCCATTCTGACCAGCATCTCTTTCCAACTACCAGTTTAGCACTTAGTCAGCAAGCGTGAACGGAACAGAAATACCTCTGGTACCATCACTGCACATCAGTCTCCCCACTACAGAGTATCACTGGAGCTCATGGAGGTTCAGCCCAGGTTCATCCATGAGTTCTGCCTGAACTGCGGAGTTTTTGCTTTTCTTTGGTTGGTGTTGGTCTGGCATTCTTCACAAACTATTTCCCTCTAGGTTTTAAGGAACTTAATTTGTGAAGGCCAACGCGTTTTGCTGTGCTGCTGTTCCCTCACAGATGTTATGTGTACAGCACGAGATTTTCTAACAACTTAGTTTTGGTCTTGCAGCCTACTTTCTCCTGAGGTAGCTTTGAATTTTGGTATAGTGCTTTTCATTTCTGGATCTTAGAGTACTTGTTACCAATTACCTTATTTTCTCATGGAGATGACTGGATGGGTGATCTTGTCTCCTAGTCATTGCTACCATTTGAGATGCAACTACAATTTTTTTAGCTAACTGTGGCAGAAATTAGATGTAACATAGGAGAATGGAGAGCAATTGTTGTCTGCTTCTTGCTCAATCTACACATTATGAACTTTGTTATCAGCAAGTGCTTCATAGATGAAACAAAATGAGCAAAAATAAAAACAAATGCAATACAATTTTGCACCAGTGATCACCGCACAGAATTCAGAATTATTTGCCCACCCTATAGCATCGTAATATTGAATTCAACAAATTTAGCATTTTCTCCTCCCAGTTCTGTCTGAAAATGCTTGTTCTGTAGCTTACTGTTAGTTACCACCTACTGGAATATTGGTTCTTAGAGTACAGGAGCACCAGGCCTGGCCTCCAGAGGACTTTGCAGAGGTCAAACATTAATTTTTGCTTTTGCAGACAGATGATTTGTGACATGCACAGTGAACCTAGGCTGCATATTCAAACATTTATGGCCTTTTTTGATAAAAGTGAAAAGACTGATCACATGATTTGTTTTTATCCCTGACTAGATGACAACTTCGGGATAAAATCTGCAGTTTGAATATGTTTTAAAAATCTATTTTATTTGAGCATTCATTAAAACAGGCTTTTTCTTTTCAACAAAAATTAACAGCTAACCCATTCTTTATGTACATATGAGAAATGCAGACACAGCAACTGCAAATACACCAACAGTACACTTATTTTAAAAGCATGAACCTTTACCGAGTAATATTCTTCCAGACCTGATTTTGTTAATTGAACACCTTGTTGTCCAGCTTGGAGGAATACTCAGTATTTAATCAGTTCTTACTATCTTTTTGCTTTTTCTGCTTTCCATTCATTTTTAATATGCAGCAGTATATCCTGCAGTCCAGTTCTGCACGTAAGGAGCCACAAAGCCGACTCCTGGGAAGGGGTTACAGTTGAAAGATAAGGACCAGGACTAGCAGCCTCAATGTCTGCTAACTGCTGCACTGAGAATTGATTCTGAAACCAAATCAAATAGTTAAACCTCCCGACCCGTGCTCGGTCAAAGAAGCATCAACCCTCTTACATGCAATCTGGTCAGCAAACCAGGCAGAAACTCAATCAACTCAAAACTGGCTGTCAGTTCTGCTTTTATTCCAGTGCAAAGGAAAAGCTAAATGCGAACCACCTGGCTGGCCTGCCTGACTTCATACTGGCATGGATCACAGCAAAAAGACACGCAAGCACCTGCCACAGCTGGGACATGGCAATCCTGTTCAGCACCTGTTGCCTCTCATCTGAAAGCTGTTGTATCCAAATTAAGATTCTGGGTCAGAAAGCTCATTAGGCACAGACCAAGCAAGTGCTGTGTGCGTGTGACCTGACGACTGCAAAATGAATCCACTTCACAAAGCTGAAAGACAGCAGTCCAACAGCCAAACTGCCAGTGAGCCCGTAGAGCATTCTGTGCATTACAGCCTATTGTTTTGTGTTGGCTTAGGCTGACCCAAGTCAAGGACAAAAGTAATTTGCACGAGGTTGACAGGCCCTTTCACTGAAGAATGAGCCCTGCAGGCTCCATGCAGGCAGTACACTTAGACAAAACAGAGCCATGTCATAGGATTATCGTATTATGTATAGATCCTATAGAGCTAGCTAGAGGCTCAGAGACTGGGGTAATTTTGCTATGACAGTTGTGTGATCGCCCAGTTTGGCTGCCTGGCTGTTCAAGCAGCATTTGAGAGCTATTTCAGACTTCAAAGTGCTTCTGCAGAGGCGTGTGCAAACTAAGTAAAAGGAGAGACTACAAAAATTGTGTTGTCCTCACCTTAGAGGGGAAATAAGGCAGCGTTTGCAGTGAATATACAGAGAGCAAATTACTTATGTCCATTGAGCAAGTCTGAAAATTAGCCTACGAGAAATTGGAAGGCTGGAATAGAACCCATATTTTCTAAGTCCCAGCGCTGTACCTTAGCAAGAGAACTGCCTGCTGGCTGACAAACATTCAAAAATCAAAGTTGAAATGAAAGTAAGTAAAATGCCCCCCTAGTCTTTGCATCAAGCCTAAGAGCTTTTATGAAACCTCATTAGTTTCCACAAATATTTATCTTATGCAATCATCACTGTGCATTAAAGGATTTTGTTCTTTTTCTGGTAGCAATCTCAATTGTCATCTGATTTCACTCACAAACCACTTTAGGTTTTGTAGTAAGACTCTAAGGTACCTGTGAAAGCAATCACTTCAGGAGCAAATACCTGTGCCCGGAAGAATGACCTTATGTTTTAATTCCAGTAATAATGCTGCTGGTAATTTTATTTTGCTTTCACTGGATGACCTGAAAGCAAAATACTGTGAACAGAAATTCTGTGAGGAGAGCCATGCAGCCCAGTGCCAGACTTCCAGGCCCTCTGCTCTCTCTAACGTGTGTGTGATGCTAAGTGCCAAATGAGACTCCAACCCGCTCTGTAAAACTATAGAAATATAAAGCAGCAGAAAACTTTATGAAGTAATGTGTGCAGAATGTTAAACAAACAATAAAGCAAAGCAGTGATTATTTAACGTGAAATATATAGAGAAGAAAAATATACTGCAGGATACTACTGTGACTGCAGGAAGTCTAGGGGAGCGATGAAGCGTCCTGGGGTAAACTGTAAAATGGTTAAACGAGACACTATGACCTCATGAAATTTTTATGTAGGTGTTTTTTTGTCAACACACACCTCGTAGGCAATCCTTTCTTTCTTCCTTTCTTGCTTGCTTGCTTGCTTTCCGCTTTGAAATCTTGTTATTACAAATACCCCATTGATTCAGTGCTGAGCATGAGAGTGAGGTGGGGGTGCTGCAATCAAACAATCAAGGCATGGTGAGTCTTAAAGGGATGACTGCAAATGTTCCCTGAAAACTTAAATTTATCCACATTCAGTCACACTACTGCCTTTTACTCCATTTTCTCCTACTGTGTATCTGATGCCTGAATTAGGACAACTCCTAATTTTCCTATAAAACTTTCCAGTGCTCTGCAATCTACTTTTGTTTTTGTTTTCCTTTAAATTCCCTGATGGCAGAAGCTTCACATTTCACCCAGGCACTGGTAATTAGCCAAGGAAATTATTCAAAATGCCAGATGTCACATATTAAATATAAATAACCTATGACCTTGTGTGCAGAATGCAAGACCCTTTTCTATATGGCTGCTGAATTTAACTGTCCTGAACATTGCCTCCTTACTGAAATAGTATCGTTTTCCTACATAACACTCTTCTGCATGCTTAAAAAATGGATTTGCATTGCTAGCTGTGAGAGAAATCAAAGCTATGCTATTTTGTTTGGAGTACCATTTCCAAATGAATGCAAGTGTCTAAGGATATATTTGCAGTGGTTTGTATACACACACACACATACATATATCTCCTTTCCTTTACTCATGCTTTTTTCAATATTAGCTGTAAAAAGCATGACCATAGATGCAGCCAGAGAGCACTACCTGCTGATTCCAGGAGTCCTTCTCTGTGCTTTCTCATCTGCCCTTTCCTTGCCACACTGGTGTGTGTGGCTTCTAAACAGGTCCAGATCCGACCACAGAAGGGAACGAAATCAAGCATCTGAAATACAACCTTATGCATTATATTCCTAATTCGAGGCTGTTTGGTTTATTGAATCATGCAGAACAAATGCCTGACCATGCTTCTTCCAAAGCCTATTCTGGCTACAACTGCACAGCTGGGTTTGATTTGCTGCCCATAGGAAGGGGGAGGAATCCCTGCTACTCCAAGACAAATACAGATCTGGGATGTGGCTGCAGCTCAGAATTCCTTGCTATCCAGCATAGGATGATGCGTGGAAAATAAAACACAGCACAATGCAGCCCTCAGGTTTTTGGAGCCGAAAGTCACAACACGCCTAGAAAATAGCCCCAGTTTGGAAAGGGTTCAACCACCACAGGAAGCATGCTCTTTCCTTCCCAAGGCACGGGCAGTAACTCCAGCTTCTGAGCACATCAAGGTGTATCCCCCCCCATCTGGATGCAGTAACGCAGCCTGAAAGCGGCGAGGAGAGGAACCACCTCTGCATATTGAACAAAGGAGTGCACAAAAGCATTCCCGTGGCACAAAACCACGGTGAAAGAAGGCCTTCCTGGTTCTGCTGCTGGCTGAGCTCAGGGCAGCATGCGTGCGCCAGGTCGCGCCGCAGCCTCGAGCACGGGGCTGACCCAGGTCCCTGCAAATTGGTGCAAACCCACGTCAGTGCACCGAGGGCTGCTGCCAACGTGGTTATGCCCCAATTACTCTTTGGCTGCGTGGAAAGGTTTGAAGTCTTTTATGGGTTTGGGGAGTTCAGTGCAGAAAGGATACGTGGTGCAGTGGGGGAGAGAGAGTGAAATGAAAGATGCGGTGGAGAAAAGACAAAGGATTGGCACGAAGTGCAAGTTCTGAGCTCAAAGAGCTGGATATATCTGACTTTGAAGTACAAAGCCTTGTGGAGATAAGTGTAAATAACCATTAATGGCTTAGAGTGCAGCCTTCCTTTCTACAAAGTCTTTAAGTTGCTCCTCTTGGCTCGATGGCCATGAGATAGCAGATTGCTCTGCTGCATTTCAGGGTATGAAGTCCACATGGCCTTTTTTCCCTTTCACTGACAGCACTCCCCGATGACCTGCAGCTACCACTGGTTGCTGGATACCTGCCTCAAACAGGAGAGAAAGGATTTGTTTTGCATCTAAAGGAACAAGGCTGTATTTCACATATTCAGCATGCTGATTAGAACTTCGTGCTGAGCATCTTATCAAGGAACCTGGATTGCATTCACGTGGCCTCATACAGAGAGAACAAATTTGGTTGTATTTCTCTCCTGGGACATGCATAATGAATAATCTCCTGGTACAGCAGAACAGGAAACAGCTACAGTTACTCCACGTGCTGTAATCTGACACAGCCATTATTTAACAATAAGATGAATTCTGATATATCTGCTTTGAAATTGTGAAAGGTTGCCCAAAAGTTTTCAGAGAAAATACAGCTAAGAACCATTTTATATATACCACATCACCCCAAAGCGTTCATTGTAGACCTCTTTTCATTCAGGACTGCACAAGGGCTTTTTTTAACCCTTGGTTAATCCAATTACACATTCTTTTCCAGCCCGCCTTGCTGTGTGACCTTGGCCTTAGAGGTAAGAGGAGGCTGCAGCCAGGGCTGAGCTCATGGCGTGGGGCTGGGCTTCCTCCAGGAGGGACCCAGGTGCACCAGGAGCATCACCCACGGCCTCAGCACTGAATGAACAGCAGCTGCAGCCCCACATGCATTTTATAGCAAGGAACAACTGCTGTGTGGGGAGCAGCAACAGAAAGGATGCTGCATTAGAACAATAAGGGGGAAGAAAAACATGTGCGTTCTTCAGGACAGATCACTGAGCTTCCTTCTCTCCACATCAGCTTTCTTCTCTGACTTCTATTCAGCCTGTGGTGAGAATATCCAGTGATAACACAGGAGTGGGACAGGCATAAGTCTGTTTGGATCCACCTCAACAACAGAAGACAGACGGGACTGCTGGAGAGCCCAGTGCAGAGCTTCCAAGATGATGGGGGGGGGCTGGAGCATCTCCCATATGAGGAAAGGCTGAGAGCTTTGGGGCTGTTCTGCCTGGGGAAAAGGAAACCAAGAGGGGGGTGGATCTCATCAATGCTTATCCATATCTAAAGGGTGGGGAAGTCAAATGGATGGGACCAGACTCCTTACAGTGGTGCCCAGCGACAGAACGAGGGGTGACAGGCACAAACTGGAACACAGGAAGTTCCAGATAAGCCCAAGGAAGAATTTCTTTGCTGTGAGGGTGACAGGGCACTGGCACAGGCTGCCCAGAGGGGTGGTGGGCTCTCCTTCCCCGGAGGTACTCGAACCCACCTGGATGCCTTCTGTGCCTCCTGCTGCAGGAACCGCTCCAGCAACAGGGCTGGACTGGGGGAGCTCCAGAGGTCCCTTCCAGCCCTTACAATTCTGTTAAGATTACAGTCTTAGGAAGCTCCTGCACACCGAAACGCCTTCAGTTTGTGATTTGTGGCCGAGACGGCGTGATTAACGAGCTGATAACGCACACAGACCTTTGGTTTCACATGGCCATGCGATCCCAGCAGCGGTTCGAGTTAACTGATCTTAGAACTTGGCAGCACAGCCCGGTTCCTTAACGCCCGAAAGGCACAGCAGGGCTAATTCCGGAAGTTTATCAGTCTCTATCACAAATAAAACCGTGAACACCCCATGACTGACCTTCAAGACCACGCGGCTGGGTACGAGCAGGACTTGAGTTCCCATCCGTACCGACAGCACAGCGCTACAACCCCTCCCGCCGCCCCCATCCGAGGAGCAACCCGGCTGCACGGCACGGCGTTCCGTCCTACGGGCCCGCACCGGGAGCGTGGGCACCGCCGGTCCGCTGCCCCCCCGCAGCCCCCAGACGCTGCCCGGCCGCGGAGCCGCGAGCGGAGCGACACGTGGCACCCCGCCCCTCGGCACGGCCGGCCCGCTCCCGCTGGGCGGCGCCTCCGCGCCCGACGCCCGACTACATCCCCCGGCGGTCCCCGCGGCGCCACGCGGGGATGGGGGGGGCGGGGGGAGCGGCGCGGGGACGGCGCCACGTGACGCCCCCCCGTCCTTCGCCTCCCCGCTCGGCGGCGCGGGTCACGAGGCGCCCTCGGGGCGGCCGACGTCACGGGCGAGCGCCGCGCGAGAGGGCGCGGGTGTGGGAACCGCCGCGCGGGGGCGGGGCCGGCGGGCGCGCGCGGGGAGGGGGCGGGGTCAGCGTCGGCCCGTAGCGGGCGCCCTCCCCCCGTGAGTGACAGAAGGCGCCCGGGCACGGCCGCTCGCGCCGAGGTCGGAGCAGCCGCTCGCGCCGCCGCCCGCCCGCCTCGCGCCCCCTGCCCTGCTCTCCCCTCCCCTCTGCCGCGCGCGGTGCCATGAGGCGGCCCTGAGGGGCGGCGGCCACAGCGCAGCCCGGCGCGGAGCCCGGCGCGGCCCGGCAGGGCGACGGCGTCCCGCTTACGCTTCGCCGGCCAAACCCATGACTACGGCAAACTGCGGAGCCAACGACGAGTTCGACTTCAGGCTGATCTTCGGGGAGGACGGGCAGCCCGGGCCCGGGCCGCCGCTGGGCCCTGCAGGTGCGGTGCGGTGCCGGCCGGGCCGTTGGGGGGGGGGGGGGGGGGCAGAGCGAGGGGGGGGGGGGGCGGCTTCCTGTTTTCCTCACGGCGCGGCGGGGGGGCGGGGAGCGGCCGGACCGCCCTCAGCGCTCGGGCCGGGCACGGAGGGGCGGTGAGAGGAGCTGAGCTGAGCTGAGGGGCGTCGTTGGGAGGGGGGAAAATAAAAAAAATAATAATAATAATAAAGAAAAAATAAAAAAAAGACCGAAAAACTCACGTTGTGGGGGGAGGGGGGAGGGTGCGGCGCCGGGGGGAGCGGGGCGAAAAGTTGCGTCCGCGGGGCGTTGCGTGACGCGGCCGCGCCGTGCGGGGCTGCGGGGCGGCTGTGGGTGCGGAGTGGCGCGCAGCCATGTTGGGCCGCTGCGGTGGGAGAAGCGCTCCGCGAGCCGGGCGGCTGCTTCCAGAAGTGAGCTCCGGCTTTTTTTAGCGTGAAGTTTTAGCTTGCGGATTGCTTGGACCAAAAAACAGGAAGGCAGGGGGGGGGGGGGGGGGGGAAGATTTTCCTTCCTTGCTTTCCAGCTTAACGAGACAGGAACGTTAAAAAAGCAGATGGTGCTTTTGGGAAGGGGACCTGAGCCCTGCTAGCCAAAATAAATGCCTTGTGGAGCAGATGGACAGGATGCGTGCAAGTCAAACGGGAAACAGTGGGGATGCTACTCGATTACAGAAAGGCATTGATGGTGTTCCAGTTTCTGTGTGCTTTTCACGTAATGTTGGTGATCTGAACTGTGTTACTCGGTGAGGGATTGAGAAAACACTGGTTGGAAGGCAGGGCGCTGTAATGGGCATGGAGGTGATGGGCCAGGGGTTGGGCTTCACAATCTTGAAGGTCTTTTCTAACCTTAACAATAATATTTGTATTTTGGTAGCATTCCTTAACAAATGGTTCAGCTACTGCCTTACATAGAGAAAAGTTTCCATGCTTGATATGTTCAGATTATTTTTAAGGCAAGTTTGAAAACGTGACAGTTGGCCCCTGAAGTGATTCTGTTGCTGTAGCGCTCAGCAAGAGCTCGTGTGCCTGCATCCTGCCTGCAGCCCTGGCTGGGGAGCTCCTGGTTGGTGGTGTGCAGACGTGGGCTGGAGGTGGAAGGGTTGGGATCAGTCAGTGGCAGTGCTGCTAGAGTTCAGCTGTTAATGCTGCTTGTGTGTTGAGGACTGGATTCTGCAAAGATCCAAATTGGAAATCTTTTTATCTTTCATTTTCCCTCTCATCTGAGTACAGCAGATGGACAGAAACTTTTAATCTCCCCGAGGAGGGTATTTGGACCATATGTTTCATAGCCCTATACCTCTAGCTTCAGTGATGATGGCAGTTGTGTGGCAAAATAAGCATAAGGGTATTTTCTTTCCTAATGGAAGGTCATGTTAAAACATGGAGGTCACAGGGAAAGGTGCTTAATTTGACATAAGTAATATTAATTGCCAAGTCTCTTGGGGTCACTTGAAGACAAGTTCTTGTGCTTCATGAAGTATTTCTGGATGTTTGGCATTGCATCCCTCTGAAAGAGGGGTTGGCTGCAGAGTTCTTGCACAAATAGCACAGAAATCTACGTTAATGCTTCTGTTTGTGCAGAGACTGCAGTAGTGATAGCATTTAATTATTCTGGATATACAGACGTATTTATATATTTTTTTTAACTTTGATTTTTGACTTTTTAATCAAAAGTAAGAAAATGTGAGTTATTCTTTCATGAAATGTACTTCTGATTCCTGAACTACTACGCAGATGTTGATCTCAGGCTGGAGATTACCTTTTTGTGTGACTTTAAAAGGATAGGAGGAGAAATTAAAGCAGCCTGTTTTCCAAGTTCATGTGTAGAGCAATTTCAGTGGTTTTCAGGACACTTGAACCAGAATACTTAGTTTTGTACTGAGTGGCAGAAAATGAGAGCAGTGTTCTGCAGCAGTGCTTGCACATCTAGTCTGAAAGTGGCAGTTTGCAGTGATGGGGGGAATGCATGAAGGATGGTTCAAAAGTGCTTAGAAGTCTGTATTGTGATACAGCAGTCTGCAGCATACTTTATTTACATTCGGAGGGATTGCGCGTTTCTTATACCTCGTGTGCTGGCGTGCAAATGTGGCTGTGTTCAGAAGCATCTCAGGTAATTGTAAATGGTGATCAGGCACTGAGCGCCTTCTGTAGCACCTTCCTTTTCTCTTTGGTAGTTCAGTGTCCGTGTCCCAAGGAAGCAGCAAGGGATTGCTTTCATCTGGCAGTGTTCAGCAGCCAGCACAGGTGGTGGAGTTCTGGGCACTCATGAGCTTCGTCTTTCTGATGGAATAATCCAGGCCTTGGGTGATGGAGCACTCTGAAGTCAACCGAATCCCTTTGCTGCAGAGCTGTTCCGTTAGGTGCAGGAGCATCTGGTGGCATCTTGCCACGTTCTGTCAGTTGCACCGAGGTCCCGTGCACTCTTGTACAATAGACTGTCAAGTAAGTGGCCCTGTCAAATGTATTTGAGGTGTCTCCACCTTTTCACTAAGAACAGATTTTTGACACTTCTGTGTTTGATACTTGAATTAAAAAAAGAAAACAAAAAAACCAAACTTTTTTTCTGATGCCCCTACCCTGCTCGCCCCCAGTATTTCAATGCAATTCAGTGTAATTTTGAGAAGTTTGAATTTCAAACTTATTAGACATTAAGCAAATAAGCACAGTGGTCCGTGCTGCTGTTACAGCTCATCTGTTGAGGATGAAGTTCACAGCTGAAATACTGAGCTGTGCAAAAGGGAGTGAGGATGAGTTGCTATGATGTTTCTTTAGCAGAATTTTTATTTTCAGAGTTTATCTTCTCCTTCAAAAACTGTATTTTTTATGAGGGAAGGGCTCTTTAAAGAACTCAGAGTAGGTAGTACTGAGCTGGGAATTCAGAGTCTTATAAAGTTCTGTACCATCCAAAATTATTTCTTGTTGGTATGTGAAATGTGGGGTGGTTTAAAATCGGAGGCTGCAAGCTGTTCAATAGCCAGAAAAAGGATTATTTAATTAGGAAATACAGGCAGTTTAGTGGCTGGTACTGCAGTTCAGAACCCTGAAGAAGCTCTGTAAGAGCGCGAGGCAGGCTGAGGCTTTGTTACCCAGAGTGGCTGCCCTGACCCCCCAGCCTTTTGTTCTTCAGTTATGGACAAGGAGAAATTCCTGTTACCTGCCTGCTTTCAATAAAGGTTGTGGTCCTTTGTTGCTTTCTGTTTGTTTTCACCAGAATTGACTGCTTTACTGTGAAAAGCCAAAATTGTTCTCCTTGGAGTTTTTGTTCATAATATCTGTTTTATTTTCTTGGAAACTGTGAAGAAAAGTTTAAAAAAAAAGAAAAAATTCTGCATATTTTCCGTGACTCGATATTTGGTTAAGTAATACTGTTTAGTAATCTTGTTACTGGTACATTATTTCTCACAGTCCTCCTCACCTCCTGAGAAGAAAACAGACGGAGCTGTGGGTTGTTTGATTTATTTTGTTTGTTTGTTCAGTTTTTGTGTCCCAGTTTGGGGATGAATTTAGTGACAATTCAGAATGCCTTTGTTAGCTGGAGCCGTGCTCCGCTGAAGGACACTGTAACTGGACTTGGCTCTACAATTTATATGAAAGCTTCCATGATTCTGTGCTACTTCAAGTTTTTTTCTTCTAGCTTAGAGCTGTTAGCTTACTGGTTCAAGGCCATTTCCAAATACCAATACAGATGCCATTGTGACTATGAAAGTAATACCACATTTTCTCTTGAAGGCTTCTGTATTTGTTCTTCTCTCCCTGTGAGCACCTTGGAGCTCCTTGGGCTGCTCTGCGGGTCCTGCTGCCTGTGTGCTGAGCACTCCAAAGTGCATTGGCCTCCACTGCGTTGGCCTCAGCGACTCAGCAGTTCTCTGCAGCAAAAGTGGGCACTGCAAAGAGGCTTTTAATTTAGGGATTTGGTAGAACAATATTAGAACTCATGACTTGTACTGAAACAACACTAATACTAGTCTTTATAGCTTTGCTTTGATCACTCATATCTTAGGTAACCTCCACTTCTTCAACATGTATTCGTGACATTACTGTCAGAGGCTGTTGGTAGAGAGTAGGAGACAGGCTAAAATGTTTATAGAAGTTTGTAGCGTGCTGGAACTTCTTGTTCTTTTCCCTAAGATGGTGTTTAAGGTAGGCAAAGCTAAGAAAGTCAAGTTGTGGTAGGAAAGAAAATGGTCTCATAATTAGACAGGGTGGGAAATCGAAGGCTGAATGCTGGCAGTCGTGCACTCAAGGTACAAGCTGAGTGGGGGCTGCTGTGTGACATCCTTTCTGTGACTGCGTAATTCTGGCCCTGGGATGTGATTTGCGGAAGTCTTTTTCAGAGGCCATCTTTCTACACACCTTTTAAGCCCTTTTAGTCTATTTAGATTTGGTTGTCTGTGGGTAGGGGAGAAAGTCTTTGCACAGGATGGTAACTGAGGTTAATGGGTATAATTTGAGCCATTCATGTAAGTACAGTAGTCCGTGTAGGTCTCTAAATGTTTGCTGTACACAAGAGAGCTCCTGAGTTAGTGCTAACATCAGCTGGTGCAAGAAAGAAATGAATGAACAAGTTGCTTGAGTCTCTTTTTTTTTCTTTTTTTTTCCCCCCTCTAAAGGTAAACCAAAATATTTGCTTATTAGATATTGAGCACTAAATGTGTTTCAGGAGGAACCACCACTTGAGGGGAAATTGAATTGCTGCCACTGTTTTATTTCACAAGGTGGTGATTTCTGTGATGCGCACATAAAGGCCGATGTGCGGGACGCGATGCAAACGATGCATGGGCTGCGGTTATGTAACCTGCTGGTGGAGGGCAGGGGAGCCAAGCAGCTGGCTGAAAATAGAGGGTCTGTGACGTGGACCTTGTGACATGGAGATAATAGAGAGGTACTGAGGAAGTACCAAAGGAAAATTTGTATTAAAATGAAATCTGGTATCAATTAAGTCAGAGTTGCCTGGGCTACACTACAGCAGTAATCGTGGGAGGCTGACACATTCAGATGTGTTGCTTTGTTCTGTATTACGCTCGCTATGTGAAGTCTCCCCTGTTTGAATGAAGCTTGACCAGAACGAGACCATTTGGCAAACTACCCGATTCTCGTGTGTGCTGTTGCAAGGCAGTTGTAGTTGCACATGATCTGATGTCATAACTTTCACGGTTTGGCTCTCTGCATTGCACATTGAGGCACACTAATGCACGGGTTTCAGAAAGATCACTAGCCTGGACACGTGTCACCTATTTCATGTGAGCATTCAGCCTCACATGCCACTCTCTGCTCCCCTTCCTCCCACCTGGATGTTGGGCACGGTGCAAGTCAGAACAAATGCTAAGGGCTGGGTTGTGGAAGATTGTCTTGGTGCAAAAGACATTTGTGCCAGTGCTTGTTTCTTTAAGATTTCTGAATGCTGGAAATAAACTTTCTTTAAAGAGAAAGTAGCTCTCTACTTAAAATGTGACTGTCTTCTTTCCGTTCTGTTTGTACTCTATAGCTGCAAGCAGTTGATTATATCCCATAGAGGACTAGTTAAGTAACGTTGCTGTTGAACGAGTGAGAAATAAGAGTAGATTGGGCCCTGCTCAATAGTAAGCAGCAGTTTGGCTGTTCACAGCAATAACGTAAATACTGGTGTTGTTGCCTAAAGCTGCCCTAGCGGGCCAGGGAAGTTCATGGAGCAGTGCTGGCAGTCAGCCCAGCCTGTAAAGCAGCATGCAGGTCCGCGCATTTGTCCAGGCACGCCGTGTGGGGTTCAGATGACAGTGGAATTTAAGATGAGTGAAACGATCGGTAGGGCTAGGTGAAATGGCAAAGCAGGAGCAAGCTTATTCCTGAGTCAGTGTTCTGTTCTGCCTTTGAACGCCCATCTGTACGGGTTTTTGTGAAACACTGGTGGCATAAGTCATTACCAAACCTGGTGAAGCTGTTCAGGCTGAGGAGCTGCGGGCTGTCAGTAAGCAGGCTGGCTGGATGCAGGCTGCGCATCTCGGCAGTTCACTGGACAGCTGAACTTAGTCATTTACTGCTCCTCTGGCTGAATATCCCACCAACATCGTGTGCTGCGGATTCTTTTTAGGGAAGGGATGATGGGGTGGTGGGAATTGTTTTCCTTAGGTTTTTGAGGAGGTCTAGTTTTTGTTTTTAGATACTTTGGGAAACGGGAGGAAAAAAGAACTCTGGTTTGGTTTGGTTTTTTGTTTGTTTGTTTGTTTACTTTTAAAGCAGGAGCAAATGCTGCAAAAAAGACAGTTGTAGGTGAACACATGGGCAGGTACCAAGAGTTGATTCACCACCCCTAGAAATGTAGAATCTCATTATTAGCATTTGTTTAAAAAATTGCTTCTTAGATTGTTCATCACTTCTAAAAATGAGAAATATTTTTAACAATATATTGCTAGCTGAGGTTGGATTTTCTGAATGTTTAACACGTTCGTTGAGGGAAATATTCAGAATATTCCTTTACTTTTAGGTCCTTTCAAATCTAGATTTTTGTTTTTTAGATATGAGCCCATTCAGGACTGCAGGAGGCAAAAACCTTGAATTTGTTTCTTAACAAGAATCTGTGTTCTGTGACTGTTAACTTTCGTTTTTAGAAGCCGGTGCTGTGAGAGACAGTTTCTTCCATTCTGTTTTTTAAATTGGTTTATATTGTTATGAGCAAATAGAAAAATGGGAAGATCGCTTAAAGATAAATTCAGTGATTAGCAGCTATTGTGCTGCACCACAGAGGAAATTCGTGCTGTGACTGGAGGTAGCTGGAGCAGCAACACAAAGTGTTACCTTCTAACTAAATTGATTTACAAAGTTCTTGCATCACCCTAGATGAAACCCACACCAAAAACAGAATTTCAAGCTGATGGTGAGTTCAGGATGCTTTTATTAACTGTGGTTTGCTGCTTTGGCTGACTGGATAAAGGCCTGTAATAATGACTGCAATAGTTTATAAGCATGCATACGTACTTTAAGTAAAACGTAGCAATTGCCTGAGTCACAAAGGAGCAGCGGAGATGGAGTAACAACACAACTACAGAAGGTGTTAGCAGGGTCATTTGGGACAGCCGTACCCAAGTGACAATGTGACATGAGAATATGTAGTTTAATACATAGAACCACTAAAAATTCTGCCAACGTTTTGTATTGTGCACAACTTCTTTAAATTAGATCAGAGTTCCTGTGTTTCATCGGTGTAAATTATCAGGCCTAGGTGTTCAAGCAGCAGCTGCTGGTACCTTTTGTATTGCTTGGCACTTCTGCTGGCAGGGGAGGATTTGTTTTTAAACTGATTACGTCAGTATCTGCTGAAGCCTTCTCTCCTGTGGGAATAAACACGAGTTAAATAACTCTAGGACTCTACAGAGAAATATATAAGTTCCAGAGTTTGCATGTGGCACAGTCATGTTCTTCCTTCTGTTTTGGGGGATTATTCTGAAAGTTGCTGTGAAGAATTGGCATTCTTTCTCTGCCTCAGTGTTCACTTGGCTGTTGGGTTGGCTTCCCCTTGGCTGTTTCCCCAAGCACCTGCCTGGCTGTTCTCATTTCTACTCATTGTACCACGTCAGTCAGTTAACAGAATGAATTCAAGAAGTTGCTAATACTTCACTGGCGTGAGCACTTCTCATTCTGGCTCGTTTCAGTCTCTCTTTGAGATTTGTGTGTGTAAAGTTTGCATATTAATGAGTTGAAGCACTGAGTTTTCTGTAGGGTAGGGTTGCCTGCAGCGGAATGGAAGGGTTTGCCCTCTGTTATGCTGCAGGACAGCTGCAGAAATATAGTGTGGCTTTGATGAGGTGTGAGATGTTCCCAAACTAGTTTGCTCAGATCCCATTAACACCAGTCTCAACACCTGTGTCATGCTCTGTTTGAACAGAAAGAGTCATGCCTCCAGTTCTGCCTCCCCTTCTCGTACTGTATAACTTAGCTTTTCCCTCCTGAAACTTTCTGCCTTTACTTCTTGTGTTCTTTTTCAACAAGCTTTCTCAGAGGCCGCAACTTATGTCATCATGCTGTCCTGTAAATGAAGATGCTCATTTTCTTGCACACTTCTGTGCTCGGTGTGTTGTTTTTATTTTGCTGTTGCCTTACTTAAGTGCTCTGGTCATAGAAAGTCAGCTTCTCTGCAGTGCTTGCTCTGGGACCGAAGCAGACAATACATTGGAAGTCTCACCATAGATCAGGCTGCTGTCAATAAGCTCGTGGGTGTTAGAAGCTGATCAGTGGCCAATGCAGTTGTGTAGGCAGTTAGGTGACAATTTCAGTTTCTAGATAGAGCATTAACCAGGGAGAACCCTTTATGAAGTCTTCTAGGTTTGCCCCCAGAGGTGAGTTGGGTTGTGAGTGATAATTCAGCTAACAGTACCAACAACCCAGACAAACCTTTGGCCAGCAGCTATAGCACGTATAATTCCCTTTTTCTCCTCAGTCACTTACTGTCATTTTGTCTTTATCACTGCTCATCTCCCTGTGGTCAGGCCCTGCACAGCAGTTTCAGAGTGCTTGATCTTCTCTTGGTCCATGCATCCACACATACCAGATGCTCAGGGAATGCAGGGCTAAGTTCTTCCACGAAGTCTCGTAACTGAACAGTTAAAATACTGTACTTTATTTGGAAAAGAGCAGTAACAACTACATGTTATTAACTACTTTGTGGAGGTATTGCGCCATTTAAGAATCTCTCACCTGCTTGGGTCATGTTGAGCTGACTTTCAGTCTTGCGCTGAATGATGGATGAGACTTCAGGCTGGAGGGAGGCAGCTTGCCTTTAGCTGCAAGGATCTGATGCCCTAAAGTAGGATGTCCTCTGGAGTGACACACCCACAGAGGGAGAAGGAAGCAAAGAGCAGCCTTGGAACTTGCAGATTCTTAAAGCAAGAAGTAAATATTTTTTTTTCACCTGTTATGAATATTAATGGATAGCCCTTTAATACCGAATCACAAGCTTTAAAAAGCTTTCACTTAAAAGCTTGCTTCATACTCAGCAGAAATACCAGGAGAGGCTGAGAAGGCACAGGTATAAACAGTGCCTCGCACTTCCGGTTGCTGCTTTCTGTTCTTGTAACTGAGAATGACACTCCTGTTGGAGCTTACTGCTACAAGCTGGACTTTTTTGCCTGCTTTTTGCTTTGGCCTGATCAGCAGCTCTCAAAGCACTTTGCAGTGAAAGATTTGGAAAACTTGTGTTTTAAAAACATGGGAGAAAGTAGCAAACTGCGTTTATCTCAGCTGAGAAACAAGTACGTAATTTTTTGGAACGTGCTTATGACTTATTTGATTTTCATGTTTATTTAGTCTTTCTTATGTGCCAAATAAAATTTAATGACTGTTTTTTCCCTATTTGGAACTGAATTCTGTTACGTTAGGGTGAGGCTCGATGTGTTACTCCAATTTAAATGTTGTACCAGGCTGTGGCCTGAGGCTTTAACTGCATGTTACATTTTTGTTTGGTAGAGCAGCCACCTGCAGTTCCTGTCCTGGTTGCTTGTTTCTCCATATGTCCTGAGGCTTATGCTACTGCACTGTAAATCAGATTGCCAAAATCATTTGGGTTAAAAATACGTCTTTTGTCATTGCCCTTCCCCCTTTGTGTGGGTGGGTGGGCAGTTACTGCTGAAAAAACCTGAGGTGGAGCTCCATCCTGCCAGCCTGCCTGTTCTTTTTTTAATGCAGCATCAGTTGTGAACATTTGATATGCTGTGTGATTCTCTTGCTTCGACTACTGCAGTTCGTTACTGTTCTGCGGTTCTACTGAGGACAGCTCATTCTCATCAGACTAGAATTTGGAAGCTTCCACGGTAGAAAAGATTCTTCTTCCTGCACATTTCCATTGTCCTTGCTTAACACAAGAAGATGAGTAAAATTGGCAAGTGAAATGCTGATGGCTGTGACGGAGCTGCCTCTTGTGTATGTGACTGACAGAAGTACACTTATTTCTGTCCTTTTTGAGTAATCAGATATGCATGAAACAGAGCACAGAATCATCGAACAGGGAGAAGTCCTTTACAAAATGAGGTTGATGTAAATCATTTCTTTCCTGAAAGCTTTGCACTACTGTTCTGTGTGTCTGTAAGCTTGGAGTGTAAAGAGGTGTTTTCCGTCTGCTCCGTGTTGTCACTCTAATTGTTTTACCAATTTATGCTTTTTTATTACCATATTTGGTGGCTTACTAGTCAGTTCTACTCCTTTATAAACAAACACGTGGCTGTGTTTCTCAGGGTTTTTTTGAGTTGGTCATTATTAAGCTGCCTGCTAGCACTGATTAAGCTTGTCAGAAAACAGCAATTGTCTCTGGAGAACTAACAGGTTGCAGTGGAAAGCTGGAATGAAATATCCGACTGTAGACATTGAACATGGGAGTGTACCAGCGAGAACCCTGATCAGTTGTGGTTTTATTTGCACAATAGGAAAACAGTGTCTCTTGAGTATTTTTGGTTCTTTGTGAAGATTAACACTCTTCTTTCACTTCAAGAAAGAAGGCTGCAACTTAGCAGGGTACTGACATTTTAGAAATTGAGCTAGATACACTTTTTGTTCACATTAACAGATATTTCTGTGGCATTCTTGTAATACCATCAAGTTTGGAAAGATATGATGGTGACCGACTTTGGCAGACCTGAAAAACAGAGGAGGTCGTCATTTTCTTTTTAAAGTTTGGGAATGGAGATGGAGATTATGTGACTTGTGTTAGAACATAGATGATGTCTGTGGCGGTGCTCAAGTCTTTCCTGATGCTATTTAAAGGACTTGATTACTGATCCTGTTTTCAGAGTAGTATTTTTGTAAGACCTGGGTCGTGTTGCACTTGCTTAGTACCTTATAGCAATTGTTACTGTCTGAACCTGTTTGTTTATGGGCTTACAAACCTAGGATAATAAAGTGGTTTGAATGTATTTGGCATGGGGCTCGTGTTCAGGCATTTGATAGTAATTGACCTTCCTTCTGTGGAGAAATCTGGCTCGTTGCACAGCTGCACATAAGTGTGTGCCAGTGCGTGGCTGAGCAGTGAGCAACTGGTGGGCAGCATAACTAGTCCTGAATGTGCAGTCTGATGCAGCAAGTAGTGAGCAAAATGCACTTCAGAAACAGTTGTCCTGGGTATTATTTCATTATATTCCCTGGTTACATTGAAGAGCAGTTAACAGCTTTGTTGGAGATGAGCGGTGCTGTTGTAATACTGAATGAGAGCTGCTGTACACCAGCCTGCTTCCAGACGGTCGCAAATGTGCACTCAAATGACAGCCTGCCTGGCTCCCGTCGCTAAGGGGTGGCACAGACACCTGATGTCGGATTGCATTGCAGGTCTGCAGCTTTATATAGCTTTGATATGCTTCGTGGATGTGGGAGATATGCTGCCTTTCATGTTCGCTTTGGTAAATGTGTTCTCAGCGGGGTGTGGAAGAGGGCTTTGCTGTGCTGCTAAAGGCTCACAGGCTTCTGTGTGCATGGCAGAGTTAAACGCCCCAGTAAGTCAGAGCAAAGCTGAGCTGCTTTCTGCGTTGGCTGCCCAAAAGACCTTCCGTCGTAAAACAAAATTAGTTTGACGTGGTTATGTTCGTAACAGACGTTGACTTCTTGTTTTGTTTCCCTGCCTTCTTTTTAAATGCTAACTGGAACAAATTACTCCTATAACTGAGGATAAACTGATTGGTCTGTAGTTTTTCAGTGCTGCTTAACCTTTTATTCAGTCCAGTTTTCTTTACTGTGCATTACTATTAATTTCATTGATTTGCTTGAATGGCTTTATGAAGAAAAGACATTTAACATCTGCCCTTTCAAGGTCGTGGTAGACTTCTGATACAGATGGCAGTGCTTTTGTTTAAATCCTGGTGTGTTGCCGTGTCTGTCTACCTAGCATCTTGCCTCCATGTGTTTGTGGTAATTTTTTATGCTTTACTAATCTGATTTATTTTCTGTTTCTTGAGTGGTTCTTTCATATATTTTAAGGTTGGTGAAGGCCTCAAGGGTAGGCCAACTTTCATCTTGTCCCCGTATTGTTACTGGGATGTAGTAGGTCTCCTGTAAAGATTCCAGATGCCCATGACTCCCATTTTTGCTTTGGGCTGCTTTGTAACTCCATTTTGCCTTCTACTTGCCTTTTGTGAGACTTCTGTGAGTTTATTTAATCTCTGCTTTCCTGAAGCATTGGACTTTTTTTTTTCTGAGCTATTGTCTCCATTTTATGGATTGTCAGTCTTTCTCTTTCCACCCCCCCGGTTTCTTTTGCCCAAGCTGTATTTGTCTTTGTAGGCTGACTCGTTCCTTCCATTTAGTCTGGGGGCTCATCCAGATCAAATTCTCCCTACAGTCAATAAGAAAATTACTGGTAACTCATTCAGTAGAATTGATGAGACACATTGTAAAAGTCCCAGTGTTGTTGTTTGCATAAGCAGCCAACAGATTATTTTAACACATGGCTGTAAGGGGAGAGTTGGAGGATGGTCACAAACTGAGATGAAGCTGCGTGTTCATCAGTGTTGTCCGAGAGCTGCTGGTGACTGTAGACTTCAAAATACGTTGTTTCCACAGCCATAAGCATGCTGCTGGCGGAGTTTTGTTAGATTCATAGGCCTTACTCCTGGTTTCTGGCTTCCTGTTTTTTTACTGTGCTCGTGGGATAATGGCAGCAGCTGTGCCAGGCTCATTAGAGGCAGTTCACCACGGAGCAGGAGCTGCAAAGCTGGGCTCAGGGACGCCTCTGCCTTTCTCCTGCAGGCCTTCCCAGCCTGCGCTGATGCTCCTGTGCTCTTTCAGTTCTTCCACCCCAGCTCTGTGAAATGTGAATTCTGAATGTACCTGTGTGTTTTGTAAACCCAGTGGCACTGATAGAGAAGCTGTTTTAAATATAGTAATATGTCTTGATTATTGCTGCAAGAGAAATAAATAAGGCTCTTTGCGTTGCTGAGAGTTTTAACCCAGCGATGCACTGCTGCTGTTCCTAAATCTGCTCATGACAGTAAATGGTTGCACACAGAACTGTTGATTTCCTATAACATTTTTAGCATTATTTCAAAATTTCTTTGTGTGTTTCGTTTCTAACTTTCAAGTAGCTGGATAAATGCTTAATAATTTAAGTAATCCTTTTGTCAGGATTGCCTTTTTTCTTTCTTGACCAACTGTCCTAATACTAAATAAGGGAACAAAGACATCTGTGACCCTGTATATGAATAAACCAGTAAATGTGGAAAATCTGTAACTAATTACTGTTTGCATTTCATGTTTTGTGATGGGAAACAGCACAAGAATTTTTTTTCCCCCCCCAAATTTAAAAGATGTCTTCATTGGAGAAAACAGAGAAATGTAGTTCTGACAGTGGTCAGTGTAGTGACTGTTTGCTAATTATGTGTGTGACAGGCAGGATAGTCCCTCAGTGTCGTGATGCTGTTAGTAAATGCTTATTTATAGAGCAGCATATTGTAGTTTTTTGTGCTCTTAAAATATGTAATGATAGTAATGGCATAGTTATATAAAAAGTGTTGTGTATGACTATATAATATTGCATATAAATCACACGGCACTGAATATTACTCTTAAATGCGTTTTTGTGCCTCTTTCAGTGTACAGAGTTACAGTATGTTTTTGGTAGCACTGTGCTCTGTCTCCACTTGAAAATGCTTTCTTCTTGTCTCTGAGGAGATGCTTTCTTGTTTTGTTCCTGAATAATGTCTTTTGGTTAATTTTATGCTGATTGCTCTAAATGAAACTTAGAATAGAATGACTTGATTAACATCCTACATTTTTTTTCATCACGGAGAAGGCTAAAATGCACGGCTTCCTATCTTGGTACTTTATTTGATTGCGAGAGTAAGTTTATTTAAAACCATTTTCATGTCAAGTAGCAAGGCAGCAAACTGAGGGACAGTGTTAAAACATTGGTTAGGGTAAATGTGTATCTTTTCAAATGAGCAGATACTTCTGCGCTGTGTGAACAGAGTTGGCTAGAGCAATCTTTTGCTTGATGATAACTTCTAATGGATCTTGAAATCTGAAAAGATTGGGAAAGTGTTAATATCCTACTTGGGATCCCTTTCACAAGGGAAAAGAAACAAACGGGAGTGATCGCGAAATAAGGAAATAAGTCATTTCAAGGACCAGTATCTCATACTGGCACTTAGTACTGAGAATCAGGGCAAGAGTTCCTGCTTTGGTTCTATGAAACAAGGCTGCTGAATCCATCACAATTGCATGCTTTTCTTTGGAATATATCCTGTTTTGGTTAAATTTGTGAGATCTGAGACTGTTCTGTACTGCCTTTTTTATGCTGGATGGCTTTCACTCAAACTTCATGAGACTTGAAAAAATGCTGTTCTGTGAGGTGGGTGTTTGACAGTTTTCTAGGCAACCAAGAAGACCTTTGGAATGAGATTCTTTGTTCTATATTTAATAATATTTCTTGCTACGCCTCTTTTGGTTAAATATTTGCAGTTATCTGTCATCTTCATTGAAGTTTGAGTCACTGGGAGATACTTTCTGATGTTAAAGGAGATAAATATTAGTCATGTCCTATTCTAGTGCTTACAATTATTTACTAGTGAGATTTCAGAGAGTGTCATATTTGTTCATATTCATGTTAAGATGATCAAGCATCTGATTATGATAAAACAATTAGAAGTGAATAAATTGAAAATAGCTATGAAAGATGATGATTGAGTTGAGCATTTCATATTAGACCCTTTTGAGATTTTAAACCCATGTTCTGTGTATATTACGTATTCAGCTACTGAAGATGTGGATAAACTGCAGAATCTGATTGAAAGCAAGATTTACAAAAGAAAACTTAAGCTGTTGTCATGAATAAAAATGTAAATAGAAGGGATCTAAAATAATTAGCTTTATTTTTTTGTGCCTAGTGTAATGAGATGTGTCTAAGGTGTTGAAAACAGGACATGTCTGGGAAACAAAAGAGTTTTGTGACATTTTTCAAGTAATTTACTCTGATTCAGTTCCTCTTCTTTTGTTTCTTTTTCAGATCTTGAGTCTGATGACTGTGCATCCATATACATCTTCAATGTAGACCAGCCATCATCTTCTGTAAATCAGCCAATTTGTATTCCTCGCCATGGACTGCAGTCTCACTCCTCTCCTCTGTCACCACCTACAAGACTTCAGAGTCATAAGAACTATGAAGGAACTGGTGAGGTACCAGAATCCAAATACAGTCCACTAGGTGGACCCAAACCCTTTGAGTGCCCCAGTATTCAGATTACTTCTATTTCGCCTAACTGTCATCAAGGGATTGAAGCCAATGAAGATGAATTGCACACAAATGGCACAGAAAATGAGTATATGGAAAGGCCTTCAAGGGACCATCTCTATCTTCCTCTTGAGCCATCATATAGGGAGTCATCCCTTAGTCCAAGCCCTGCCAGCAGCATTTCCTCCAGAAGTTGGTTTTCAGATGCTTCCTCTTGTGAGTCCATTTCCCATGTTTATGATGATGTAGACTCAGAGCTAAATGAAGCAGCTGCTCGATTTACCCTTGGCTCTCCTCTGGCCTCTCCCGGTGGTTCTCCAAGAGGTCCCAGTGATGAATCTTGGCAACAGCCTTATGGATTTGGGCATGCCTTGTCACCTAGACAGTCTCCCTGTCATTCTCCTAGAACTAGCATTACAGATGAAAATTGGCTAAGCCCTAGACCAACATCAAGGCCCTCCTCAAGACCTACATCCCCCTGTGGAAAACGGCGACACTCCAGTGCTGAGATTTGCTATGCTGGTTCTCTGTCTCCTCACCATTCTCCTACTCCATCACCTGGTCATTCTCCCAGAGGAAGCATAACAGAAGACACATGGCTAAACACTTCCATCCATAACGTGCAAGGTCTTAATTCCGGCCTTTCACCATTTCAGTGTTGTACAGAGACTGATATTCCTCTTAAAACAAGAAAGACCTCAGAGGATCAGAGTGCTACTTTGTCTGGAAAAATAGATATCTGCCCTGAAGAACAGGGTAACTTATCATCTTCCCTTGAAAATGCAGTAGATGACTGCTCTGGTTCTCAACACACCTTGAAAAAAGATTTGCCCGGAGACCAATTTCTGTCTGTTCCTTCGCACTTTACTTGGAACAAACCAAAGCCTGGTCATACTCCTATATTTCGGTAAGTTGTAAGAAAATATGCAAGTCCTCCTGAAGGTTTCCTTCCAGTGCATCCTATGTAGGCATGCTAATGTGCTTGTATTTCTATGCTATACTGAGACCTCTAAAAGAAAACTTCTTTCTTAAATTAAATGTCTGCAGCTTTTGTGCATGCTTAGATTTTAAGCAGTTGAATCTATTCTGAACAGTTAGTGTTTTAATACAACTGAGGTGCATGAAAAAAGAGCATGGCCAGCATGTTGAGGGACGTTATCCTCCCCCTCTACTCTGCCCTGGTGGGACCACATCTGGAGCACTGGATCCAGTTGTGGTCTCCCTATTTCAAGAAAGACAGAGAAGTGCTGGAGAGGGTCCAGCTGTGGGCCGTAAAGATGGTAGGGGTCTACAGCATCTCTCTCATAAGGAGATTTTCACTGTTTCATTTTCCCTGTGACTGTTCATCCTACAGAAGAGAGGGCTGAGAGGAGATCCTATTAATGCTAATAAATATCTAAAGGGTGGTAGTCAGATGGATGTGAGTAGGCTCTTTTTGGTGCTCTGTGACAGAACAAGAGGCAGTGGGCACAAACTGAAACATAGGAAGGAAGTTCCATGCAAGCATGGGAAAAAACTTCTTTACTGTGAGGGTGACAGAGTGCTGGCACAGACTGCCTGGAGAGGTGATGGAATTTTTGTCCTTCTGTAGTTGTTGTGAGCTTGCAGGATAATTTGTGGAGACTCTGTAGAAGGAACTAGTTCAGCTGGAAGAAGAATTCATTCTCCCTCCTCCCCATTCTGTTGTTGTTTTAGGTGGAGCAGGTCTGTGATCTTGTGGGACCACAGAGCTTCTGGGACCACTTGGCCACAGTGCAGTAGGTAGAGTAGAAATGAGAACTGAAGTAGCACTGCTGCTGACTGGGTAGCTATTGCAATTGCTCAACTAAAAATTATCTGCTTTCTTCCTGAACCTTTTTGTTGCTCTGTCAGGTTTGAAAAGCAAGGGGAAGAGGGGTGCTGGAAAGTGAAGCCATCCTTCTGGTTTTGTGTAGATGTTTTCTAATAATGTTAGGTTAGTGTATGTAAAACAGTTATCTGTATAAAAATATGCTGTAGGCTTAAATGTTGGTGTTCCCATACTACCATCTACTGATTTGAAAGTAAGGGATTGAAATAATGTCATTCTGTAAAGGCAGTGCCTGAGATTAGTTTTTCAGGGGTGTAGTAGATGGAGAGATCAGTGTAGTGAATGAAGCAATTTCTTAGCAGGGGGTAGGGGGAAAGTAAAAGCAATGATTGACTTAACCCAGAATGTCAGAATTTATTTGAAAGCTGGTACTTTTCGAAAATATAAAATGGGTATACGTGCAGAAGAAGGTAAAGACCAAATCTATTGACAAGTGAACTGAACAAAGCAAGCTGTGTACCTTCGCTGCCCAGAATATACCCTGAGTATTGAATTTGTGGAAATGGTTACGTTAGCAGCTGTA
This sequence comes from Perdix hodgsoniae, assembly GCA_035772895.1. Classification (NCBI taxonomy): domain Eukaryota; kingdom Metazoa; phylum Chordata; class Aves; order Galliformes; family Phasianidae; genus Perdix; species Perdix hodgsoniae. Next base: position 7,685,015 of record JAPSGF010000031.1, read on the forward strand.
TCCTCAGTGAAATGTTGAACTACTTAGCATTTGTAGCCTGTTCCACTGGTGCAGTGAGACTGCACGACTTCAGGATGTTCAGGTGTTTCATTGTAAACTGTTTTGATTTTGATGCTCATGAAGTAGGGAAGCTCATTTCACTTCTGTTTTAGGAATAAAAATGAAATGGAGGGAAATCTCATTAAAGTAGTCTGTGAGAGCAAACAAAAGCAGGCACTTCAGTAGTCATAAGTTAGATACTAATTGCAATTAATGTACTTATTATATATTACACGTAGGTAGCTCTGAAAGTATTGCTTCCTATTTATTTCCATGGAAGCTGCATCAGATTGAGAGAGCACAATAATAAGATTGGATAGAGCAGATTCTCAGCTACAAAACATTATTTTTCAGCACAGTCACCACCATTAGATGTGTGTTGTCACCAGTGATGAACTGCATGTCACTCTCATAAAAAAGCACAGAATGGAATGTTGGTGGGAGGGTGCTGTTGCCATATCACCAACGTCCAGCCCTGCTGTTGTGGGCCAACATATAACATAGGGGGCATTACTTTCAAAGCAGTCCTTATATGCACTGTGTGTTGCTTATTAATTGTAATATAGCTTGCAAAATATTTAATTATAAATTGAAAAATTGCAAATAGACAGTCTGTTGGAAATTAATGAGTCATGCATTTTTCTTATTTAACCCCTGGATCAAGTATTTCACAGAAACAAATTGTGCTTTTGTGTCCTGGAAGTAGGTATTAACAAGCAAAATCTTTGAAATACAATGTTAGTTTATTCTGTTGTGCCTCTCCTTGTGGAATTGTTAGGTTTGTAAATTGATTAAGAGCAGCTTCATAAACTGACAGTTGTCTTCAGAATACTGTATCAAAATTTAATCCGAAGTGCTGGGATTGAAGGGCTGCCACGGCTTCTTTGTCCCAGTGGCGATGAACAGAAGGGCTTTGATACATCCATTGGCAGTTCAGGACAGTCCTCTTTGGTGGTAGATACTTAACAGCAACTTGAGAGTATTTTACCCGCAATTATCTAGCAGTTAAAGCTGAAAACTAGGATTGCTGATAGTATTACCTACTTTTTCAGGGAAAGAATCTGTAACCGTGGTGGCAGATGATAAAATACTTGCAATAATCAGACCTGTTGTCTAAATATTTCTGTTGTTAGTCTGGAGAAGAGAGAAGAATGGGTTTATGCTGTATTTTTAGCGTAACAATTGGGATCTCCATCTTCAATTTTTTAGAAGAATATATCTTCCAATGTTAGCAGACTGAGGGAAACTTTGTATGTAGTTATCCATCTGTTCGTTGTTACGTCAAGATAACACCAGTTGTGCTGTGATAACAAAGCTTTAAAGTGAAAGTGTTTGCAAATCTCAGACTTTGAGGATAGATGCTCACTTAAGTGAGATGAGCAGGAAGACTTCGAGCCTCTTGGATTTGTAATAAGGGAGGCTGTTGCTTTAGTATTTACACAACATTAATGAATCCAAAGCAATTCACATAGAGTTTAATATATGACCTCTGTGCAATGCAGATGCTTCAGTTCTCTACTTTGTTTTGATGTGACTGAATATAGATTTTACTTGATGGTATGCTGTATCAATACTCTAAAGCATATTTAACTCTTGGTCTGCTAGTAGTAGAACAGTTGAGATCCCAATGTGTCTTTAAAAATTTACTACTAGAATTTGTGATTACTGAGAAGCAGGAATATATCCATACTGAGTTGCTAAAATGAGCTTTCATTCCACCTGTATTCAGCAACTTTCTAGGCATGGATGCCAGCAGAGCATCATGCTAAAACTGAGCTAGTCACACATGTTTCAGCTGAGGAAGCAGGGTTGGCAGTTGCTGTCTGCACGGAGCCCCGGCTGTCTGTCCAATGAATTTCCCAAGAAGACTGCTCCAAATAGAAGATAAACATTTTAAGATTTGAACAGTTATTTTCTATGCTGTCACTGGCTCCAGAACACTACATGTAGGCTAGAAGGAAAAATAAAGGGTAAATCAAGAGCAAGCAGTTTTGTTTCTAGAGTTTGTTTCTTCCTGTGCAAGAGAGGCACAGCCCATTTTGAGCCCTGACTTCTGTGGGTTTGGAACATGAAATGTGGAACTCGTGTGGTTGTCCTTATGATGAACAAGAGGTATGTGTTCAATGCGTGCAGCCAGAAGCAGTTCTGCTTCAGAAATTGTGACTGCAGGTGAAGAAGGTGTTGACTGAATTAGTATTTGAACACTGAAGCGATCGTTTTAAATGCAGTGGCTTCTGCTGACGATGCTACTGAAGGATTCCTTCTCCTGAGTTTCCTTTAATAGCAGCTGTTCCCTAAAGCCTTTAATCTTGATGTGAGAGGAGTATGAGCTTTTGGAGACTAGCATTAATCAGATTATGAAGTTCTCTTGGTAATACTGGTAGAACGTGTGCAGGTTTACAGAATGGTGCTCTCTCAACAACATGCTGAGATTTGGTTTGAAGCAAATTCTGTATTCTGCTGCATGTAGAAGATTGATGTGGCACAGCCTCTTAGTCTTAATGCTGTGTCATTTAATAAGGAAACTTTTTGAGGGTTTCCAGTCTTTGTTGTTGTTTGCTTGTTTGATTTATATTTTTGGGATCTGCATATGCATGTGTGCTTGCTCCCTTCCTCACTTGATATTTTGTCTGCTTTCAAAGAATGACAAAATCTAGACACTTGGTTATTTTCCTGTGTCTGTGTTTGTTCTAGTATTCCAAATGTTTTTTTTCAGGAGATAATGGGACTCAGAGGCAGCTTGCACTATATTTTTATTAGTTAATTGCAGAATCAGCTTCTCTGAGAGGTGTGGAGCTGTCAGTAGCAATGAATACATTTTCTTGGGAGAGTTTAACGTAGAATTCTCAGTATAATGTCTCTCAGTAATCGGTATATTGTCTGTGGTGTGCAAATTTTACCAAGCTCTCATAGGGACCATATCTGCTCACTATGCATACCAACTATTTTGGCATAGTATATTTGTTTATAGGAGAGAAAAACAGTTTTGAAAATAGTAAAGAAAAAATTATTGCCTGCTAAAGAGTTTTTAAAGAACTTTAGTATCTTCTAATCTTGACGTTTTCTTTCCTTTTTCAGACTGAAGACTTGAGTCCAGTTCTCCTTCAATAGCTATAAAAGTGAATGGCAAGGTCTAGTTGATAGCCAGTAATAGCATTTAGGCAGTACACCTTGGCCTATGGTAAGTAACTGGAAGGACTGGGCTTATGCTGCATTCCTCTGTTTCCTCTTTTATTGCTGACATCACCGGTCTTCTCCCTACCCAGTAAGTACTATTGCTGTGGAAGGACCAGTCCTCAGAGCTGCATGCTGGGAGAAGAAGAGTTTTTGCTATACTGAATGCTCATGGACGTGATTTACTGCTCACGTTTCTTCCTTTCAGTAAGAAGAAAGGGAAGTACTCCTGCTCCCTTTGACTCCCAGAATGGGACTTCAGGAGATGAGGTTTAATTTACCAGGTGAGCTCTCTCCTGAAGTGCACATTAGAAGTACTGCATGAAGCAGCAGGTCAACAGGTTGTCCTTCCATGGGAAGATGCCAGCAAGTGGTGCCTTTTTTTCTCCCCCTTTTTCATGCCTAGTGACAGTGATGTTTGCAGTAAAAGGTGGATGTATGCTGCTGCAGACTGAGCCCATGTCCATCCAGATACTTACTAGACAAAATTTTTTTTCCTCCCCTTCAATCTAAATGTTATCTCCTTTTCCAACTGTGGATATGTTTATGAGTTGTAGCTGAATTCTGCAGAAGGTAACATTTGTCTTTTATGCATCTGCAGCTATTTGTGTTTGTGAAAATGTGCATGGTTTTGGATTGATGGGGAGGCCTTCCCTCCCCACTGTCATGCTGTGAAGGAGAAATGGAAATGAGCTTTCTCAGGCAGTGATGCAAAGCAGTATCTGTCCATCTCTTTAGAACCTACTTTGCTTTCCCTGTTGGTCAAAGCATGGTAGTAAGAACTATTTTACTTTTCTTGTGTAAGTTCTTATGTGATACGCAGCACTATAAATGTTCACTTGTAAATGTTTATAAATTAATTTGCTCTCCCAGGTAATTACTGACTTGAATCTGACTGTTCTTATCAGAATAAGTTATGTGAATTCGTAAAGGTAAATGATAGGTATAAAAAAAAACTGATGATGTTATGTGGCTTGTTTTCCTTTGAGGTTCTTCCATATTACTTTGCTGCAATTTTTTAAATTTTATTTTTTCTCCTTCCCTGGAGCAACATTGGTACTGCATGTAAGAGTATAATCTGTGGATAAATAAAGCATGCATTTTAGAGGTGGCCATTGCAATAAGTCTTTATGTTTAGATAGGACTACTGGTCTTAAAATATTGAACCATCATATAGTGTTTGTTTTCATGTTAGTTAGCCAGGTGCAGTGCTTACCAGTCTTAGCAAAACAAAAAATATTTGAAGATAATAACGAAGATGGTTGAAAATGACTTACAGATTGAATTTAGGTTGTTCCTTTCACACCACTTGAACTTCCCTGTTGGTACACTTGAGGACCAAAAATTAATAGCATTAAGGAACAGCATTGGTAATGTGAGGCAGGGAGTCATACAGCACCTTTTTTTTAATCAGATATTGGAAGAATGAAATACAGAACTAATAACCTAGTTTATGTATCAGTAAATTTGGGGAATTTTCAAATAATAGCATTAGGCTAATAGCTGTTCTTGTTTGGTAATCATTTGTTAGGAAAGTGAATCATGACATTTTATAGACAAGTCGTTTTGATACCACGCTGGCCAAATGACATACTTCATTTAACCGTAGTGTTCACGTCTTGATTGCAGCACATCTTCATTGCCACCTCTTGACTGGCCTTTACCAAGTCATTATGGGCAGTGTGAACTGAAAATAGAAGTCCAGCCTAAAACTCATCACAGAGCTCACTATGAAACAGAGGGAAGCAGAGGAGCTGTAAAAGCATCTACTGGAGGACACCCTGTAGTGAAGGTAGGATGTCTGGCTTTCTTGAATCCAAGATAACTTTTTTCTTTTAAGTATAGTTACTGGCATTTATGATGCTGTGGATTGTTGCCTTCTGTGAAGCTCATATTCCTTCCTGGGTAAGATTCTCCTCTAGATGTAACCTGTGCAATACAAGAGTTAGCTTAGATTTGGACTGTTTATCTGTAACAGCAAGACTTGTTCCCCTCCTCCCCCGCCTTCTGTTTTGTCATTGTTTCCATTGTCTTAACTGAATCGAGCAAGCTTTATTGCCTCTCAGAACAGTTTGTTTTTTTCAGTAGTGAAACTCATGTAAATACAGCAATGCAGGTAGCAGTTCTCTGATTGAGAGGGTGGTGATGCACTACCTGTTTTGATACCAAGTACTGGCCATGAACAGCTGTTTTGACTGGCTTCTTCCTTACTGTAAATGTTCTAAATGCTAAAGATATTTGAAGCATAGTATTTGTATGGTTTGCAAACACCAACGAATTGTTGCTGAGATCAGAGTTAGATATAAGGTCCTGATAAATCCAGCTTGGGTTTCATATGAAAGTTCTGCCATAGTAATCTTTGAAGGGCAAGATGCCTGGGTGTTTGATGTTGTGACTATAAGTAGGTATGGTACAAGCTGAGATGTCTCCCTGTGAGGTGAGGTGTGTACATGTCTTAGTGCTGAGCAGACTTCAGTTTCTCTTGAGCTCTGAAGCTACGCTATGTAAACAAAGATGTACCAGCAGAAATTAAATCTGTTGGACTGACTGTTTTCTTGCAATCTCCGAGCTCTGTCTAATGCATTTCTTGAAGACTGACACTTAGCCATCTTCTTTGGGCTTCATATCCAGCTGTATTTCTTCTGATAGCCTTACCTTGATTTTTTTATTTTATTTTATTTTTATTTTTTAATTTTTCCTCTTTTCTTCATCTTCCTATAGACTTTTTCATCTGTACTTTTCCTTGCTCTTTCTCTCCAAAAAAAGACCAGATCTTGCCATCGCATTTTTTCTTCCTGGAGCATCTTTCATCACTCTTATCTTCTGCCATTTCTTCATTTCCATTCTTATTGTGAGCTTTTCAGCCAGCTTTCATTTTCCCTGTGGAGTTCCTCAGTGTTTTCCTCCTAGTGATGATACCATGACCCAAACAGCTCAAACCTCCTGTTGGCAGACATGCTTGATTTCATAGCGCAGTAGGGACAACAGTCAGGTGCTCAGCAGGGATGTCTGTTTTGTGTGCTAGAGAAAAGAGAGGATGCCTGAGCTAGGCTGGAATCTGAAAGTGGTTAACTGGGGACATTTCCTCTGGTGGAGCATTGTGTTGTTTTAGTCAGTGGAGGACAAGGAGACACTACTTTCGCATACCCAGGTAGCTGGCACTGGAGTTCAATACATCGTTAGTAAGAACAGAATCTTGGGAAATTGCAACTGACAAAATAAGGCTCTGCTGAGTGTTTGGAAGCTATTTATTTGTTTATTTCTTCTCCCCTGGGTGCTCGTGTCTTGCGCTAGTATTTGTGTTAAGGGAACTAGTTTTGCTGATGTTTTCCAGACTTGTCAGATACCCATGGGGTTTCTTTTGTTCACAGAACAACTACTTGATGCTTCTGTGGCAGTGCTTAGATCTAAGTCAGAAAAAAACAGCGCTGTAACCTATGTGATTTATTATTGTCAAAGGTATTTACTCACATAAGAATTGTGAAATACCTCACCGTGACAGGAATACTGTCTTAAAAAGGGCATATTATTTATAGTTGTTTCACAGTCTTGTGCTTAAACATGTGCATTGTGCTGTGCTGCTCTAAAGTAAAACAAACACAAATTCAGATCAATATTCTATTTTGTAGTTTGGTCTCTTCTGTCTGGATTAGAAATTAATTGTAGTGCTTGATGGGAAAGAGGAAATTGTTATGAAACAAAAGGATTTGAATTAACTTTTCACTCACTGCTGGTAAAAAAAAAACAGTATGCTAAGGGCCAAGTTTGGTGAAAAGTAAATACTATTGTGTGCAGACACAAACCATTTAAATACAAAGATGCAATCTTTTTTTAGCACTTGTGGAAGTTCACTGCACGACTTCAGTTCATTACATGGGTTATAGTTTGACTTTTTTTGTGGTCTTGGCCTTAAACCACTTAGATCTATGTGTGTGATCACTGCAATAACATACTGGGCATTTTCTTGTGTTACGTGTCTGTATGTTAAGCAGGTCAGAGATGAGGAAGGATACGGGTGCTTGAAGGCCTCAGTGCTCTTTCTTGCTTCAAACTTTTTGTTGCTTTTGAACTAAGAGCATATGGAAAGAGCATTTAATTTCCTAACTGTGAAGCCTCTAGTTCTGCATGTACAGTTGATGTGTTATTTAAAATAAAGATTTTAAGATAGTGCGTAGCTTCAAGCCATTAATCTATTAGCACATGTCATTAATCTATTACTAATACTGTAATATACCAGTTGCTAGGAAACTAAGCTTCTGACAAATTTGGCATCATCTGTTGTGAGTACATTTAATCAGCTTATTTCCAAATGTAAGGAAATGAAATGAGTTGAGCATCATGCTTTGTTTTGTAAGTTCATTGACTTACAACATTCACTGTAATGCATTTTATTGGCAAAAGTTCCTAAATAGCAGAAAACTGTTGTTTTAATCTCTGCTTGCCTGAGGGTATGTTTCAGCTAGTCTGTGTAATCTGGCATTACTTATTTTACCTGAGTAGAAAAATCCATGAGATTTTTCTTGCTGCCAGTTTTCACAGAGAGAAAATAAATATCTTAGCAGCAGGGCTAGCAGGGGGAAAGGTGACATTTTGAAATTGTCATGCAAATTGTGTGACGATTTTGTATTACATAATCAGGAGACAAAAGCAGCTTCTGAGAGCCTCTGCCTTCACCTAACTCAGTGGGTAAATGTTTTACATATCGAAGAAGCCTTCTAAAGAAATAGCTGCTGCATTTCATCTGAGTCTTATATGAATGAACATAATGCCTTGAATTTCTCACTCTTGCCTCAGATCACGCGTGCGTAATAACATGTTTGTTCTACACTATGCTAGAATGAGATTTTACTGTTATCTGAAGCGGTTAGGGCTTTTTGTGAGTCCTCGCATGTGTGATTTAGAGCATTTCAGAATGGGCAGAAACATAGTACAGATCTCTCAGGAATAGTTTTTTTTTTTTAGCTTCCTGTTCTAAAATTATTTATTAAACATAAAACCAAAAAACACTTTCTGTTGACAACAAATATTTTCATGTTTTGTTCTGTTCTCCTTGAGGAAGGTGATCTCTGACCTTACAGTCAGGTGTACCAAGGGGCTTTTGAACTCGCAAGTAGTGTGTCCTGTGGCAAGGTGCTGCCACAGCGGGGATGAGTACTAGGTGTGAGCAATGATAAGAGGAACTTTCATCTAAAATGATGGCATATCTGCAGCAGGTGTCGCGTAGGTTCCACTCATAGATTAAGTGTCATGTGTACACAATGTGAATTTGGGGCAGTGATAGATATTAGAAAATTGCTTGAACCGTATGTATCTTTTTTAGCCATAACACAAAGGACTTAAGGGGTAGAGTCTTTCATTAGTTACTCTGCCATGTGCAGAACTCTTACAATAGTTGTATCTGCCAGAACAGAGGAGGGGGAGCGTTATGTGAAATCTGTATGGACCACTCAGCAGTGTTACAGTTGAGGAAAGACATTGGATTAAAAATTAAAGTATTAACATTGGATTAAAAATTAAAGTATTAAAGAAAAATTGGTGTATGCAGTTGTAGTCATAGAAACTTCTTACCTGAGGCCTGTGAAGGAGGGACTGATTGTCAGCTCTGTTTAATATGATCACAGAACTTGACGGTCATGACTGAGCAGTTGCAAGGGGAGAAAAAATATACTGATTTTTGAATGACATAAGTTTTGAACCAGAAAGGTGTCCTCTGAAAGCCTGTCAAACTCTGCCTGAATTCAAGTACGCTGTAACTGTAACCTGCGTGGAAGGATCTAACTGAGAAATGTCAGAGATGGTCCAAGAAGTTAATGAAAGATCATATAAATGAGTGTTTGCTTCCTGGCCTGTAATTCTGTACTGTCACTTTTTTTCAGGTTTTCCTTGTGACCAATTCATGTAACTTCTTGAGTACCAGACATTATATCAGGATTCTCCCTGTTGTTCTCACAGCCCAATAAACATGTTTTTTTTGTGTGTGTCTCATGACCTTTCCCATTGCTTCTGTCTTCATTTCTTTTAATTCTAGTGCTTTTTTATTTGTCCTGAATTCTTCTCCTTTTTTGTACATTACCAGAAGGCAGGTTGCAGCCCAGCTCTAATTGCTTAGTATTCTTTGGTGACTGTAACTTGCAAATATATGTAGAAGGGAGAAGGTAAGTAAGTGTCAACCTGTGTGAATCATGTAACTGGCTGTATTGGACAAAGCAGTGACCTTTGGATGAGATTCTAGACCTAAATATATTTCTAAGAACAGATACACATGACTATATAAACATCTGCTCTGGAATCCCCTAGATAGATAATAAAACTCCCACTGATGCATCTAATGTATGTTTGAATACTCAATCTAGAAAATGCTTGAATATGGAGAAGAAAAAAAAAGTTATGTGGCATACTGGATCTGTAATGACAGTTGTCTGTGTTTTGTGTTGTGTGGTTACTAAGATGTGGAAGAGTAACCATTATTTTTTCTGAAAGTCAGATCATGCTTTTGCTGTAAGTTCCATGGGCTTTCCCTGAAAGCTCACAAAAGCTCATCTGAAAAACTGTCCATAGCATAATTTGGCATTGGAATTTGGAAGATCAGAAATAATGCTATTTTTTTGATAGCGTAGAACAAACTGAACATGGGTCATTTATTGTGATAGCTAGTTTGATGTAGCTAGCAGTTCTGCACTGTGTGAAGTTGAGAACCCATTGGAGGGCCACAAAGATGATAAAGGGCCTGGAGCATTTCCTCTGTGAGGAAAGGCTGAGTGACCTGGGTCTGTTCAGCCTTGAGAAAAGAAGACTGAGAGGTGATCTTAATGTTTATAAATATCTTCAGTGTGGGAGTCAAAAGGACATGGCCAACCTCTTTTCTCTGGACTGTGGGGACGGGACAAGGGGAAGTGGCCACAAAATTGAGCATAGGAAGTTCTGCACCAATACGCAAAGGAACTTCTTCAGAGTGAAGGTGATGGAGCACTGGCACAGGCTGCCCAGGGGGGTTGTGGATAATCCTTCTCTGGAAATACTCAAGACTTTCCTGGACTCCTACCTGTGCACCCTGCTGTAGGGGGGCTGCTTTGCTCTATAGGGGTCCCTTCAGCCCCTACAATTCTGTGATTCTACTGCTATTTTAACTATGAGTTGCTTTCCTTTTTTCGGTAGTGTAGAATGGGACAAGAGTCGGAGCTGAAATACTCCTCAAAACGTGCTTGAAATTAGTATTAAAATACTTTCAAATTATCTGCAAGTGAGTGTGTGTGGGATTTCAGAAATAGAAAACTTAGCTTTTTAAACTGTGAAGGATGTTCTGTACATTGTATAATTATATGGTAATACACCAGCAATGCACTGGTAGTTTTGTTTTGGTCCTTTGCAGGACGCATTCGTCTTTGTGATGACCTTCAGAATGCTTTTAATCTGGACTTGTGCCACAGTCTAGTAGTTTATTAACTTTTTCTCTTTCATACTTCGTTATTTCTTATTTGTCTACTCTGAATCCCAGAGGTCTGTATTATTACAAGGTCTTTAAGTTAGTCTACTTAACAAATACGTTAGCAAATGAAGAAGGGAGGACACTTTTCTGATGTGCATCCTGTTCCTTCCTACATCAAATGATCAGCTGATTGATAATAGTACCACAGTTCAGGAAGGGGAAGTAGATGTTTTGTTTTAACATTTAATTTTAAAATTAGGAATTTAACTTCTTGTAACATTAAAAGCTGTGTGGACTCAGAATGAAATTTCAAAAATAACCTGTTCCCATGCACTGCTAAGTCTTTCTGAGCCAGTGGTTGGGGTACTGTCAGAGAAATCTGAATGGAGCTCCCTTGCAATGAATGCCTCCCACTTACAGTCCACAGGAGATCGTAGGTGAGCCCTTGCACTCCTTGCAGATCCACTGCACCTCTGCAAGGCCACGACGTGATGTTTGTAGTCACTGATTTTCAGTAGTTTCCCTGAACTAATTTCTTGGTTTTGTACATATAGCTCAGTTTAAGCTTTTCAAATGCCACTGTTGATAAATGTCTGGAAATTGCACCACCACTGTTGGTCATTCTGTTGCTTTGGTGCTTCTTGGGTATTGTTAGCCAGAGTATGCCAAGCTTGTTGGTCACATCTCCATTGTCTCAGAGGACAAAATATCTCAAAGGCTTTTTTTTTCTTTATGATATTACTGTAGGGAGCTCTGGCAGGTTTTGTTTGGTAACCAGCTGTATGAAAGTAAAGCAAAACTTGCGTAGTAGAAGTTCCTTTCTTCTAGGGTTGTTTAGAAATCACGGTGAATTATACCATGTCTTTATTTATACAGTTGTAGAAAGTAAAAATACCTAATACAAGAAAACAGCTTTGTTTTTCCTTTCCCTTTTGCCTTCATATAATTGGACCTTTTCTTCTCTGTTGACCTTCCTGTGTAACTTTGGGGTTGCTCTAAGGAATACAGACACCACTGCAATGCATTCAGCTGTCATGAGACCATTAAGGAAGAAATAAGTAGTTATTTTGATCTTGATGATTGAAAATGTCTCATTAACATTTTCTCTTTTTACTTGGTAAAAATCACAAACTATTGACCTGCATGAGTTTACTGTGTGCAGTGTAGTTAATGAGGCTGGAAATGCTTTGGCGTGAGGCTCTTCTGGCTTATCCTGTTGTGACCTTCAGTCTTTAGCCTTCCAGCTTTAGTTTAACTTACGCATGCACTGACCTTTGCTATGGAAACGATATAGAAACACAAAAGCAACTTGGCTGAGTTTCCTCTGCAAAGCAGTGGGTGGTGTATCAGTATTTTGTTACAGAGGAGGGTTTCTAGAGGTCAGTAGTGACAGTACGCAGTAACTTATTAGTTGGCTGCAGCACCCTGCTCGCTACTCCTGGGAAAGTGGTATATTTTTTTAAAAGTAATTTTTTTTTTTATAGCACACAGCTGTAGGATTGTGTGCGTTCCAACATTTATTCCATTGATATGCATGAGGAGAAAAACAAATAAGAAGTTTGTTTTTGTTCGTCTTTCTGTGAATGACCCGTGATTGAAGCTCACGTAGGCTGATATTTAGCAATTTATTATAATGCATCTTCATCGTAGCAATTCTGCAGCACTGACCAGAAGTTTGTAAAACAGTTTAGTTTTGATACCTATAATCTCTACAGAAACATTATGTTCTCACTGTACAAATCATGGATTATCTACTACAGTAAGCTCAAATAGCAGGTACCAAAGCTTTGCTAGACACTTGAACAGAACATATGTGTTTTCTTAAGTTATGTAGGTGTTTTCATTGAAGAAAAAATAGCATGTTTGTTATTGAACTTAAATGTTTGGGCTGCTTACCACACAGTATTGTGCCAAACACAGATGAGCTAGTAAGGAAGTGTAACTGACTTCGCTGTCATTGAATCAACATTTCTAAGAGTCAGCATTTTTTTTGAATGAAACCCAAGTTGTAGTTTAATGTGCTTTAAATTTCCAGATATGTCATTTTTCCTAATTTGAAGTTGATTGTGGATAGTAAGCCTCTATTATTGCATCAACAATGGTGTTCAGGATCCAGATGCCATCTTTCCTTTAGGGAGAGCTTGTCACGTTGCTAGTTAATTCCAGTTCCTTGGTAATTCAGTCTCCAGTGGGGACCAAAAATGGCAGGTGTAAAGGTGTAGAGGTTCTATCACAATATCTTAGGCTTGCTGTCACCAGGCTTATTCTTGTACTGATGATACATTCATGCTCTTCTGCCTACTGCTGAACATAACTACAGTGAAATAAAGTAAGAGTACTTCAAGATGAATTAACAAAGTAATCCAGCATTGTTATCCAGAAATGTTATCCAGGAATGATATGAAATAGGCTGCCTTTAATTGCACATTCATGTTGTGCTAGGCACAGAATGTGGCTCAGAAGGAGGGCTGTGAATGATTCTCTAAAAGAAATAATCTTCATGTATATGCTTGATACTGTTAGTATAATACTATATTTGGACTTATATTAGACTCCATTTAGTTTCAGAAGCAGTAGCAGTGGTAGTTAATTCCACTGGACTGTCCTTACTATTGACCATAAACCAAAGCAGTGTAAAAAGAGTGGCTAATCCAAGGTACATATGGATTGTAAGTCTTTGGAAGTGATCTGCAGGCCTAATAATAAGGGAGATTAATATCATATTTAGTGAATAAATGGGAACTTGTGCTTTAAATGCAAAACAGCTCTCAACCAGAATTATAGATCTGTAGCTGTTCCTGACACAATGCAAATGTGAATCACGATCATAGATACTGCAGGAATGTAATTGAGAGACAACTCCTGCTATTTCTGACTAACCCATCCTACTCTGATATTACCTTGGCCTTTCTGAAGGACCAAAAAAATGCTAGAAAAGATAGATACAATGGGAAACTTACTCTGAAAGACATTATTCAAGGGAAGTGTACCATTGAGCAGATTGAGAAGAGTAGCAGGCTCTGGAGATTAACATCACCGTAAAACAATTCATTTTAGCCCCCAGTAGTCTCCAGCTACCTTCTTACTAATGAGGTGCAGGCATCTTTTCCACAGGTTCTCATCTCATTTTTTACTAACACTTTGACTCACTGTCCCCCAACAAAATCTTCTCTTTGATTAACAACGCTGTGTAAATTTGCTGGTGTACTCTTGTGGAATCCTTGTAATGCACACCTGGACAAGAAAAGGGAAAGTGCTAAAATCTAAAGCAACTCCATCCAGCTGCCAAAAGTTCCAGCTCCATGTATACAGCTTCCATAGGCAATTAGGTTTGCCATCTTTTTTTGTTGTTGGAAACACAATGTTTAAACATGAAAACACTTAGGCTGTTCATTGCTTGCTTAGAAAAGATGTTTCTTTGGTTCTTTATAGCTCCTGTTTCTGTGATCAGGCCCAGAATTACACTGTGCAGTGTAGGAGACAAGGTTATTCTTTTTCTTTGCCACTGCTCAGCTTACTTAATTATCATACTTTTACTTGTAGACATTATTTATATTTATAGTTTAACTTCATTTACTTTTCACATTCTCTTTTAATTTTAAACATTAAATAAACACAATAAATCATTTGATGGAAAAGTAAAATTTTATGAAGTCTCTTCTAGTTTTCCAGCATGTTGTTACTCTGCCTAACCATATATATATTCCAGTACCTTTAACAGGCCTTCACCACAGGTGCTTTACAGCAGTGCATGAGAAGCCCATAGTGTAAGTGTCTGATTAACACAGCTCAGTGGTGGTGGAGGGAAGCTTGTTTGCTTTTCCTATGAGATTGGTTTAAGCTTTTATTGCTTTTCAGTGTGTATGAAATTCTTAGGGGGTTATGTTAATGTTATTATAGAACACTTTTAATCACGAGAAGCCTGATTTATATGTTTCTGATCTGTAATATGCATAGGTTTTCTCTAAATTGTTATGAGTGCATTCTGTTTCATTACAATATTTTTCCTTGCAATGCTGTTGGAGCATTCAGTTTCACATTCGTCTGTTGGTTAATCTAGTATATATAAACCAGGAGTACAGTGCATGCATACAAGCTTGTATTACAAGATCATCATTCAGAAAATGCACGTGATAAATTGCTGATATGTAACTAATCTGGTGGGATGGGAATTTTTCTTTGTCTGTCTTTTCTGCCTCTTTCCCTTCTTCTAGCACACTTTGCAGAATAACATTTGGAAACTCAGCCCCCTGTGTCTTCCATAGCATATCTGAGCCAAGCATAGAGGGTGAACCTTTGCTCAGGAATAATGGAAGTAGTGTTAGAAACAGATCTGAGCAGTGCTCATATAGAGTGCAGCCATGCTGCCTGGGGCCCTACCCCTGCAGCACCAGGTATATTTTGCTTCACTGAATTAAGCTTCTGCTCTGTGCAGACTTCTGTAGGGTCTCTGCTGGCAGACTGGCACAGTGTTACGAGTCAGTCTCTCATTGCTGTTATCTCTAGAACTGTTGTGTACATAGCCATTGTTAAGGAAGGTGGAGATAACTTTAATTGGAAATCAGTTTTGTCACAGTGAGCCTGGTTGGAAGTTATTCAAGTGTTTTTTTTTAATAGGTCTGGCTTGTAATTTTTATAGTTCCTTGTATTAAGAGTGAATACATTTCACAGTGCGCACATTCAGCCTGTGTTTCATCATGTTAAGACTGAATTTCAGTTGAGGAAAATGGATGGTGGAGTCACAGTGTTGAGAATTTTGGAAAAGGTGGCTGCTGTAAATGCTAAATTAATGTCTGTACTTAGAGTAAATAATGCGTAAAGCATACTTAAGTGTTCTAAAAGAATAGAGATTTGTTCAGAGTGTTTTGGTATTACATTAAAATATTTTGTAAAGGTGGAGTCTTGCATCAAGTATTAAAAGGAAATTGTCCTTAATTAATATGAGTCCCTGTGTCCCACTTTCAATGGGATAATATGAGCAGGGCGTTGTGAGCTGGTTGTGTTGCTGTAGTTTATGGATGACTTCACAAATGCAGGGCAAGATACCTGACAGAACACTGGTGGTCACAGCAGCTTTGTCTGTACTTTGACATCAGTAAATACTTCAATATTGCATTTATTTACATGGATGGGTATCAACTCTGGTAGCCTAGACTTTTATTAGTGACTGAGGTTGTAGGTTTCCTTTTCTGAATTCAGCTTTTCGTACTGAGAACTCCAGTAAGAACAAAAAGATTTTACATATTTGAAAGAATATAAGCGTATCAGCAGTAGAAATACGTCTATAAATGCGAATAAATAAAATTCTTTAAGAAATTTGATGGAAGTCAGTCAATTATAGGACAGAATATTGTGTTTAATAAAAGTTGTCATGACTTTAAGCTTTGTGTACCTTTAGTAACAAGTACTTTTCCTTCACTGTAACAAGCATCCCAAGAGGTAAGGATTGATCAAGCCATAAGAAGATGTGACTTTTTGATTTAACCGTATTACATGTATTGTTCTGCTTGCCTGCAAACAAGTGAGTTGCTGACAGTAGCTGGAATCAAGGAGGAGGCGGAATTTGAGTTTCAGAGCTGAAGCCAGTGTAGTTCAGTTATGTGTGGTAGAAGTTGGACTGGGATGACCTTTCGAAGGTACAGGGAGATCTGGGGACAGCAGAATCCAGAATTCTTTGCCTTCCAATATTTCCCTTGCTGTAGTAACGGTCCAGAGGTCACTCAGCCCAAAACAACAATAGAAACAGAAATTCCAAACTGCTTCCTTTCTCCTTCTTCTCATACTCCCACTCTCAACAAACAAACAAAAAAACACACCCAAACACAGGATACTGAATAAGTATGAAAACTAAGTACTGCTCTTTCACACAAATGCAGAAAAATGAACTAATGTTTTGATACATCTATTTTTTTCATCAGCTCCTGGGCTACAGCGAAAAGCCTGTAAACCTGCAGATGTTCATCGGGACTGCAGATGATCGCTACTTAAGGCCTCATGCATTTTACCAGGTGCACCGAATCACTGGAAAAACTGTTGCTACAGCAAGTCAGGAGATAATCATTGCCAGCACAAAAGTTTTGGAAATACCACTTCTTCCTGAAAATAATATGTCAGCCAGGTACTTTGCAGCTCTTCAGCTGATACGTCTTCTTTTCTTTCCCATTTGTACTAAAGAAACATCTAGTAAAACAGCATATTTATGATTCATGAGAAATGTGTCAGCACTCAGAAATAAGTCTTCAGGTAATGTTAGAAGTAATGAAGCAGGGAAACAAGGAGGCTCATGTGATTGATAGGGAGATGAACAACTTGGGGTTTTATACTTTCCCATCTAATCTGTACGTACGTATGACCCACTTTTGTAGAATAGCATGTCAATTACAACTGGCTGGTAGAGTTCAGCTGCTTGTTTTTCAGTAACATGGTTGTCTGACTTTTCATATCCTGACAGGCATTTTCTCTTAGTTATTTTTTTAAAACAGTTGAGTTATTCTGATGTTTCAGGTCTTAACAGACAGAATGTGCTAAATAATAGTTTAATACTGCTTAGTTTGAGCAACAGTTACACTGCTTTGTTCTGCCTGGAGAGTCCATGAAGTGAGCGAAGCAGTTATTTGTTATTGTACCTTGATTATTTCTAATGACTTGTAAGGCCAGCTTAGATTTCTGAAAGTTACAGATCTCATGCTACTTTCATTGAATGCTCTGACCCACAGTAACAGTCTTCAGAAGCTTCTGTGTTATTTGATTGAAGTATTGTGTGGCTCATGTGAATAATCAGTAACCATACGGAATGGTAGCTGGGATGTGACAGCTGCAGTTCTGTCATTGTCTCTTCCTAAGCTGAACTAAATATCATCCTTGTAAATGTTTACTGTGTTACATAGCTTACTTTGAATAACACTAGAGGTTCAAAAAAGCAGCAGGTAGGTGTTTGTAAGACAGAATATATAAAATTTGCTGACATTTGACACTAACATCTGTTAATGGAAACATTTAAAACAGCGTAACATGGGGAAAATCTGCATCTTCTTCATTCTTTAATAGAAAAGCTTGCAGAGTGTACTTAAGCAAAGTTTGATTCATTTTCTTCCATTTCTCCTCTAATCCATCCTTCCTCACCTCCCTCCAGTATCGATTGTGCGGGTATTTTGAAACTTCGCAATTCAGATATTGAGCTCCGTAAGGGAGAGACAGATATTGGAAGAAAGAATACCAGAGTCCGACTCGTGTTTCGTGTTCACATCCCACAGCCTAGTGGAAAAGTCTTATCTCTGCAGACTGCTTCCATACCTGTTGAATGCTGTAAGATTGCTTTAACTATATGTAATTCATACTCATGTTTCCTGCACGTGTCTGTAATAATGTCATTCTGATAATATTTATTGTCAGAATATCTGTAATGATTGTGTGTGAAAAGTATTGTGTGTAAGGAGCTGAATTAAGAAAAAATAATACCTGTTTATTTGAGGATGGTACTTAGCAGTGGGTAACCTGAAGGTTCTGAGGAGTAGCAGTGTTTTAGGCTTTAAACTTAATACTGCAGTCACACAATTAGCAGCTTAAGAAACTCCTGTATGCAGAAGGAGGCAGCGGTGAAAGTAAGCATTTATTTTAGGAAGAAATAATACCTTTCATTTACAATAGTCTATGTATCATTACTTCTTGTTTTACAGCAATACCTGATGAGCAGCTGAACTTGTAGGAAGTTCATATCTTTAAATGCTGGCAGGAAGGAAACGTATCAAATCAGAAAGTAGCTTCCAAAGTACTTTTTAACATACTGTTCCTAACCTAAAAATTGAATTTGCTGTAACAGTAGAATCTGTTGGGTGTCATGGCTTCTTGTTGTTTGTTTTAAGAATTCTGTTGAAATTAGGTAAATAGAGCAAACAGGTGTAATAATGCACAATTTATATACTTATATTTCTATATTTGTATATATTTGTATTATACATTGTATAAATTTATAGGTGACTTTTAGTTTCTACTCCGATGCTTTAGTTTAGGGCCATAGGAGAATTACTGCTATGGTTATAACTGCGAGTAATATTTTTCTTCTTCCTTTTGTTTTAAAGCTCAGCGATCTGCTCAAGAACTTCCTCAGATTGAGAAGTACAGCATCAACAGTTGTTCAGTCAATGGAGGCCATGAAATGGTGGTAACAGGATCTAATTTCCTTCCAGAATCAAAAATTATATTTTTTGAAAAAGGACAAGGTAAATGCTTCCCTTCTTTTATTCCTTTGAGCGCTGATATATAGGTGGTGGTTGGCAGTGATTGCTGAGAACAGCACTTGTGATTTGGGAAGACAGCTGCAGCATAACTGGCTTTGAATGAAGATGCAGTTAATAGATCATATCATTTATTTTCTTTTACTTAATATAACAAGAAAAGGTGAAAAACGAATATGGGAACTAATGGATATGTACTGGTTTTCACTGATATTTTTGGTGTTATTTCATGTTTTATCATTACATGGAACTTAATAATTTATTTTGCTTTGAGGCTTGGGATGCAATCAGAGCTTTTTCAAAGGCACTAGCTTAGCTCTCCTGTTATTTTAGGTTAAAATTTTAAAATGTATCTCAATAAATATATTAAAAATACATGACAAAATAAGCGTAATCACAAAACCTGATATTAAAATTGAATTTTTTACCCAAAGTCTCTGGTTCTTCAGACTTGCAGTCTAAGGGATCACTTAGTTTTGGTGGTTACATCACAGATAGGCTCAGTTCCTGCAAGTCTCAAATACAGATAGAATAGTCAGTGAGAAGAGTTACATTTGGGATGTAAGAACTGTATGCAACAGAATAACAGGTTAAAAAAAAATAATTTTGTTTTTTATCTGGAATTAAGCCCTTTTTTTTTCCATTGTTTTGTCATTTTTCACAAATAACTGCTACTTGCATACCAATTCAGTTTTGCTTAATAATGCAACTACATCAACTAGGGAATTCAATGCTCAAAAATCCTGTGAAAATATCTTTCCTACTGTGTCCTGAAAAATTGAAACTGGGTATTCCAGTTCCAGCAGTGATAATTTAACTTGTTCAAATGTTGGATAATTTAGCATCTTGGAGCAGTATGTATATGTAATGTATGCATGTATGCACCTGTGTTTATCACTAAACAAAGTAAACTAAGGGGTTGCAGCTAAGTCCACTTCTGCCACATCCTTGTTTTTCTTAAATATTTAAGTAAAACTGTGGTGTTGATTTTTGTTTTAATTGGCAAATGTAGCATAAGTTGCTTTTTTTGATGTATTGTATATGTTGATGTCCATTTTTTCAGGTTGTAATTTTAAACTCTTTGGAGGAACCATTGCTGCTGGACAGTAGATTAAGGATGGCAGGCTGTGCTAGGTCAGAGCAAGGTGGATGTTCACCAAGGTGCAGTGACTTCCCTCACAGCACAGACAGCTTGCCCCATAGTTGAACTACAGGGCCTTTTGGTTCTGCAGCACATTTTTCATTTCATAACCTTCGGATATGTACAGGCAGCTACGGTATATATTGTTTCTCATATGGTGACTGAACCTGTAACTTCAGCAGGTTTGTTTGAATAATCCTAAATGGTATTAGTTATTTAACTTTATTTTTAAAAAGTATTTGGGGAAAAAAATCCCTCCAACCACACTGCCTCCTTTAGAGCCAGATCCAGCTGTTTGTAGTCAGGTTCTGTTAAATGCAGAATCTTACACAACATTCAGCTTCTGAATGTACCTGTAGTACTGAAACTGCAGAGAATTCCTATGTAGTGCAATCTGTTTAAAATGTATCTCACTGAATTGCTGTCTTCTGACTGACAGTAAATGCACTTCAGGTATTTTAAGATTAAGTATTTAAGGATTTTAGAAGATGTTTTTTGTTTCAATTATTTGTTAATTTCTCCCAACAGATGGACGACCTCAGTGGGAGGTAGAAGGGAAAATAATTAGGGAAAAGTGTCAAGGGGTGAGAAACTTTCTTTTTTCTTTCTTTAGAAATTATGTTTTAAAGTAAGGAACTACTCATCTTCATTGTTCTGAAATTTAGACTTTGTTTAGCAAAGCAGATCATTGTTTGATTCAGACAGACAACTGGAGACTTCTAAATTGCCTCAATTCTTTAAAATAGCCATTAAGATGATGTGCTGAAAGAACTGGAAGTAGTATGCTTGAGAAAGCACTGCAAAGAAAAAGTCAAATTGGACAAAAAGAAAACTGAAAATAAGTTTTGTAAGATGACAAGTAATTTCCAGCTCATTAGCATCTTTCTTTCAAGTTTAAGTGATCCAAAGTGCAATTCTTTTGGACTCCTGATGTATTTTATGCACTAGCAGGTAAACGAAGCATCATTTAAATGTGTCTCTTTAATTACAAGTGCTACCTTCAGAATGCTTGGGTTTAGGAAAGAAAAAATGTCTCTGGTTAACAGTTTGCTAATATTGCTGTTTTGATATGTAGTATAGGCATAAATTTGAAGCTTATCTGTTGAGGAATATCAGTTTGCTTTAGTTTTATTGTTAAACTGTTTTGGTTCTTCTGTGATTAATAGCAGTTTCATTTGCATTTAATATGTAAAACTTGTTCATTAAAACTTTCTTACAGGCAAACATCATACTTGAAGTTCCACCGTACCACAACAAAACTATTACAGCTGCAGTTCAGGTGCAGTTTTATCTCTGCAATGGCAAGAGGAAAAAGAGCCAATCTCAGCGTTTTACTTACACACCAGGTACTAAATGTAAAAAAAAAAAAAAGAAAAAAGCTGCATTTTATAGTTTTTTTTAAGGTAAACATTTGAAAGTAGTTCAGACAGTCTTTGTACCTTTGACAGGTAGATGAGACTAGCTTTGAACAGTCTGAAATTTAGAGTAACAAGCCACAGTGCTACAACTACAGCAAGCATTTCTTTGTTACACATTTTACAGAATAATTTGCATTTCACTATTTTTGGAGAATAAATAAATAAATCTCAGAATTTGCTCTTCTCATTAACCAGTGATGACACAGAGGGCAGTGAGGTCACAGAATATCAGGTTCTGTGCATCTGGTTCTATGCATTTTTCCCCCTCAAATATCCACAAAAGCAGTTTCAGACAGATATAAGGAAAGGAAAGAAAAGTTGTTTTTTTTTCCAGACATATTGCTGCCCATTCTGAGAAAATATTTTTGAACTTGAACAGAAGTGAAAACTGTGTTTCAGTTTAAAAAAAAAAAAAAAAAAAGTCTTAATCCTTTATGTTTGGCATGAGAAAACTACTAGATGTACAGTGCCTCCTGCTTTGCCTGCCACTACCTTGCTATTAAGAAATTTGTGCCCACCAAGAGTGGTCACAGTTCACAGGGGACAACTGATGAATCTAGATACTTTACTGCTGTTTGGAGGCCCTAAAGTCAGATACCTGAAGGAGTCTTTTATAAGAATATTGAAACAATCTTCTTGAAGATAACTTGTATGCTGGCAAAGAAAGCTTCCATTAATGTGCACTATTTAAAATAAGCTCTGCTTGCTGCTTGTACTCTAAAATTACAGACTTTGTGCGTAATTTGAGCAACATTACTTAAGAATATTGGCTCCTAAGATAATTACAAAAATATCACCTAAGATACATCTTGTGATGCGTATTCAAAGTGGAATGAAGCAACGAAACCTACTGCTTAAATAAAAAGCTATTCTTATTTATAACTGCAGCTGTAATTGCACAAACATTTAAACACCCATTTATTATATGTTTAACACTTCAGCATTACTGTAAAATGTAAAATAGCAACCAAGCCTTAAAAAAGATCAGTATTTTTCTACAGTTTATTCTTAAAATCTATCTTTTTCTGAGCTTACCTGTGGCTTCAAAAAAAAAAAAAATACAAAAGAAATAGAGACAAGTAAAAGTGGTATCTGTTTAAAAAAAAAAAAAACATTCGCTTTTTCCTTGTGCCTCATTCTGAACTCTTGTCTGACTGTTTTTAGCAGAGCCTGGTAGCAGCCTCTGCACACACACCCTTGGTGAGCTGTAGTAGTACTTGGATGTACAACTGGACCTTCTCTGGCTGGCACTGCATACAGTTTCTAAACTACATCAGGGTAGTTTAGAAAGGAAAAAACCACCTTTGAGTAAATGTTAGGATTCTTCTCCCTTTATGCCTGTAGTGCTAATTCTTGAAGTCAAAGAAAATCAAACCATAGCAAAAGGAAAAGGGGAAATTAGAACAAGGATGTTAACAGTACTACTATGGTTGTTACATGACAGTTAGTGTCATTTATTTAAATGCTTATTTATCACATTTATTTATCGCATTTATCATAGGATGAAAATGAATTGGAATTGTAATACACAATTTTACTTTTTCTAGTTATAATGAAGCAAGAGCACAGAGATGAGGTGGATTTGTCTACTGTTCCATCCTTGGCACTGCCTCACACAAGCAACGTCCAGGGCCTACATTCTATCCGAACTCAGTTGCCTTCACCAGAGCAAGGCCATCCTCATGACAGTTTACTGTCTACATCACCCAGGAGCCTTGTGTGTCCAGTTCAACCACCATATACAGCAATGGTGACCTCAGCTGTATCCCACCTGTCGCATATGCAAGGTAGAAACCTTAGTCCAAGCGAAGAGTGTCATGTTTTGCCCCCTGCTGTGGTTCAGTCGTTTCAGGTAACATCAGCACCTCCTGTGAGGCCTTCCTATCAGCCTATGCAGTCCAGTGATGTGTACAACGAACAGTCTGGTCTTCCTATGAACTCTGCCTCCAGCCAAGGATTTGATGCTATTTCATTTCAGCAAGACACAGCTGTACCTCATCTGATAAATCTTAGCTGCCAACCTCTACCACCAATGCCGTTCCATTCTTCAAATCCAGGTTCTGTGTCAACATCAAGTACAGCAGGGCACCCGCTAGCACGCTCAGCACATTCAGGACAGTCATCTTCGCACCTGCCATCAATGGGATACCACTGCCCAAGCGCCGGGCAGGCCTCTATCCCTTCTGCAATGAGTCGCTCCCTTGGACAGTCTTCTCCCCAGCTGCAGCAAGTCCCATACCATTCTACAAACCCAGCATCCACTTCCCCATCCCCAACAGCTTCCCATCCTTTGGTCCATTCACCACTGTCTGGTCCATCGTCACCCCAGCTACAACCTATGCCTTACCAATCTCCTAGCTCAGGACCTGCCTCATCTCCCCCACCAGCCACTGTCAGTCAGTCGGGACAGCACTCCCCTCAAGCACATAGTCCTGCACTGGGAGGTCTTAATGCAACTTCATCTTTAGTGCACCATCCAGTGTGCGATTCATCTCCATTTTCACCAGATGGGGCAGCTATTAACATTAAGCCAGAACCTGAAGATCGAGAATTGAATTTTCAGATAGGACTACAAGACATCACACTGGATGATGGTAAGTGGATTTAATATTTTAGTATTGGGGTACAATTACAAATTACAGTAAACCAAAACTTGTTGAGGGAAAGGGTTATTTTGGCTAGATCACACTCCTCCTCACAGGAATGTATTTGTACTATAAAAATGGAGTTGTATCTTTGCATCCAAATCAATGACTTTTATTTAGAACTAATAGTAGTCATACAGTTGAACTAGTTTAGCATTACAGTTTGTCTGTAGCTCTGTTTTTAGGCATAAAACAAGGCCGGAGAATTAATTCCTGCATATTTACACTTTATCTACGGGGAATTAATTTGAAGCCTCTTCTAATTGTCTTTCCAGCATATTTCAGTGAAAGTCATTAAAATATCTGAGTTACATAACTGTAGTTCAGATCATGATTTCATGGAGCTATCAGTTTTGAGAGGCAGGCTGTTTTGCCGAAAGTACAGCACATGCATTTTGGCACCATCTTAGTCTCTTCCTAGACATTCAGCACCTCTGCTCACTGTAGCTGTTGGCTTTCTCCTTACCACTTTGGCTACATTTTTGAGAAATTCACCAGCTTCCTGTAAACAGGAAGGGAGGCATTCTGATGCTAAGGCCAGGCAGGGATAAAATCCTCAACTTCCAATACCTTGACAATGTTAATTTAGAAAACCAAGTGGAAAGTATCAGTTATCAGATACTGAGTGTTGGGAGTATTTTAGTCATATGTGAGAAGGAATTTAAAGAAAGCAGCAGACTGAAGTGACTGAAAGAGCAGAAGGCCTGGCCTTAAAAGGTATGTAGAAAGTATTTGATATTAATGATGGGCACCTTACTAGTATCTGTTTTCTCCAGTAGGTTTAGCTGTAGTTTTGTAGTTATCCCTTGTAAGTGCAGGCTATCTGTTAAATATCCACATCAGTCAGCTTTCCTTGAATTAGAAAGGAAAAAAAGAGACCAACTCTTTTCAGGACATGCTGAGAGAAGAGGAAAACTTTAGGAAACAGAACATTTAAAATTTCTACTTCCATGCCAGAGGAGTGAGAAAATCTAATGTTTCCAAAAAGTGTCACATTAGAACCTGTCTCCTAGCCTGCTTCCTTTCACACCCACGAAAAAGATACTGAAATTAAAAAATACAAACAAGCTGCCTAAATACTGTAGTTGAACTCTTTGCACTGTAAGCAGAAGCATTTAGCATTTATGAGCAGCTCAGTTTGGAAGTTCCTGCCTGGAAGTTAGAATGAATACACAGTAGAGAAAAGAAAGCAAACTTTTTTTTCCCCTTATAGCACAAATTGGAATTTCTTCTAGAAACTGTTTTTTCTGCTTAACAGTGAAATTATTGAGTTGTTTCTATGCTGACAACCATTATATTCTTTTAATAGCAGGAAAAGCTGAAAAAGCCATGCTTAAAGTGTCCCCATTTGCTAATATGTTAGAGAAATAAAACCAGTGTGCAGAAGATACAAGTGACCACAATTTCAATAGTTATTATTCTTTAAAATAATGCCAGCTGTGGAAGTCAGTCTCCTAACCTGTGACTACATTGTTTGCTTCCTATATGGAAATCAATGTATTTTTAAATGCTAAACAACCCCCTGGCATCAGCTATACGTTTACAAGTGCAGAAATGATGTTCATTGCAGTTCAGTATTACTGCCATGCAGTGATTGAATTGTTCAGAAGTAGAATTCTGAGAAATGGAAAACCGGTGGGTTCTTATTCAGTCTGCCAGTCCAGGTTGGATGTGAAGCCTGAAAATTGCTGTTCCAAAAGTCGTAAAGAGCATAGTGACATGAAACAAGCTGCTCAATGTTCTCAACATGAATAAATACATCCTCTCTTTAACCAGTTTGTAGTTGAAAAAATAAAAAGATGTTTAGACAGGAACTTTTTAAAATGTATCTGATGTTTTACTGTGGTTTATGAAATAATTAGAAAAACTTGCTTTTGTTTATTATTGAATTTTAGTTTCCATACAAATAGAGCTAGACACAAATTGCAGATGAATTGCTATAATGTTATAAAAACTAAAAAAAATCCAAACATAAGTGGACATATAAATACATATTAATAGGCTGTGTTCTCCCAAGTAATGTATCAAACATGAAAACTAGAAAATGGACTTTTAAGTAGGTTACCAATTAAGGCAAGTAAACTGCCCCCAAAGTAATTCTAAGGCAAGGCCAATTAAATTTTTTGTTTAAATTGTATCTGGATTACTGCTCTCAGTAGCTTAAAACAAACAAACAAAAAATCTGACAACATAAATAATCTTTCTGCAAGGTGCACTATTTTAAAATCAGCATAGATAGCTTCTTCGTCAAGAAGATAAAGTACTACAACAGAATTTGAGTGGTGTACAAAATGCTGCTACTTATAAAAAAAATTATGAATTTAATTATGTAAATTCCTTTAAGCAAGACTTCCTAAAGCATGCTTCAGTGTCCCTTCAGTCAACATTCTGGACGCTTCTTCAGGTCATCTCTCCTCCCTCCCCCACAAATCCAAAACTTAATGTGGAACTACAGAGCTACTACTTCAGTCTTGATCCAGCTTCTCTTGGAAGGTGCAATATCTGGGTTCACCCTTTTCACTTCTTTTGCAACATCAGAAACACTTGGCAATGACCAGAACAGAGCATCATTATAGTTTAATTTTATTCCTTTGCCTGTAATACAAGTGGGGCCCTCTTCAGACTGAGCGAAAAAAGCTTTCAGAATTGGAAAGCAGATCCTTTACCTGGATTACACTTATGCAGGGAAGAAAAAAAAAAAAAAATTGAGCCAGTGTAACTTTTTGTTTTCCAACAGGATCTGATTGATATTTTAGGTCTTCCTCGTTGATGCCTTCAATTTGCCATTAGATTTCGTTTCACACCTATTCCTCACAATCCTTGCTTCCCACACATTGTAATTCACTTAAAAACTTTAAGGACATCCAGATATGAAATTAGAAGAGTAAAGAAAATGTTTGATATTTGAGACAAATTCAAAGTAATTTGTATTTTAGGCTGCTACTTAAAGGACACCATGAAAACTAGTGCTATTTTCTCCTGCTTAGGAAGTCCCAGTAGTTGATCTGCACAAGTTGATATTGCACTGCATAAGAGCAGCTTCCTGCACTTCATTTGTCCCATTCCCTTCTGCACCTCCTTCCCTCCTTCCTTTAACAGCTTTCACCAAGTCCTTCCTCTGCCTGTCTTCCTAGGCTGACATTTCCCTGTATAGATAGCAGAATATTTAGGCTGCAAGTGCAAACAAGAAAGCTACAACAGTTGGTCATTTCAGTCCTTTCCAGGATACATGGTCCATTCTGTGTTCTGTTGTGTAATCATCTAATAAAAGTACTATTTCTTTACAACTAGAAAAAAATTAGTCAAAGTTGCCTTCAGTCTATTTCTCTGATGAGGCCCTGTTAATTTTTTCACTTTTTTTTTTCCTAAAAAAAGCTTCCAGTGTGGTAGTTTGCCTACCCCACTGTCAAGTTCTAGAGTTAAAGCTATTCTAATACTGTTGATCTTACAAGAGCCTAGGTTTATTTTACGGTTTAGGAGCAAGTTTACCTTGTATTTCATGGCTTTCTACAATGATGAGATTTCTAGCATGTATTTCTAACAACTTATTTAACCATTTTAAAGCATTATGTTAGTCTGTATTCAGCAACTCAGGATGACCTTCTGCTAATCCTCTAACATTCTGTTACTCATTACATCTCTGCTACCTCATGCAGGAGATTAGAAAATCTAGTACATGGATTTATAATAAATCATGACCAGAAATCCTCCAGCAGCTTTGTGTACATAAAGCAATAATTCGGCTTTGTCAGATGCACTCCACATAAAATTCTAAGCCACTTTCATTCATTATAATAGTTCTGTTTGATATCTCTCTACTCAGTAAGCTCTCTCAGACCACAAATTTTCTAGTGAAGGCAGAACAGATCATTCCAGGTAGCTTTTTACTTTACCTTCAGCTTAACTTCTGTACAAGCTGTAGTTGAACCTTTATAGCAATAACTAGCAAGGAAGTTCTGAAGTATGACTAAGTGATATTTCTCTATATCTAATTAAAACGTATGAATTAACAGTTACTAGTTAAGCAGCTTCCTGCACAGCAAAGCAAGCAAGGTCTACAGAAACAGGAATACCGAATGCCAGAACAACCTGTTGCATTTTACTGCGTGCCTTGACCTGGATATGTGTGGCAAGAACTGCAGCCTGCATTGTATGCAGAACCTACAGAATACTTGCAATTCTAAAAGCCATTCAGAAAATCAGACTAGTGTAAGCCATTCATCAAGGTTGCATTTAAATACCACCTCTCTTTGTATTCTGTATATTAGATACCATCAAGCAGTGCAGGAATTGCAGTAAAACAATATACAGTTCTACATAGGCTGCTCTGAAAGTAACATCTCCTGTAGTTTTCATGAAAGCTACAACAGATAAAAATAACAGTATTGGATAGAGCAGGTTCTGAGCTGCCTAACACTGTTTCTCAACAGTCACAACCATTAGCTACGCATTTCTGCCAGCGATGAGCAAGAGCCTGCACACCATGTTCATAAAAATATGCACCAGTGGAAGGGAACCACTATTGCTGCTGCCACTGCTGAAATGCACTACCCACTGCCTCACTGTGCTCACATCCACTGCCTGGTGTCCGTAAGTGTTCAGAGAGCAGCAGTGAATGTTATTGGGTGCCATTTTTTCCTGTATGGAGTAGGAATTCAGTGACACACCTTTGCTTCCTTTACACTTTCATGTCAGACACCATTTGTCAGGCTGCCCCTCTGCTGCCATATGTCACACAGCAACAAAATGTAACTCAATATTGGTGGAAAGGTTCAGCCTTGACTGCCACACCACTCGCATCTGCCTCTGACATTGTGGGCCAATAATAGGAGGCATTTCTTTTGGAGCAGCCCTCAATTCTCCACATAAGCTTATGGATTCCTTCAATACATCCTGAGGTTGAACAAGATAGCAAGAAAAAACTTGAAATGTATGGAAATGTGCTAATTTAATTAAGAGTGGAAGGAAGAAAGATCCAGACACTGAGTAGAGTAGTAGATTGAAGGGAAAAGGTTGTAATGATGAGGGGAAGTGAAAGGATGTTATGCATCTGTGGTTGTCAGCAGTTAAAGGATGTTATGATCATATATCCTAGTGGAGTCATTCACTGCATTCATAAAATTGATGCCAGAACAGTATCTCTTTAGACGATCAGTTGTAGGTTGCTGCTGCATTAAGTTGTCTGGATAAATCATCAGGAAGTTACAGCCAGCTAATGTCTGAATCCTGCTGTGAGTCTCGGATAGCTGCACAATGCCTCATCGCTAATGTAAGAACACCTACTTGTACCACCACAAAAAGGTTCCCATTTAAAAATTAGAAGAGGTTAGAAACTTATTTTGGGAATGCAAATACTACGTGCACACCATGGTGCAGATACTACCAAGAGTAGCAAAACTGGAAGGAGTTAGACATGTCATTGCAACTGGTGAAAACACACTTAGACACTTCTGCACTGCTTTCCACAGCCCAGCTCTAAGACTCACGCATAATGCTTATTGTATTAAACTCATTGTCTTGCTTGAAAGAAAGAGGCAGTTGTGTGACTTGTATATCATAGTAAAACCAATTCATTTAAATGCAGTGTGCCATAACCATGGCATGCACAGAGATCCTTGTTACTGCACAAAGTAACTTTACAACTTGTCCTGCGACTCTACAGGCCAAAGGTGTGTGCACACACTATCTGTACAGCTGCAAATGTTATGAGCCTGTGAAGACTGTACTCTTAACACTTCTTACATCCTGATTAAATAAGTTTAAAAAAATAATAGATCAGTGAAGCTGACACTTCTAAAGTAAGCTCATTCTGTCACTTGAAGTAGTAACATGGTGAGCAAGGCAACTCACCATGCCCTTGGTAGTTTACCATCCCAAATGTGTGCTTCCATATGCCCATCTTTGATCACAGACCAACAGAGTCACAGCTGGCTGCTCCACAACAGGGAAAACTGAGGGTTAAGGGGTTAAGTATAGCCCTGCAGCAGCTTTTTTTTTTTTTTTTTTTTGAGGGAAAGCTGGCATTACTTGGTGGTTGTGGGAAGTCTAAATGAGGTTTAAGGCTTAATACCCAGCACTAACTAGTGTGATGTAACAGCTGATCGTAAATGTAGCTGATCTAACTATCTGAAGTTGACAAAAGACAGCTTACATTCAAGGAAGCATGTGCTGGGGTCCATCCATAATGTTCTTTGAGGTTTACTGACACTCTTTCCATCTGTAAGTACACCAGTTCACTGACCTGTCTTCTCAAATACAGATTCCTAGGTAGATGCAGCAATGCTACCAGGCCTAGGCAGTTTATGCAGTCTGCTATAGACAAACTTCCTTTGCAAAGAATGTAAAGAAACCCAATCTGTGCTACTTACTGCAGCAGCACTGGAAACAGTCACGTGTTTGATAGCTTTTGAAATCTGCTGTTCCAGAAACAGCACATCTTCTGGTTTAAGTCTGCCTGCCCACACCTCCTTTTCAGTTCATAGCAGTAAAACAAACATGAGCTTCTAATTAGTCCTACAGAAATACTAATAAGCTGCCTCACTCCTGTAGGAGGAGATCCTGAAAACCAAATGATGGAACTCCATAAACTTCTTGGTCTGCCTGGTTCTACTCATGAATGGGTGCACCTAGAATGCATCACTCTTCTTGATTTCATTTAAACTGAGAAGTTTTAAGTTCAGTGTTACATTCTTTGCATACAAAATACATTCTAACATTACTTAAATACAGAAAACCCTCTGGAATGTTTGTAAAATGATGAGATAGAAAGATATTTTTAATGTATGTTTGTCTGGTACCTCGAGTTCTGTCCAACTTCATTGAAAAAAATCCATATAATACTATATTGTGCACTTTAAAAGGGTCTTGCTTTATGTACCACATTTCACAAGTAACAAGTATTGTGTGCCTGAGGCAAAGCATGCTTCACTCCAAATGCTGCTGGCAGGAAAAGACTTGTTACATGTGCTACCTGCAGTATGTCTTGTCAGGAATTTCCTAGAGTCAGAACTCAGTACTGTCAATTTTGTTAGATCACTTAAATGACTTGAAACCTTTCTGTGCATTAAAATAATTAAGAAAAATGTACTCCGTCATCTTTCTCTGCTAGAGTGACAGATAATCTCTATTGTATAAACTATGACAACTTTACAGTGCAGATGCTACTGCTTAGAAGGCCTAATTAATTCCACTGTTACCCATGGAGGCTCTATGTGTTTATTGTCTGCTCCTTTTAAAGCCTGAGCTTGAGAAGATTCTCTGTAAAAGTTAATTTGTTTCATCCACAGGCAGTTTACTGCTTATCTCCCTGGATTCATTAGATCCCACCAGAGCCAGTGGGAAAATACTCTGCTTAATATCCTGTCCTTCAAAATGGCAGTGGACATTTCTGCGAAACACAGATCAGGCTTTCCACTTCCCTTTTAAATGTGTAGCTTTATGCTTTAAACAATTGAGCACAAGAAGTCACCAAAGTATGTAATCTGAACTGCTTGAATTTTGGGAGGGAGTGGGAATAAAGTTCTTCCCAGTAGTCATTCCTACACAGTGCTTAGAAATTATACTGGCAGAGAGATGTGTTTTAGCCATCTTTCAGAGTAATTTTTCAGATTGTATAAAAGTCCAGTCTGCTAAAGTGTGCACAAAAAAGTATCCTAGTGCCATTTCTGCATAGTCCCTAATCAGAACAGCATAATAAACAGTCTTGTTGCTTACGTTAATAAATACATTATCCTACATTAATTTCTCCTCCAGGATCTACTTCAGTTATCTGAAGAAGATCTCTGCTTCCTCCCTAGTTTCACACATAGCCTCTGTCTGCTAGAGCCACCTACACAGAGATAACACTTTGTTTTCCTGCATTTCTTCTACACTTTGTGACCCAGCTGACTGAAGAGCAATACCTTGAGCAAAACACTCAGTCTCACAAGTAAGGGGAAGCTAACAGCTGTTCACAGCAACAAATTCCTTTGTTTAAAGGATAAGATAAATAAAAATGAAGGTTTTATTGACTAGCACTGTTTTGCCTGCCATGTTCAGCAGAGGTGCTGTCAGGAGGCGTAAGCACTATTAACCTTACCACACTGAGTAAAGCAAGTTGAGAAAACTGCAAGAGGAATACTCTAATGCAAATACTAAATGAAATTTATCTAGTATAAAATTAGGTAGACATTGCAAAATATCAACATTACCTTTATGGCTCTGGCTACAAATTGAAAAACAATACAATTGACAATTTATAAATAGTTATTTATGTCAACGTATGTAGTAATTGTGGATGAAACTGGGTATTTAAAGTTAGTACTATTGAAAAAAAACTGAACGTCACTTCCTGGTTGAGCGAACTGTAACTTCTTGGTTTAGTCCAGTCAGTAGTTATGTCTGTCTTCTTCTCTGACACAGACAGTTTTATCTCTGACCTGGAATACCAGCCATCAGGTTCAACAGAGAAATGGACTCAACATTCAGCACTCATGTCCAACTCCTATGTGGAAAATCTAGAGGGTGAGTCTGCTTATGAAAATGCTTCAATGTTTAAAATTGGAGCACAAAGGAGAGGGGAAGGTGTTTTAATAGTCCTGACATATACAAGTGAAAAGCACAACGTAGTACTTCAGTATTGCTATAACTGGACACATGCATTCTGAAATAGTTGGAAACATCAGAAGTTGTGAACCAGGTGTACACTTAACAGAGTAAAAGCCTCCACCTGAAGTGTATCTAGCTGCCACAGAACTTCCTGAGTGCTGTAGAAACTAGTGAGGTAACAGAAGGATGTGAAACTTTTAAGCCTAATAAAGCCAAGGTGGTAGAGTGGCCAGATCAGTTAACTCTGAGAAACTTGGAATGTTTCTCCTTCTTTATAGATACAACGTGAAGTCATTTTAACTACCAGTCTAAGTACCAGAAATACAGATTGCATGGAAAGAATTCTAGTTGAATGTGCACTATAATTGAGAATGATCATCTGGATTTGCTTTAAGATGTTATCAGCTTCTTTATTTCACATATAAACAAGATAATTATGCACTGCGACTCTTAGTAGTGATAGTAGAAATTGATAAGTCTTATTATCGAGGCTTATTGGTCACAT
Organism: Perdix hodgsoniae; assembly: GCA_035772895.1. NCBI lineage: Eukaryota > Metazoa > Chordata > Aves > Galliformes > Phasianidae > Perdix > Perdix hodgsoniae. The sequence continues at coordinate 7,718,183 of JAPSGF010000031.1, forward strand.
TCATGTTTACAGTCATTTTTAAGTGTTTTTCACCTTATTACAAACATGCCTACAAGGCCGTAGAACTGTCTTAACCCTTCAATAAATAAATGCACATATACATATGCATATACACACACATATACATAAATTTTATTTTTCCCCAAGTATTTTGAAGGGTAATATCTGTAAGTGCACATTCATTTTAGGACTGTTAACACTTAATGAACCTAGGTAGTCTTAATAAAACTCATACACAGTTAGTGCGTGGGCTTAAATTTACTCTCAGAACTAACTTAGTTCTGCTTGACTTGTTTACTTGTCAGAATGTAATCAGTAAGGTAAGTAGCTACAACTCAGAGTGCCAAAGCTAGAAAATGGACTTTACACTGACCTGACATTTCTGGATTTTGAAACTACATGTTGATTAGTACAATATTACTTAGAGCTACTCTAGACTGCAACCAGCACAACTCAGAATGTAGGAGGTTCTGTTGAATGAGTTCTTGGGTGACAGAGTCATTGTAATAATAAAAACAAACCAAAGAACCTACGCATACCTGTCTTGTCCAGTAAATTTTAAGACAGAGATTGTACACGGACATTCTGGTCCCTTTTTATAAAGACACATACACAGAAATCCACATGCAGAGAGAAACACACTTATGCACACATGCTAGCATCTGAGAAATATGGTTGGGAAAAACTGCATTTTTAAAGTTCAACATTTCAGGCACTCGGTCTAAGAAGGAAAAAATCACTGAAATACTAGTGCTATAATGGAAACTAATATTTACACATGAATGTCAGAAGAATGGTTCTGTATCTTAAGGAATGCCTAGTGTCAGAAAAGTGAGCTATCAATCAGTGGGATCAATGCTTATGGATCCTGCTTCCAGCTTTAAATCTGAAAAGGTATAGCTTCAGAATTACACTACTGAACCCTGAACTACTAAAAGGATTGGAAATTATGGTAGTGAGAGTGGAAAGAGGTGAAAAAGCAAAACTGCTCTGGTTCCACACAGACAGAGGTTTTGTCACTGAACTATTTTGATATAAAGCAGCCTTAAATTCAAAGGGGACACTTCTATGAAAAGATGCACAGTTCTATTATAAGGATGATAAATGCTAAGAATGAGTATGAAATGAGCAGAGAAAAATACACTAATTCATAAATCGTGTGCCTACATCTTGTCCCCATCTGTGCTCCCTGGTGTCACAAAAGAATTAGAGGCATACAGTTATTGGGAGTGTTTCAGCAAAGATCAGCTAGCCCACTCAAAGACACAGAACAGAAATTGCATTGAATCAGCCTGGCTCTCTGGACAGGAGAATGAATGAGGGAAAAGCATGGAAAAGTGACAAAATGAGTGGGTGCCACAGAACATCATGGGTAACACAAAACATCATATTGGGAAAGCAAATGACAGAAGCATTCAGAGTAAGTAGAAAAATCACATAGCAAGTTCAGTGCTAATAATTACAGTCCTTATGGCTGTATGTAGTTAAGCTTCAGAAGGGAGATATTTCAGAACGTTGTACATGTCAGAATTTTGCACAGATCCAAAAGACCACTGAGAGAAAAATGCAAATAGAATTGTTAAGCACAAAAAAAGTATACTGTCTCTGGAATTTCCTAGGACAGAAACATTTTGGACCCTGGTGAACACTGTGGAGACGCATCACTGTGTTTTTTCCTGCTTTTCCCTTGGTCTTTACTATTGCCCTTACATCAATAGTTCTTAATCTGAACTGGTTTCTTGATAGTCCTCCACAGAAGTATTTTTGGCCTATGAAAACCCGAAATGCTTGGCAACTGCTTGTTACAGAGACTATCTTGTCCTACAGAAAGTATGGACACCAATCCCACATTACCAGCTTCCTGCAAGGGAAAGGAGGCTGCTGGCATTATTAGCAGAAAGGTCTTTAGGGTCTAGGAATGATTTACTGCGTCCCTGTGCAAAACATTTGTCTCTCAGCACTCCCAGAAATCGGGAACTGCGGTTAAAACAATTTAGGCAGGGGTCAGTTTTTGGTTGACATTGTATCTAAAAAGAGGATGATTACACTTCTGACCATAGCACTGAAGACACCTGTCTCAGGGTTTACATCTAAATGTGTTGTGATACCAGTAAGAAATATTTAGTAGGACGGTACAGGTGTGCAAGATGACTGACAAGTTATGAATCTGGAACATAAAGTGATGTTGTAGAACTGACAAAAGAAATGAGAAAGATAGACCTTGCAAATATGTAAAAGGACTGGTTTGTCTCTTTAAGAACTTGTTACTGTAATTTCTTCAAGATTGTTCTAAAAAATTCATCCAAAACCGCAACCTGTTCTTACAAAGCACTTTCTTTTATGATATTCTTGTGTTTCATAACAAAAGAGCTCCATTCTGCTCAAATCAGCTAATACAGATAATTTCCAAAGGTGAGAATTTCTTCCAAGACGTTTATCAGTACAGCACACAGGACACATCTGTAGGGGAACAGCTGTAAGGATTACTCCCCCTAGCTTTGTGTCATTGCACAAATGGCTAAGCTGTACAACCTTGTTTTTGTTTATAAACTCTGGATTGCAAATTGCAGCAGTTCAGCACATGTGCATGAATGGCCTGGCTGTTCATGCAGCTAACAAGCTGGAGCAGTACCTTTTATCAGCTGCCCCAGTGCAGGGGCCAAAATGCAGTGCATTTTGAGCCATGCTATATTTGACAATTGAGTTATCAGAACACAGTTATCAGTTTGGTAGTGGGAGAATCTGCCACATTTCAATGTGAATTATAGTGTGTGCTCTGCTTGTTTTAAATCTGATCCAGTCAATATTCCAAGACCAGCAACATAGATTGTTAGCACACACAGAAGTACTAAATATTAGCTGAATTTCTGTAATTATTTGTATGTAAAATATTTCTAATTCCTTATCTCTAGTGAGTAGAGGTTTGGGACTAGCAGTCAGATCACTAGGCATGAAATATACAGGGAGAGTTTTATTGGGGAGGGGGAAAGGTAGTTGAACTGACAGCCAAGGTCCTGTACCCCATCTTAACACTCATGAGATTGGGCCTCCTCAAAAGGGCAACAGAACTGTAAGCTACACACCATACTTGAACGTGGCAGACAGATCACAGAACTTAAGAACATACTTGAGAGCACTGCTGCTGAATCCTGAGAGCTCCGTAGCCTTCCATAGGAAACTTTTTTTGAAGAAAGGAAGTGTTATTAAAAATAAGTGCATGTGTTTAAAATAAATAAATAAACCATCATCAGCTCTGGCCTCTCTCTGGACTGACAAAATAGACTTCCTATCTCAATTTGTCACACAAGAACTTCAGTTTTACTAGCCAGCTTTATAGAAAACCTGCATTTACACTCATGAATTTAAATGTTTTAAACACAGACCAATAAATGTTCTGTGGTAATATTGATTCTCTGTGGAGGAGGGCAGTGTGTCATGCATTTGAGTACTAACTTCTGGATTACTAATTCAGTCTTAAGTATTTTCTCAAAAATTAACACAGAAGGCAAACCATGTGATTTTTACCTTCAGTTTCTGCACAGACTGCAGCGCTTCTTATTAATTACATGATTTACCTTTTAAACTGTCTTAACTTATACTACTGCAGTTAGACAGTTGTGATTGCCTACAGGAAAGCTAGGGACGAACTTTCTATAAGGGATCATAGAAATGGCTTTAAACTGGGAGAGCATAGATTTAGACTAGATATCAGGAAGAAATTCTGTAGTGAGGGTGGTGAGACACTGGACCAGGTTACCCAGAGAAGGTGTGAATGCCCCCCTCCATGAAGGCTTTCAAGGCCAAGCTGGAAGGGTCTTTGATCAACCTGGTCTAGTGGGAGGCGTCCCTGCCTATTGCAAGAAGGTTGGAATTAGGTGATCTTAAAGGTCCCTTCCAACCCAATCCATTCTGTAATAACGCCACGTAGATATAGCTGAGTATCTCATCATTTACTGCCGAGTTGTACGTATCTTCAGTGAGCTATTCCAAAGGACTTCCAAGCTACCTAATTCAGTATGACTTCCATACAGTGATATGGTTTTGTTGTTGTTGTTTTTTGTTAGTTTAAAAAAAAAAAAAAAAAAGGCTTCTAAAAACCAGCCTCCTCTAGGAAATCTGCTTTCCTGATTTAAATGCCCACTCTTCAGTCAGATAGCCAGCATGCTCCCCACTGTCCCCATTCAATCTTCCACTATTTAAAAGCATGCTGGGCACAGCTGGCATGGCAGCAGCCACGTGCCTCAGCCCATTACCGTGTGACTCCCAGAACAGACTCTCCTGGTTGCCTCAAACCTGGCAGCCGGGCTGCTGTGCTGCAGGAGGTCAGCATGCTTTGACTTTTGCTGCTGCCTCCTGCAGTCTGAGCTGTCTCTGAAGCATTTTTACCATCATATGTACATAATAGAAATCACCTGAAACACTTTGGAGTTTGCAGGCTTGCCTTTACCCCTTTGTTCCTTACAGACAAACCTGTCTTGACATCAAGCTAAAAGCTGCCAAAAAAGTTCTCAAATACCAAGATACAAAGCATGACAGAGCTATCACACGTAGATTTAAAAAGTTAGTATAGAAGTTGATTGTTTACAAAATAATAATAATAACTACAAACTAACCGATAACTGTAATGCTGTACATAATGAACTCTGCAGAAACTTGGCAAATAACACAACACATGACCAGTTCTTGTTCTCATGATATAATGTCATTTCCAGAAAGCTGATTGCCATATGGCCACATGTTATTCAGGTTGTAAACACTGTAGGAGCTACAACGTGTTCTAACAGTACAGACCACTTTGTGCTGATGCTGCCTACCATGTATACACGTACACCCTACATATAAGATACACTGAAACCTGACGTAACTTGAAGTTTAATAATTTCAAAAGATGAGGATTTGGCTATGTTGCTTGTTGTTGTACCACTCATCAACATTTTAACTGAACATTATTAGCTGTATTTTTGCAGTATCTGATTTGTGCAACACATCCTGTTCAGCAGCATGCAGTAAATAATAGCTGTTGGGTCCCTTAGAGCAAGCCAGTAAGTGCCCTGATAGAAACTGATGGAGCACAATACTTCCAGGTACAAAAATCATGTCCTCTTACACTAGGAATGGTCATTATGCAACAAAAGGATCATATTGTATGTGTGCTTACAGAAGATCCACACAAATTCACAGCAGAGGCATTCCTTCTATTACTGTAATTTGGTGTATTCATGTCTTGCAGAGTGAGAGAGATTCTACATCTGCTGTGACACCCAAACTGAACTGACATGCATATTAGTCGGTATTATCCTTCACTGTAGAAAAACTGACCATTTTTGTTACTACAGCATTAGAAACATAAACATTCAGAAAACTGGCCAATTGAATAAGTATGTAGTTTAAAAAAAAAAACACATTAACAGCATCCAAGTTCTGAGGAAGTTCTGTAAGTAGCTTTAGAGAGCCTGGGGTTGGTAATTGTGCCTGTAACTCTCCTGAACACAAAGTTCTAAGAAACCTGTGTTAAACTGACCTGTACTGTGCCTTTTATTGACCTGGTTTTAATGAATATGTATTTGCTTGTTTTCTGCAAGTATTATTAAGAGGCTCTGACATGGATTACATTCCTGCTTAACTGTTACTGAAGTTAGTGTCCTAATTCATCCTATTAACTTACTGCATCACAGCTTAGCACTGCAGTACTCCTTTTTAAAAGAGATGCATTGCGTTTTGAAAAGCATAAAAACAGCCTTTTTTCTTTTCTTTTTTTAGTAAATGAGATCATAGGAAGAGATATGTCACAGATCTCAGTGTCCCATGGAACAACAGTGGCCACCCAGTCTCCATGTACGTGCCCTGGATCTTTGGAGACAAGAATATCTGATGGAATCCAGTAACAGATAAGCTTACAGCTAAACATACATGAAAACTTCACAGTCTGTCTGAACACTCTTCGTCCTCTTCCTCTTTAGACTTCCTGTGCTTCCAACTCTGTGGCCTTTATGAACTGGAACAGTGGATCCTTGCAAAGCCCTTTTAGTGGGTTACATTTTTGATGTAGAGACAGAGCATTTATAATTATAGTTCATCGGATGCTGTAAAGAGACTTCTTAAAATGGACACACAGTCTACGCCAGATACTTTTAACTGTTTTAAAGATACAAATAAGCTTTGCTTTTTGCATTGAAATAGTATACTTTTATATTATAAGTGCTTCAAATGTGTGGAGATGTTAGTTTGCTCTTACAATATTCACAGAACTGAATGTGGAAAAAGATTTAATACACATCTTCAGTGTGCTGCTTTCCCTTAGAGATAGCATAGTTTGTAACTGATGATTTGTTAACACCTTTTGGTCATTTTGGAAAGCCTTTAAGCTTATATTGTTTAATTTTATTTTTATTATGATCTTCCAGTGGCAGATCATACCTGTCATCTGAAGCCAATGCCATGGAAGCCATTGTGTATACAAATACTGTAGTGTTTTCTTTCTTAGAATCATAGGAAGCAAAGCCAAATGTAGATCTGCACTTGTTTATAAACTGAAAATGTTACTTGATAGGCTGCAAAAAGACCATTCCATCATGAAAGTGTTGGGATAGAAATGACATTCCAAAATTTAACTTTTATAACTTTGTGGATAATTTTCCTGTACTTTATTAGCACAGGCTCCTTGAAATAGGTTTTTCTTAGGAAGTTACATTTGTAATCAAATTTGAGAAGTAGGATTTTAGATTAAAGAACAGCAACATCAAAGCCATGTTAGATAACAGGAGAAGTTTTAATATTTGCTGAGGATCCAAGTGTTCCTGGTAACCCTGCAGAATACGTTTTTCAAGTCACCAATTCAGTGGCATTCAAGTTTTCCATGCAATAAATCCTTTGACCATGTCTGTATCTTTTATGTGCTGTATGCCTCACCATGCCACTTTGAAGTCCTAAGGAGATAATACAGCTCCTTAAACTGTTTATAAACTCAGTCTGCAAAAAAGTAATTTACTGTGAGCTAGTGAGTAAGTAGCATAACTTGCCCGTGTTGAATTGTAGATGTGTAAAGCATAAGCTACCAAAGAAATGCACCAGACTCATGGCAGCAGTAAAGGCTGCTGCACTCAAAGGTTATGTTTCCCTCACCTACATTATCTGATTATTCAGATACATCTGAAACAATCTGTTTACATAATTACTAAAAATCTCGGGCCTCTATGATTAGGAACCTAGGAGAGGATCTGAAACTGCCTGCTTAGGCCACAAGTGTTCCCTCCCCCTCAAGAAATGGTCGTTTACAAAGCTTTCTGATATGGAAAATACAGGGTACAACATTCACAGCCAAATAAGATGAGAAATGAATACTGAATCTCAGATGCTCAGTGGACATTTTATCAGCTAATCACACGCGAAGGATGTATCTCCATTCTCTAGATTATCATAGATTCTTAAAAAATTACAGTAAAACGTAAGTCTTTAAGTCAAGCCTATTATCAAACTGCAACATCCACACCCATAAGAGTAAATTCAGATTCCCAGTGTTGCATTTTGCTGCAAAACTATAGAGAAGACTTCATTCAGCCTTTTGCAGGCAAAGTATTACATCTACATTGAAGTCAGCATGTAAGTTCTAGCATTAAAGTAGCTATAAGCACATCTTATTAACAGCTGAATTGTGTACCTTTTTAAAAAACCATACACTAAGGAGGTGAAGCTGCAACTCTCGTCAGTGCCCTCCTTTTAGAGTCCAGCCTAACGCTGCTATGGTGGTGTTTCATAGTTACTTCAAACAACTGAATGCAGGGGCATGGCACATACACTGGGAATCTAAGCATCCTTCTAGTGAATGTACTGTTCAGTGATGCAGATCTTCAGAACTGAAGTAGAAGATTGGCAGGGCTGTAATCTGAAAGGTGTGATATTACACTTGTCCCTTAGTGATGGTGCTTTACTCTGTCCTCTACTCATTTGTGATCATAGATAAGGGTGATATGCTCAGAAATACATCTACTTATCTTTTTGACATTAAAAAGACACCAAATAACCCCCACGGTAAGCTATGCAATTGTCTTCAGACTGTGTGCTGGTGGCAAGGCATGTTCCAGTTTTCAATCATTTATTGGGTCTTTTGCATTAAGCATTGTTTGTAGGAAAATTCTAACTTAAAAGCTTTTCATACTGTATGGGATTTATACTCCTTTATCCTGCTGGTACAGACTCTCCTTGCAAGTTCTCCAAGTAAGTAGCTGGAATTCATACTGTACCTAAAATATAGGAGCCCATACAATACAGAGTTGCTATGCACTAAATTTTCTGATGCCTTTAAATACCTTGATGCCTGTAGACATAGATGCTTTCCTATTTAAAAATGAAATGAAAAAAATATATATATAGCTTTGGATACTAAAGCAGTTTTGTATTTGCCTTGTAAAAGCTTCAATACAAGGGTCTTAATTTTATTTTAGCTTGTGTGATAATGTAGGTAAAGACTGTTTATCTTGTATAATTTTAGTGGTATAAAAAGCACACAATCTCTATTGGACTATGCAAATTTAATTAAACAGCAGAACCTGGCAACTATTGATGTTTTGTTGGCATCCACTTTCTTGCCCTTAAGTCTTTTCTCCTTCCTGAGTCCTCTTCCAAAACTTCTAATTTAGAGTATCTGAAGGAAAGCCTTAAAGATGGGGTAGCTTTTCTATAAGGGCCAAAAGAGATCAACATTAACAACAAAAAAAAAAGGATAATATTTTAATCAAAGGGGCAGGGAGTTTTATGTTTGGAATTACCATAAACTAGCCGTCTCTGTTTCTGTAGTGAAACTTTCAGCTTGTCAGTGGAACTGCCATCCTTTTTAAACCAAAGAATGAAAAGAACATGACTGTTTTGTCCTGATACAAACAGAGCTTTGAAACTCTATTTTTGATACTCAGAATGGATGTCATTCCTTGAGGTTCGGAAATCATTCAAATTGAAGTTTTATATTTAAAAATATGGGACAATAAAGATTAAGTTCTAGATGTTTACAGAGCCTTGTATTGTAATTTCATGTACATTTTGTATTTTAAACATTTTTGTAAGTTATGATTGCAGTGCTACTTGCTGAAATAATAAAAGGGAAGAACTTGCATTTAGGCTCCTAAATCATAGCGTTGAAATAAATAAAAGAATGCAAACGTGGTGTCATTTATTCAAAATGCAGCCCTGACTGCAGAGTGAGGAGAACTCCCTACTTGCACTGCAGTGGTAACATTGTGCTCAGACACGACAGATGAAGTGAAGAACATTTTGTACCTCTCTGTGAAGAGTGGTGATTTTGAACCAGTAGATGTGGGGCTCAGCTTAGGCCCAGCAGCAGCAGACCTATACATATTCAGCAAGAGACCAGCAGCCCTGACAGAAGCAGTTTCCACAATAACTGGTGACTTCCTATTTGCAAAGTTGGTGGTTTCCACTCTGCTGATGTAAGATTGTTTTCAGAAATTACTCCAGAAACTGCTGTTCAAGCATCATAAAATGATCATAAAATCTTCACTGTTGAAAAAGGGGGATAATCATAGGTTTGATAAGTTATTTCAGATAAAATTCCTACTGACTGTCTTATTTTATATATTTTCTTTAATCAGAGGTTGGATAATCAAGCAGTACTGATGGAAAGACCTTAAAATCTACATCCTACCTCAGTGATATTAGTGCCACTGAAAATATTGAGTTATTTAGTATCCCTTGTGGTTTGGCTGCAGTGTCTTATATTCATCTGTGAAGTCCCACTTGTGTACCTATGTGTACTGAAGCATGCCAGTGTTCCAGTTCCAGCTCTGAAGCAAAAGCTGTGGCCTTCAGTTACAACGCACACCTGCACTGCACAGTGAGAACACAGTCCAGTTTAGGATTAGCCTCTTATTTACAGTGCACATCCTAACTGATCCTGTTTGCCAGTGGATTTTAATCTGCAAGTATAACAGAAAGTGGCAGCCACTGTGGCAGTTGCTGAAAGCAGAGTAATTATATCTGAGTTTTACTAAATACAGGACATGGTTTTTGAAAGCTCCTCCACATGGTTTTAGTATGATCACTTAGCAGATAATTAGCATATACCAACACTAGCAGTAACCCATGGATTGATTGTATATACTTTCCTGCCAGTTGAAATCTTCTTTCAGATGCTAATAAGCTGAAGGCTGATTCACTATGATCGATAGTGTCTGAAAGATGATAGGAAAAGCATTCAAGACAGGGCATGTAAAACCAAGCATGGCTGACCTGGAGTGTCCTTGCTGGCACTGTTGTATTTCTGAGCAGAGGTATTGGGACATTAATCCAGGTGTCGTGAAAACATCACTAATAATTTGCAGAACATTACTTTGTCACATCAAGCAAGCAGAGAGAAGAAGTGCCCTGTTAAGGTCAGTCCTTTTAGAAGAACAATCGGAATGTTTGGGACCCAAACAAGATGAAATGATGGCAGAAATCTCAGTTATTTTAATGTAGCTACTATTTCCTTTGCAACATTCCACAGCATGATTTATCTGCTTCTGTCTACTTGTTTCCAGACTTCTGACCCTATCTCTGCTGTCTCTCCCTGCCCAATTCACACTCAAAGCATACAGTGGTATTTAACTTCACTGTAATGAGCAAGGTGAGGGTTGAAATCAGAATTTTTTTTATCACAAGGAAATGCATAGCTCATAGGAAAGCTTAACCACACCAAGAAGCCACACCAAGCTGCCTGTCCTGTTAGCAAGCCACGTTAACGACTGATCTTTTCAGCTCTCACTGACGGTGTATCCTGAAGGAGCAGTACAACAGAAGCATTATACATGATAAAATAATAACTAGAAAAAGGCAAAATCTAATTTAAGTGAACTACACCTTTCTTCTGTTGTTGTCTGACTTAGGTTAATTTGGTCGTGACCGCTTAAATCACTGCAGAAAAAGGCCTTCCTCCATAAGCTGACTCGTAGAACATCTCTCAGAGCTCACCTGCATATACATAGGTTGCTCTGAAATTAATGCCACCTGTTTATTTCCATGGAAACTACAGCAGATAACAAAGAGCACAATAAAGCTACTTGATAGAGCAAGTTCTCTGTTTCTCAACTTAGTCACCACTGCTAGCTGTGCATTTTTGCCAGCAGTGAACAAGAGCCTGCGTGCTGCAACCATAAGATCCTACACCAGCAGAGGTGACTCACTGTCACTGCTGCAGCTGTGCCACCCATCCCCTCGCTGTGCTCACATCCACTGCTTGGTCTCCATAAAAGTTCAGCGATTGATGAATGTCAGTGGGTGCAATTTCCCCTTCTTGGAGAAATTCAGTTCTGCACTTCTGTTCCATATGCACTTTCATGTCAGACGCTGTTCTGTCAGAGTGCCCCTCTGCTGCCATCTGTCACACAGCAACATGTAACACCGTACTCTTGAAAGTCCTGTCAATCGAGTGACCTGCACTAAGAGGATCTGTTCATAGGTGTTCTGTCAGGCCTTAGGTGTGCTCACCAGCCAAGTCTTCCTCATACTTTTAGAACTATGCCACTTCAAGTAGGAAATTCTGTGAGTATGACACATAAAAACAGATTTTCCCTGTCTTTTGACACTTGAATAAGTGCCCTCAAAGCCACTGTGCAGCCTGCTCCAGAACACTGTTTTTTTGTGATTGAATTATGTTTTACAGTTTGACATTAAAAAAAAAAAATCATAAAAGCACAACGATTTACAAATCTGAAGCAATTGCAGCTCACAGCAGATCTGCAGATTTCCAGTTTACTGCCATTATTTCAACGTGTTCTCAGCATGCTCTATGGCAGCCTCTCAGGCACACTGGTTGCTCACCCTTTGCCATTTGCTTGGTGGTGTCACAGTAGCTGGATAAGGAGCGTGAGTCATCAAACCAGTAGGACAAATAAGGCAACTCTGAAACTGAATTAAGTGCTACTATGGGATATCTTTTACTAAGTATGGGGGGAGAGGAGGGGAAAGTTATGACAAGAATGTCATCATCGCATCCAACTTCACCACTGACAGCGGTTATAATGGAAAAGTTGCACAAACAATGAAGGTAATGAGCAATCTAACACCAGCCAAGTACTGGGCTGAATGACGTGGTGGTTTGGAGACACAGACGTGCATTTGGTGGCTGGGAGCACGGTTTCACTGGGACTCTAAAACGCTGACTGACTGAGCCTAATCCCTTTGGAAATAATCCAGCTGCTAAAGTGATACTGGAGACCAACGACGTTTCCTTAGCTAGAAAGAATACAGTGCACACATAAAAAAAAGATCTTGGTTACTGAGCAGGTCTGTCTTCAACTGCAGCCTTCCACTGCTACAAAAGGTAACCTCAACTTCTGCCTTGTATCAGGCAGCAGAAAAACCCTTCACAAACATCTTTCTAGATATCTAAGTTGTACAAAATATCCCTTAGATAAGCAAGAGTTAAATGTATCACTGGCCAAGAGGAGCATGTTCTAGTATTTATTGTTCAATTTTTGTGTCATTTTTATCTTTTCTTTTTGATCCCCCCTGCAGACACTGTGCCTTCACCATTATGTATCACTTGCGGTGTATTGCAGTTTTTTCCCCTCTCTAAACAGTACATGAGCCCTTAGCAGTTCGAACAGCTTTCAGGCTAGTTCGATTAAATGGAATTCTATTATTTGCTTTTGGTTGGAGGACCACAGTCTAAATACAGTACAATGCTGGATAGCATTAAATATTTAAATGGGGACTAAGTCTTTCATAAACAAAGAAGTGAAAATGAAAAAGGAAATTACTCAGCTTGTAAGATACACCGTAACTCTACAACTATTTCCTTCATCCAAAATCCACACGAGAAGCTCACTCAGCACAGAATGCCATTTTGCAGACATCAAGGATCTGCTGCAGATGGGCTCCAGTAATCAGATCAAACTGGTGGTTGCGTGCCACAAAAAATGCTCAGAAGTGAAGTTAAAAGAAGCGCATTGCTGAGATGCATAGGGCTTGTTTGCTGAGCTGTTCTGGAAGTGTATCTCCAACACTTTTGTTTAAAAAGGCAGGTACCTGCAGGTCTTTGGTATTGCTGGCACTGGGATGGATAAAACCAAGCATACTGACTCCTTCAATTATTTTTGTTGCTGTTGCCTTTTTTCTTTTGGTAGTAAAGACAAAATGCAGATGGGGTGTGGAGAGGATGGTAAAACATTTAATCAACTTAGAGATCCCCTCTTTATGCCATCTGTTCTAATTACTCCTAAGGAAAGTCAGGGGTAAGAAAAAAAGTTTACAGTTACATACAGCTCTCCTCCCTCCCCGCTCCAGAACCTGCACAACATTTAACTGAAGTCCCTTTTGTGTAGGGAAGGTGGTGCTCAAGAAGCACACGTCTGAATCACGTTTTGTGAGATTTCTCAAGGCACAGACACAGCATGAGGTGAGAAGTTCATAGCACACTGGGCTTTAGCTTTCTATTTGCCAAGAGATAAGTCTAGGAGCACATGGAGTTGGAATGATTTCTCACCTTTTGTATGTTTTGAGTCACTTCATTGTCAGGATGACCCCCCACCACATAAGATGAGCAAGAATAGAAGACAAAGGCACACATGTAGAGAGGACATGGGGAAAGAGCTTTGGCCTGCCTGCACTGAACTGATCAGGAGCTTTGCAGTTCGTTTAGCACCCCTCTGTACCAAGCTCTAGTAAAGTCATTACTGCTTCTACTTCCAGTTAACCATGGACTGGACTACCTTTTACCTTTTCCTGAAGAAAAACAAAAGGAAACCAAAAAGCACAGCAATAGAAAATAACCTTTTAACCTTTCTCCAAAGATACTAACGGAACGACATCACCAAAACGTGTTGTCTCCAACTGAAACAAAGGAAAGTCCGGACTCCTGGTGCTGCTGCTAATACAGTAATCACCTATGCTTCATTATAGAGCTAAACAAAACAAAATGAAGTAGTTTGGTGGAGATTTGCTTTTACAAGAAAGAAAATGATGTGAAGTATATGAACAGGAAAAGGTTGGAAATCTGTTACTGCAAATGGGTGGCTAGGGTCTGGTCTCTATCAAGAGCCAGTAACGAGCTGTGTAAGATGGTAGCTTGCTGTTTTCCACTGTGCAGACAAACTGAGTACAGGCCTCAGTAAGACTGTGCTCTGTGCTACCCTTCAGAAAAAGAGGAGAGAATTTAATACTTCAGAGAAGAAAAGGATTGTTTTAGTAAAAGAACTGATACTTAATATGTGGAGGCATATTCAAACCAGCAGGATGGTCAGACTGTCTCCTCGAGAAAAGCACAGTGTGTAGAAGCAGGGGGATAGCAGGAAAGATTTAACTGATACAAACCCCCAAAGACTTGAAAGAAAATACTGGCTGTAAAACCTAAAGGTACTCAATCGAAAAGGAAGAAAAGAAAGGCTGAATCCTTCAGCAGCTCTTACCAGAAGGGGAAGGAGCCAAGCTGCTCAGTGCACAGAAGAAGAGCTAACTTCCATAGTAGACTAAACCTGAGCTTATTTATTTGCTTCTATATTTATGCTTTAAAAAAAAAAAGTGCTTTGCTTTTGAGCATTATTATTGAGTTCTATATTGACAGTCTAAAACACTTAGCTCAGGATAGTTAAAGCAACCTGTATATGGCTGCCAGGCAGTCCTTGCCCTAGGCACAAACTGTGTCTGTCAACGGAGTCTTCAGAACACTTCAGTGAGTAACACAGGTTCCCATTTCTGTTAGTTTCAACCAAGCGTGTAAAAAAAGATGCTTCCCATTCAGTCAGTGCTGCTCAGGGAAGAGCTGACAACCTGAGCCAGAAAGCAAAAATGACTACCAGTCGTACTGGAGGCTCTATGGGGCCAGCCAGATACTGGGTACATACTTGAACCCCAAAGCTCACGTGGCAGAGCATCAGAATATTGAATAAACTTTGGTAAAATGGACAGAGATGTCTTAGGATTTGCCATATTTTCAGTACTGCTGTATCTTAGACTGTTTGTCCTATAATTTTGAATTTAAATCACTTTTCATTATGTTTTTTTTGGTTTTTTTTTTTCAAATATATGCAAACAAATAAATAAATAAATCACGCAAGTCATAGTGGCTGTCAGAAGACAACCACCACTAAGACAGAAAGCAGGATTTAATAGTGACCATAGGAAGTCAGACGCGATGAAATATCGTAGCTAGCTGAAATACAGAGAAGTTTCAAGTAGGTGTGACATCATTACCTGAACTGTGTAGAACACTAAGATAAATTGTTCTCTTAAGTAGCGTCAAGCAATCACCACCTGAATTCCATCAGGCTATTTATTTCCCAGTGTATCCCACAGAGATAAAATCTCTGAAGTACTGTAATGCTCAATTCCAAGAACTCGACATTTGGTTGGCATTTCAGGTCATGCATATAAAGCATTTTAGAGCCTTATCAGTTATGATGTGCACTTTAACAGCCTCAGTCTTTGTCAGCGTACCACATATCCATCATGAGTTGTTTCATCGCCTATCTTTCCCGTAACTCAAACTTAACTGCTCACAGCTTTATGAAGAATCTCTCTCCCCATTCCAGATAGATTCAGCATTTAAAGTCAGTCTAAAACCCAAGGAAATTTAGGGCTTGAATGAAAAGATAATCACTTTTTTTCCCTCTCCCTTATGCCACTTAGTAATCCGTATCAGATCCCGTTTAGGAGAGGAAAAGGACCAGAGACACAGACCCTCCCAGTCATGAGCCCCAGTTCAAGAACCAGCATTAGACATGTTCAAATGATGCTCTGGCTGTGAGTCCCCAGCTCTCCCTGCACCCACCAGGCAAGCTATCAGGCAGCACATGTGTGCGGATGAACTAAGCTGGGGGAAGAACATGGCTATTCAAGCACTTACATTATCTGTATCATAGATCTACAGTGACAGTAATGCCTCCTGCCTGCAGGTAGAGCTGTTTGTATTATCTTACTCCATTCTGTTGCTGTTATTTTGTATCTACAGTCCTCTTTTTCAGCTCTTTCTTTTTTTTGCTGTCACTGAGAAGTACTCAGGTTTAGCTACTGCCTTATTCACATCCCATCAGCTTTAGTAACAGATGGTGACTGATGAACCCCAGAAACTTTTAACGTGTGCTTCACTTGTCAGTTTCATTCATTTAAAACTAATCAATAATTGATACATAAACAATTCAATGTTCCTGGTGTTGTTCCTCCATCAGC
Organism: Perdix hodgsoniae; assembly: GCA_035772895.1. Taxonomy (NCBI): domain Eukaryota; kingdom Metazoa; phylum Chordata; class Aves; order Galliformes; family Phasianidae; genus Perdix; species Perdix hodgsoniae. The sequence goes on from JAPSGF010000031.1 coordinate 7,734,338, forward strand.
ACAGAACCATCCAAACCACAGGAAAAAGAGTGCCTCAAACACTGGGCACAAGTAACTGCCCCATCTCCCCACCAGAACAGCTACTGCCTGAAGGGCTGCATGACACAAATGGTTGCTTTCATAGGACACAAAACACAACGAGGGAAATGACCACATGAAGGTGCACTTCTGAAAGATAGCATTAAAATTTTCAGAGCGGATCCCTGGTATCCCCAAATTTACCACACGCACATCTCAAAGTGAGACAAAAGAACATCCACAGCACAGCACTGCTGTGCTTCACGTGGAGTAAATCTCCCTCATGAAGAAACAAGAAACTCAACCAAAGGGCCTGGATTCAGAGGCACAGCCAGGTACGGCTGAGGATTCAGTGAGGATTTTTAAGAAAAAAAAGCCATTCTGAAAGAGAAACACAGAAACAAACACAGCCTTGTCCTTCCGGATCAGGGTTTCCTGCTACCATGGGGTTAAGAGGAAATCTTTGCTTCTCAGTGTTGGGACTGCTTAAATTATTTTCTCTAAAAGCCTGCATCATTAAGGCTGGCCTCGGTTGGCCCTCCAGCAACTACTGTAGCCACTCCACTGGTTTCACACAGCTGGAGCAGTGTTTACAACATCTGAAAAGCTGAACTCTTCTCAGAACGTGGTGGGTGGGCTGGGAACAGTGGGCACAGAGTGTGCTCACAGCGCACAGCAGCGAGCTGCGCGCTCACCGGCACTGACACCATCTCTGCTCCGAGCTGCTTCGAAACATCTAAAAGCCAAACTACGTACCTCCGTTTGTCAGACATCCCTTGATACTCTCTATAAATATCTTCCCATCAGCAGTCCTCCCAGAAATGTCCATTAGATCACTCTTACAGCAGCGCAGAAAGGATTAATTGTAAAGCTCCACATTAGTGACCCTTCAGCAAATGCTACAGTAAGATAAATGCAAATGCATTTTTTGAAAAGGAGGGACGTTTTCCCATCATGAAGAATTATCAAGAGAACATTATCTTCAATATTTTAATACATATGAGTCAAAAGATTACGTGTGTGGTTTGACATCCAGCCAGAAATTGACTGCATTTGCCTAGAAAGCGTGTTTTAGAAATAGTTCTGTGTGCCTGTAAATGAAAGCCTGAACAATTAATGCAGGGGAAAAACCTCAAGAAATTGAGGGGAAAAAAATCACAAGTTTGTATTCAAGTGAGATACTGCATGACAAAACGTTTGATGAGCGTGTAAACCAAAGTAATTCTGAACTAAATGTGATGCTTCAAACGTATCCAACTTCTAAAATAAAAACAAGCATAGCTTGTTTTATAAATGAAGCTTGGATTTGGGGAATATCATAGGAAACCCAGGCCACGATGCCTCTTGCTTTGAGCAGAAAGCTGGCCTAGCCTGCTTGTGCAATCCATCGGAGAAAGGTTGAAGAAAATCACACAACAGTTAATGATAGAAACCTCTGCGTAGCAAGCAGGCTTATAAGAGCCCACTGTACAGAAGCAGGATATACAAAGAACAGGTCAGAGAAAAGCAAGCCCTTGTATCTGAAACACAGCCTGGGGCTGCGCCACAAAGAACTTCTGCAAGCAGTTGGAGGAGCTGCTCATAGGCATCAAAGCTAGGACAGAAGCTTTCCCTTCACACCAGTTTTAGTATAGCAGCCTTGGTATAAGTTGTCACTTTGGTTTTTGTATCAAAACAAACAAACTGATGACCTGTTTACCCCTTTTAGTACTGCAAAGCTACCTCAGTGACAGGAGCAGTTCAGGCTGCCTTCCACACCCTTCATGGGCAGCTCTTTGCAAGCCTTCCCATTGGTGAGGAACAAAACACCTTAAGTTCTAGATCTTAGATTTCGTTTGTCATTTCTGAAAGATACCTTGTAAACCCATGAAATTTGATAGAAGTGATTGAAGAGCAGCAAGTATGGAGCGTTATGTAATTCCTAGAGGATGCCAGCAGAATCTGTTTGAGAGAAAAGAATGGGTAACTGGTATTCTAATGCATCTTCCAGAGAAGCAGATTCTCGTGGCAGTTCCTCTTCTGCACAGCCCAGCTACTCACCCACAGAGCTCACTGAACACCACGCACTGCAAAGCACCGTTTGTTGCCTATGTCAAGAAAATTACTGAAAAGCTCATCTCTTCACTATCATAGCTCACCAGTTGATTTGGAGGCCTAAGCACAGAGTGTTTTTAATAAAGCTCAGAAACAGCCTATGTTTTATGTGGGCAAAAAACAAAAATGAATGATAAACCACAGTCTTATTTTTCCTGGGTACTCTGAACAATAGAGAAAAACATTCAAGTGTGTGGGGGGAGGGCAGTGGTTTACAGCATTCAGGGAAAAATGCAAGTCCTCTTACACAAATTGTTCGTGGAGTTCGAGTTTTAGTGGCACAGTCTGTTAAACAGCAACCACGTTTGCCATGTATTTTGCACAAGTTTTATACCTACGGCTGATGTGAGGCAGCACTTCTGGAATTAGTAACAACAGACAGGAATAGGAAGAATTTCTGCTGAGACCTACTGTGCTTGCCAAATAGAATTCAAAAGTCACTCATTAACTGTAACAGCTTTTGTGAAGAACTTCTGACTCAAATGGCACAGTTATAAACTTAAGGCTGCTTAGATCCAAGGCTGTCTGGTTCTTTACCAGCTCCATAATTATACCTCAAGTAAACTTATGTACTTCTACAGTGACCTCAATACAAATACTACATGTTCCCTCTTGCTAAATAAGCTTTGTTATGCAGTTTGTTATGAAAACTGCAGTGCTGGCACAAGCAAAGTGATTCCTTGGCCCTTTCTTTGTACTTGAAATACAATTTCCCATTCTGTATCTAAAGTCTAAACTTTCTTTTATGCTCAATGACAGACACACAACCAACAAACCATAATCATATCCCCAGCATTCTTTCCCCAACTTGCTTTATCTGGAGTGTCTCAAAACATCAAGAGCCCATTATTTTATAATCATTTGTCACCACAGCTCACGAGACCAACAACATGAGCAGAACCACCTCTGTCCCATAACCACATCCCCGTCTGTCCAGCTTCTTGACTGAACTACACACACACGTAGGCAAACCATTCCAGAGCCACCTGCTCAGAGATAGTCAGTTGAATCTATTAAGTGCTTTGCTGTATTTTTCTCCTCATCTTCACTGCTTCAGAGTTATGCCAAAAAGAGTCTCTTAGCAGCAATGCCCTCAGCCTCCACCACATCCCATCCTACCCAGAGCATTTACTAAGTCTGCAGACACTGTCCTCAGCATATTCCTAACCTGCTTTTCCTGTTCACAACAGGTCAGGGGGGAAAAATAAAAATCAGAGCACTTTCTAAATCCTTAGAAGGCAGATGTTAATCTCTGCATCATTAGTCAAACTGGTTTAGTCAGTACAGAGCTTCAAAAGACACAGCATACAGAACTGAACTTCCCCGTGACTGAAAGGCCTTAAGGTCCACTTTAATTGCAAGCTGCTACACTGTCACGTCACCATTCTCATTCCTCAGACTGGCCATATTTAAAAACAGAACAGCTGTGAGATCTCCTGGTGCCAGTGACCAGAATAGGAAGGAAAAAAACCCTCAATGCTGTTGTCACTGCATCCCAACTTTCCCCTCACTGTTAGCATACTGACACTGCGATGCCATCAGCTGCACCTTGGCCCTCTCATGAAAACATTGCCATGCTGCAGTCTCTCACTCACCAATCTCTTTTAGCTGAACAAAGAGATTAAGCTCGGAGATAAGCAGAAGTTGCATTTCCTTGAACACATGGAAGCTGCTATTACTGTAAGTTTTTCCCCCCTCACAAACAAGAGAAGCAGCCAATTATTCAGAGGACTGTAACCAGGTACAACTAACTACTTACTGCTTGCTCAGGATGTCTGCAGATTGTCAGCTAGCCTCCTTTTCAGGCTGCATTACCAATATGATGCCCATGAATCAATTAGTCATTTTAGGAGGATTTAAGAGGTAAATACTACACAATTACGTGGTGAGTGTAAATACGACAGCATTATGAGCAATCCTGTGACTTTATACTCGAGCATAGATTCTATCACTAAGAAAAAGCTAAGCAAAATTGTCAAAATGGATATTTAAAAATTAATGCACTTGTTACAACTAATATTAAATGCAATTATTTGTGTGGATTTTCACAGTAAAATTATGATGGTAGAAGGACACGTTTCATTAAACAGAAAGCAGACCCACCAAGCCCAATGAGAATAAGACCCGTGCTTCAGAGCACGGTAAGGAACTCACTGGATTAAGTTGCAGCAAAAATTAGTTTTGACATGAGTTAGACTTCAGATGAGACCCCGTCTGCTCTCACTTCACCCCTCATGCCCTGACTGGAGACCAGGAAGCACCTGCAGCCAGCCCACCTCAGTTCAGTTACACCTTGCTCCTGCTGTTCTCCCACAGCCAGTCTGTGTGTACCTGCCATCCACAAAGATGGACTCAGGAAGACACAGCCCTAACAGCAAGTAGTACAGAAAATGTTAGGAAAAGCATTAATTAATTAAAGAATAAGACCTAAGCACTAGCTTTTGACCTAACAAAGAAAGGTAAGTTCTCTTGCTACTCCACAGCATAGAAAATGCTCCTTCATCTTGTTCTCACATACTTTTATATACTTTTCTTTTAAAAACACTTAAAGATTTTGAAGCTCTACACACACAAAAAGCATTTTCTAAAAGCTACATTTACATCCATTTGAAGAGTTCCAAGTTCAAGGAAAGATACGTATACAAAAATAACACATTAACTTTCCTCCCCGCCAAGCAGAAAATTTAGTGCTAATGACAAGTGACCATTAAAAGCAAAAGTCTCAAGGTATAGGAAGCACGAGAGCAACACTAAAAACCTGTCCTGTTTTTTATGGTCATTCCCATCACCTATAAACAGGAGGGGAATCGACTCTTTGAAATGGTGGATAACTGCAGGACAAGGGGAAATGGTCTGAAGTTGAGGGAGGGCAGACTGAGGTTGGATGTCAGGGGGAAGTTCTGTACTGTGAGAGCGGTGAGGTGCTGAACAGCTGCCCAGAGAGGCTGTGGGTGCCCCGTCCATCCCTGGAGGTGGTCAAGGCCAGGTTGGATGGGGCCCTGGGCAGCCTGGGCTGGTGTGAAATGTGGAGGTTGGTGGCCCTGCGTGCGGCAGGGGGTTGGAGCTTCGTGATCCTTGAGGTCCTTCCAACCCTGGCCATTCTGTGATTCTGTGACCTTTCTTTCTATGTGATGTGCATACTGTCCTCTGGGTGATTAGCGTGCACAAGATCCTCAACAAAGAGAAATTGAAATAATAATTAAGAAACTGAGAACAACAAAAAACAGGTACAAACTAAGAAAAAAAAAAAAAAAAAAAAGTGATCTGTTTTGTTTTGTGAACTTCCTGGCCTCGGACTGAAAGAGCAGCGGACACGGACGGCACGCCGCCATTTGCACGCAGCTCCCGCACAGCCGATGGGAGGGCGCCCCCTAGCGGCAGCACGGCTCAGTGCAAGCAGCGAACAAAGGGCCGGCGTAACGAAGTCAGCGCCCAACTGAAAGCCACTGGTGCAGCTGAGAAATCTCGAGGCTCCTGTCGCTAGGCAGACCGCGACACAGGTGAGGAGAGATTTCTGCTTCAGGCTTTTCCACCATTAGGTACAACCAGCTCTTAGGAGATGCTGTACCAGCCCCAAAACTTATTACCGCGGACTCTGCCAAACGCACATCTCTACAGAACACAACACAAGCACCTAAACAGCGAGTTCTGATTTGTTTTTAATGGGCCAGAAAGATGCAAAGAGCGCTTCAAAAAATAAGGAATGGATTTTCACCAGCTAGCGTTCATTGAAATTATCTTCACCAAGATAAACAAGCAAAACTTCTCAGAGGATGAGAGTTTGCTCTGCAGATGAAGCAGTTCCAGCACAGAGCACCTGAGCAGCCAGAAGCAAAGGAGCTGCCCTCCAAAGCTCCTCAGTCTCAACTCACCTCAATCTCAGCTAATAAGCACACACCATCTCCCAGAACCGGGGGCAACACACCACAGGACGAACGTATCAGTAATTCCTACATACAGTTATCAGCGTCAAGCAAACAGGAACACACAAATAAACTCCTCAGTGCATCCTCTGCGACGCAGCGGGTCTAAAAATTCAATTCCGAGGAACAAACCCGCGCACTGAAGACAAAAGAAAGAAGGAGAAAAAAAAACCCACGAAAAAACCAACCGAACGCCGCCCTTACCGTGAGCCCTCCAGCGCCGAGCCGTCAGCCTGAAAGCACGCGCAGGGAAGCCGCGTTCCGTTCGCACGGAGCTGCTGGTGCGAAGGCGGCCGCACCGCCCACCTGCGGCGGCAGCACGAGCCGCAGCCGCCCGCCCCGCTCCTTTCCTCCGCAGCGCGGCGCCTCGGGCCGCCAGCCCCCCCGGTGCTGCGAGGGAGCTTCGCGTGCACGTGGAGCGGTGCTGAGCGAGGGAAGAAACCCGGACGGGACGGGATGCGGCCGCCGGGAGCAGCGGAGCACCGCCGCTGAAGGGAGCGACGGCCGCAGGCGCCTCCTTCAGCCCCGCGGCTGTCGAGGAAGGAGCGCGGAGGAACGGGCCGTAAGGAAGGATGCGCTCCTGGTAACCGGAGCGTCGCTTCAGATAACAGGCAATCACGGGTTTAACGCGGGGTGTTAAGAGAAAAACGGGACTTTTCAGCTGATGGCAAAGCCGCGAGATGGCGCGCAGCCAGAATGTCACTGTAATAAACGGTCTGCTAACCGAGTCCCTATCACCTGTTCTCCTCAGGGCAGTAGTTACAATGGCGTGGCTCTATCTCCTGTGAAAGTTCCTCTCAGATTTGCTTCTGGTTGCAGGATTTGTCTGAAGCGAGCCTGCTGCTGACAGCCTCCATAGAGCAGCAAACGACCCTCATCCACCACAGCTGTGAGCAGCAAGGCTGCACCTGGGAGGTGGAAATGCTGACAGCAGCTGTGGCATGAGATAATTGGGTGTGGGTCTTCATCAGATGTTCCCCCCTTCATTTTTTTTTCCTGCAGAAAGTACATCGAGCTCAGTTGTGACAAAAAGCAGCACTTGGATTGCACAGAAAAGGGAATGACCCATCACCAGTGGAAACTGTGTGCACTTTTGGATTTCAAGTTCAGTACTCCATTTCTTCTGGCACCAGAAGGAGAACTGAGCATATGAACTGTTACAACACTCTCTGAGAGGAGGCCCACTGAAAAGGAAGTGCTGACCATACACAGTTCTGGCTTACCAGAACATTTCAAAAACAAGACACCCCTACGCACACCCTCACAAATACATCCACTCTCTGAAGTCAAAGGGAACAGAGAAGTAGATCAAAAGTTATTATCAGAAAATGATGCGCCATGAAATTACGTTAAAGCAACATAGAAATCACTTTCAAAAGCCAACACACATCATAAGCATCTCTTTTATTCGTTGTAATATAAAGAAGCATACATCATTCAGTTCCTTTAAGTACAACGCAGTGTACGCTAACAAAACAAACAAAAAAATCAATCCAGACATCCATGAACATGTCACAAAAGGACTCATGTTTTGCTCTGCTGGTATTGCACTTGGAATAGTTTTGAAGTAAGGCACGGTAAAAACAAAGTCATTTAGTGCTTCTACAGCAGATGTCTTTTTTTTGTTTTTAAACACATGCTACATGACAAAGTTCTTCTTCTAGCTTATGTATATACACACAAAAAGAAAAAAGCATGCACTAGAGAATTTGGATTTCAACATATCTTGTTTCATAATATACAAATAAAGTAAAGATGTAAACAAATTGCATGCACATAAACTAGAGCAAAATCTTTAATACAGTATTTGAAAGCTATTATGCTTAAATAAAAAAATATAACTTATTAGTACTCAGGTTTATGTGCCATTTTTGTCCTGTAGAGATTAAAAATTTGGGGTTGGGGTAGGGAATGATGGTTGGGCTCAGAGGATTCTTCTGTTTTTGCCATTGTTTTTATTTTTTGCTTTACATATTTGGCATCAGTACACTGGTAGGAAAGGCAAATATGGCTTTTGCAAAACAACATAATGAAAACATGAGAAAGCACAACTGTATTTGGGGTCCAGCATCCTGGTATTTTCCAGTCAAGAACAACAATGAAAAAAACAAAACAATCAATAAGATACATGCTTTGAGTTGGGAAAGCTACGCATTCCAAAAGCCCTTTATAAAGACATTCCAATTCTACAAAAAACAGACACTTTGCCAATTGTAAACTCTTAAAAACTAAACACAGAAGAATCTGAATGACTCAAGCTTCACTTTCCACTTCAAATGCTACTGAACAGGCAGAAGGTTTCTCCATGGCTGCGACAGCTGAAGTGCTATTAGACTGTCTTCAGAATTAACAAGTTGCCAAGAAGGGGTTTGCTTACTTTCAAACAAGTACATAAGAGAATAAGTAAATTAACTGCATACATTTTCCTGTTGCTTTATCTTTGGCATACAATACACCCTATTTCGAATTAAATACAGGACGTGTACCACTCTACATTCCAACACAGCATGTTGAAAAGGCACATCTGATGCTGCAGGGTGGCAAGGGAAGACTCCTTGTTTTGTAAAAGGCACAGTGTTCAGTGTGACATTCCTTCCCCATGCCCCAGAGAGTGTTTAGTCAGACCAGCAACAGTTCTACACAGCAGCCTCCCAGGAGCTGTCCATTTTTCTCAGCCACTGCTTTCTTAGCTAGATCCAGGCTTGGAAAAGTCACCAATGCCTCTCCACTGGGCTGGCCACTAAAGTTGTAAAGCATGAGGATGGAATCTGTGTGGAGCTGCAACGGTACAAGAAGACAAAAGGAAACGTGCTATTAAAACCAGAGATGACATCTGGAACAGCAGTTTTTTCATTCACTGTATCAGGTTCACTCCACTCCTGTGCTTGCAGTGAAGAGATTCTGGATGCAAGCATGAGGGAAAAAAAGAGAAGAGACCAAAGATTAACAGAAATATGCTTTCAGCAGCAGCTCTACTCTGCTGGTGTACTGAACAGAATGACGTAGACATAACTCCATGCAGCATTTTTGCTAGAGAAGTAATTCAGCTTAAAAGGTTGACCAGAAAGGCTTAGATGTTAATAAAGGGTTAATGGAGCAAGAAAATGCAGGCATTCAGAAGGTAGTTCTTGTAATATGTGGACTACAGGCCAGCTGACAGAGGCTGTAACAGCACGTGAATACTTGCATGCAAAGATTACAAAAAGAGACAGCTGTATTACAGCTCTGTCTTGGGAAGATCAGCTGATCTTAACCCAGGCTTACAAAGCAAGAAAGACTGCGCAGTGAAAGCAAGCTGAAGTACTGCACCAAATCTTACTGAATCAAGGAAAACTTTACGATCATTTTAAGGAAGCTAAGAAAGAGACAGGATAGCAAAATAAATTAGTTACTGCAGAGTGCACCTGCAGTTCCTGATATGGAAGAAGTTTCAAAATGCTGAGCTTAAAGCAGATGTGGCTGCTCCCCTACGGTACCCAGCCATTTCTTACAGCACTGGAAACCTGTACAGGTTAAGTTCAGAAGTCCCACTTGTACACTGGACAGAAATGGATCTGAGTGAGATTTCAAAACCAAAAGATTGAAGGATTAAAAAAAAGCCCAGCATACCAGATAAGTCTGTTGCAGAATTCAGTGCCAAACAAAACACACAAGCTATGCTGCAAGGCCAACCATTTTAGGAGTATTTGCCTGACTCAAGTTCATGTGACACAGACCCTCCTGAGCTTATGAAGGGTCAAAATACTGAAGTTGAATAGAATTCATGTACGCCTCACTGTCTGAAATGAATACTAGACTTCTCAGTTATTCTCAGAAGAAGTTTCTGATCAGCTTTACATTAAACATAGAATAATAACGCAACACATGCCAAAGCTTCACAAACCCAAACATTTGGCAGGCAATAAATTTGTTCTTTAAGATAGCAGCAACAACATATTTTAGAAACTAAAAGCATGTGTAAGGACAGCTAGCACAGACTTCACATCCATTTCGCTTTATAAAGTTAGTTAAGAAATAGCATGCAGGAAGAAATTCAAAGACAAAACATCATGGCTGTTTATTTAGAAATAAACTCAGTTTTATTCCAGAATGACATTGTGCTCAAAGAAAAAAGTTGCACAAATCTGAGAAAAGATATTCTGCTCTAAAATAGCTCTTTATTACTGATCCTTATAACAGCAAGTCATTTTTTGTTGGTCCTCTATGTGAGTTAGATAATGCTGTTAAAAATCAGTTGAAAACACACATGGAGCACAGTTAGATTGCTGAGCACAGAAGACAGCAGGAGTGGTATCTATAATCTCTGAAGTGTGTAGAATTCACATTGAGCTACTCTACAACTTCTTTTCTAGTCAAAGACCATTTCCATCTAACACACAGTAGAACCCTATTGCTGGTTGGCTTTCCAGAAAATCTGGGTAAAACAAGAGAGACAAATGGATTATCCAAGTCTACGTAGATACCAAAATGCTCCAGGTAGTAACAGGCATTCTGCACACCACAGAACACGTAGCCTCTACTCCATCTTCTCCTTAGCAGACCTAATAGTAACATTATAAAGCAAGTCATCCAAAAACTGAGCAAATGCTGGTTATATGAGAGTAGTTATGTTGATTACAGGAGGGCATGAGCATACTGCTATAAAGGCAGAGTATTTGATCACCCTTTTGGTGAAACTTTTCTTTTTTTAAGCTCTCCAAAAGGGGGAAAAATCCCAGGGTAACTAATCAGCAGCATTTTGAGTGGAATACAATAGTAATTGGAAATGATTAATTGCACCTAAGTATCAATGGCATTTCTCTACAAAGTATATGACAGTACTAAAAAGTAAGCCACTAGCAAATGTAGTTTGTTGTATTAGAAAGACACTATACCAAAAAATCTCTCCTAAAAACAAACAAACAAAAAAAAGTAGTAAGCAGTTCACATTTCCTTAGTGAGATCAAGAGGGAGAGAAAAGATCCAGAGGTTTGGGAATGTTGTGCACACATTCTATGGTCATATCAAGAGAAAAAATGACCATCTCCCAGTATGTCAGATACAGGACCGAGAGCTTTACATGAAAACAAACACTTTTGGAAGGCTAACGCACTATCTGAGCAAAAGCAGGCAATCACACCACCTTCACCACAGCTACTCCATCAATTACAGATCATGATTAGCCTTTTTGCTTAGGTTAGTAGATTTTTTTTTTTAACAGGACAAAAGCAAAAGATAAAAGCAAGGATCCCAATGCAAGCTAAGAAGGGGGAAAGAAAACAAAAACTGCATCAAGAAGCTCTGCTTTCCCTTCCCATACACCATTGGAGATCCAGTTTCTTCGAGTTGCATCTTACCTTCTTTGGAAGTTACAAAGAGTTACAAACAGACCCACTCTTTCGGTGCTTGTAACACACTCCTTGCTTGTTCGCTCAGCTGAATAAGGCCATTGTAGTCATCAGGTGCATACTATAGTACAAGTGTGACATACGATAATCAGCAAGAGAAGGAACAGTTCTGGTACAGCAAGCCACACAGACTATCATTTGCAACCACAATTAAGAGCATTAGCTATAACAACTGGCAGGAGACAGTGAATTTGACAGATGCTATTTTTAAGTAAGATTGAACAACAACCATCAACTGAATTACTGGTTGTAAAATGGAACTGCAGTAAAAGCATGTGGGGAATATTCTGAACTGTGTACTTGAGCTGCTCCTAATTAACAAAAGGAAACAGTTTAGACCATGAAGTATTTCTTTTCAACTTGTACTCATGAGACAGTAGCAGTAGTTAACAAATATTTTAAGTCTGCACAATCACGCTCCAGGAATGACTCTCGCTGGGACAGCTAAGCATCTTTCAGCATGCATACTGGGATTAGAAGTGCACAGATCTCATTCAGATCTTCTATGCAGTCACGGAAATAATCTGCAGCTTCTCTAGTGTAGAATGCTAAGCATACTTCAGCTGTATAAAATACTTGCATTATACAGACTTCATCAACGTAGTCAAACAAAAGCAATGTCCCAGCATCAAAAGATTTTTTTGAAAGCATTTATACTAATATAGCTTATTTCCACGGAAAAAAAGACAAGCTACTCAGTATAACTGCATCACAATAGACCTGCAGTAGAATATTTCAAATAAAAAACACTGGCTGCACAGTACAGTCACACCAATGAATAGAAGACAAAACCCCCCACATACGTGGGTTTTGTTAAGAGATATTTGAGATCCTGAATGTGAACAGTTATCATGCACATTGCTGGGAAGCCTGGTACAAATATGAGATCTATGATCAGAAAGATTATCTTGGGAAACATGGAACATTGTTTTGCATCTCTCTCATTGTCACTCCAAACTGACATATCCTGGAAAAGGACTGAGCATACTTGCATACAAACACTACTGGAGTGGTTCCTGAAATCCAGATGTCAACGTCTACCATAACCTCAAGTTGCAAAACAATTTTTCAGTGGCAAGGAGAGTTTCCTATGTCCCCCCAAATGGTTTTGCATTAATGTTTTTAGAAGGTTGCCAAATGTACACAAAGTACACATACTGCTTTCTTTGACATTTCTGTAATACAAGAAGTCTCCTGCCAGCTTAGGGAGGAAATGATATTATACTTGGGTGTACAAAACACATTGTATTCATCCAAAGCAAAGCTGAAGAAAAAAACAAAACCAAATCAACCATCACAGTATACACCTTCCACAGAGAACAAAAACCAGGAGCCCAGAGAACAAAAAAGAAGAGAGCCTCTCAGAATTTTTACTACTATTTCTAGCCACCTCTTACATCTAGACCCATGCCATTAAGTAAAAGACAAATATAAGAAGTATTTTCCAGATAGTCTCTGCCAGGGCAACCAGAACGTGCAAATATTAGATTTATCAGTTCCCAGACCTGCCCTTGAAACAAATCTATAAAATGTAAGTTTACTCTTTGGAAAGAATGTCTCAAGATAGTACATACTTTAGATTATCAGTAGATGTACAGTAGGTAAAGGTCTACAGTTTCTAGTGAGGGCAAGTGTTCAAAACACAAGCAATGAGGAAAACACAAAAGTAGGAAAATTATCCTGCAGAGAAACATCAAAGTTGTACTTAGGCTTAGCCATAGGCCTGAAAAAGAAAATGGAAATAAAAATACCTAATGATAGAAGTAGCTTTCAATCACAGGAAGCAAAAGTGAGATTGCATTTAATTAAAGCATAAGTTATGGAATAGTAAATTCTTCAAATTCACAGATTACACGAAAAGTAGTGTTGCAAATGAAGACAAAAACATGTGAATGAAATAGAAACTACCTTAGGTTGCCTGATAAAAAACACAACCATGAATACTTCTGATTCTGCTCACAATTTAGAAACCCAAGCAAAACAAAAACATGAAACAACTCAGGATGAACAGTGTAAAGTCCAGGGTGAACCTACAATCCCAGTGCTCCAAATGAAAATACTGTTCTGCTGGTGGCCAAATTCTGCTTCCATTTAAATCTGAGAAATTCCACCCAGTGATTTAAACCCCTCGTATGACCAGTTGCAATTCACTGAGCTATGTTCTAGAGCTTGCTTGCCATAAATATTACTGAGACAATATGAAACTTCATACTGTATTTTTGAATTCTACCCTACAATCAATAAGAAATACTATAATAGTTGTCCTTTACATGCCATAAAATTATAAGCAGACCTCATTGTTCCTGTCTCCAGTATCCTCTCTATCATCTCAGTCCCACCTCCTTTGCTTCTCTGAACTGAAACACAGCTTCTTTCCTCAGACTGCTGCCTTTTCACCTTCTGAGATTGTGGCTCTTAGAGGGCTGGGCTAAAGTTGATGTGAAGAGTTCCCCTCCATCCTAAGTGATCCTGTGATTCAGAGGCTTCGCTTACTGCATCAAATGTAGCATTAAATATAGTGTTCTACTGGAATAATGCAGTAACATTATTTTAAGCCATTACTTAATCTAAGAAATACATTTCTGAGTCTTACTTTACCCAATTTAATAGGATATGTTGTTCTCACATGCTCATGGAAGATCAACAGGAGAGACTTATTTCCTCAGAATTACTGAAGGAGGATGCAGATAAAGTCAGAAAAAGCAGTTTCTCCCCCACACCCACTCAGTGGGGACAGGTGGGGGATGCACGATGGCAGAAGGAATATGCATACATACTGAACAAAAAGGGACTGAAGAACAGGGACATTGACAGGCAGTGTCAAAAGTAAAGCAGAACAACACTTCCTGAAGAATGTGTTGTTTCTTAATAGAGCCACTGAATTATTGTACAAGTATATCTACCCTTCTAGGTATTAACGTTTGAATTGGCAGAGACATTTCAACTCATGTATGCTAAATAACACTATAATATTAATACTATGTATTATAATAATCTTTAATGGCAGATGTATATTAATGAATAATAACAAACACCAACTCTTCTCTCCTAAAACAGATGACCAACATCACACAGCTTGAAGGAAGTACTGCCTTACTTCGCTGCATCAAATGCAGGAGGCAACTGACAGAAACTGTGACCACTAATTTACTAGCCCCATGCTCACAGATGCTTTACCTACAAGAACAAAGGTTCAGAAAGAAGATTAATTTAGGAAAAAGCAGAACAGAATGCTATAGTGAGATGCACAGGAGTAAACTTGTAACATCTTTGCTGTCACCTAACAAAGTAACTGTAAGTGGGATTTCTCCATCACATCCCCTTCTTTCCTTCCCTGGACAGAAGGTGCTGGGCCAAGAACTGGCACACAGACAGTGGGGTATCCCTCTCTGACTACGAAGCATCAGATTTCAAAAGGAAAGAGAGAACAGTTCTTTGTTTAAACATGCATTTCAGAGGAAAAAAACCTATTCCTTAAGAAGTCTGTAACAATGAAGCCTGCTGTCCCGATAGAAGGGAGAAAGGTTGTTAATGCTCTTGGAATTTAGCCATCCATCCTTCCCCCTCTACCTCCTTATTATTGTTTTAAGTACGACTCCCCACTCCAGCAAGTCTTGAATTTTGGGTCCCTGAAGAGTTGGAGGATCAATGCACAGTAATTTCTATACAGATAAAAGGCACTTAGGCCCACTACAATTTTAAAGAACCCACTGTCCACTTTTAATTATAAACACTTCTTTTTTTGTTACCTTCTCTTCAAGCATCTTTTAGCTACACATCCAGTACGTGACTGGAGTGAAATCACTGGCCCAGCTACAACAGAATACAACTTAAAAAAAACAAAGAAACAATAGTTTAACACAGAGTAATTACTAAATCAGAACGTTTTTATACTAGCTATTTTTAATGTTATAACATTATACAGAAAGGTGTTTGGGAAAGTTACTATCTCCAGGATCTGCTATTAAGATTATTCACAAGCTTTCTAAGATTGTTTAATGCAAGATGCATTAAACACATGCAAGCTGGGAGGAATTTTCAATGGCAAAAACAACAACAAAAAAAGCTTAACTGTAAGAAGAACTCGAGCTATGTGGACCACAAGAGAATTGTGCTGATAAAATAAGTGAAATGGAAATAAGTGATAAAATGCTGATCTGCAGATGTTTACATTATTTACTATTAGAAGCATGTACTGATGTTGAGACCAGCTTGTTGAAGCCCATTATACATAAAGTCTGTCTTTTAAGAGGCAGGTCTGGTACAGAAGGTGTTTTCACTTCAATAGCAACGTGTGCATACATGCAACATATGGAGCCCACGAAGACTGAAGGAAGAAAACAGAGCATAAAGCAGGAACTCAAACTTAAAACTCGTTCCTTTCAGACAAGGACATACAAAGAGAAAAAAAGGTCACCCTTCAATTTCAGCTTCTCCAATCTGTTTCCCAAGCCCATTGAATACCAACATCAATTAGCAGAGATTAAAACCACGCCCAGAACACTGACAATTATGAAGGGCTCACTTTATAAATGACCAGAAGCATCGAGCAATACATCCTTGGGCAGCAGCAGTAAGTGAAATACATAACATGAGGAGGAGGGGAAGGGAAAAAAAAAAGGCAAGTTAGTATTTCCTCCAGAGACTCAGCGTTGTCCCAGTAAAGCAAGTCACCACCTCAGTTTTCCCCTAAAGGAATGAGGGATTATAAAACTAGCATTACCACATGTGGGATCCAAGAACAATTCAAAATAATTCCTTGGCTCCTTTAAGATATTGAACCCAATCTCATTTGGACAACATCTTCTAAAGAAATCAGAGAGGTGACCAGTTTAATAAAGTAACTGATGACGACAGGAGGTTGCAGCAGAATAATATAAATTGCCTTCACATTGTGGTAAAATTTCTATTAATTTCAAACATTAACTGTGCAATCAAATGCTACAAGCTACTCTCTAAATGCAGAAAAAAGTAAAAGGTCAAATGCAGTACCAGACCCAAAGTCCAGCTTCACTGAACTGAAGATGTAGTGGATGACAGCACTGCCAGATATTGGAAGTCAACAACTTGTTCCATTCCCAGAATAGGGCCATGTCCTTTTTCAACAGCACACTTACACTTCTAGCTGAATTTCAGTTTAGGAAACAAGACTGTCCTCAGTTAAGGCTTTAATTCAACCGCTGCCAATTCATCAAAAGCCCCAGTCAGATGAAAAAGAGTAAAGTATCAACAGATAAGAAACAAATTATTACTGCTCTGTTGGGGAGGAGGTGTAAGAAGGGGGAAAGAAAAGGGAATAAAGCCATAAACATCTAAATCAGTTTTAACTCTGCAGATGCTCTGTTGAAGAAAAATCCTTAAGATACAACTAAGCTTAGCATGTTCTTAATGTGTCAAATATTCAGCACACCTGTTACAAATTGGCCCTCACATTTTTCCACTGAAAAAAATGTATATGCAAAATTATTTGTGAACATAAATGTAACATTTTAAGAGATGCCTCAAGAGGCACTCACCTTCCAAATACCTAAAACTGAGAATGTAAGCACCTGCTCAAATCACAGTCTGCATGCATTTGCATAGCAAATACCTGGTTCTACAAACTAAAGCCTATTGTCCTTCAGGACAGGAAAAAAAATATATCATGCCTGAATGTTTCATGTTAACTGCTGATATGCTAAACAAAACAAAACACAACCCCTGCATTCCAGCCTTTAACAATACCACTGTTAACCAACCTACTGAATTTCGTAAGTCAAACTCATGCAAAAGCTGCTGCCTTTTTACAAATACCACTTGCGACACACCAAGCAGATTCTAAACCGGGGCTTCTGAGTAGTACCAAAGGAAAGCTCTGGCACTTGTGCAAATGCTGTTACCCAAACAAGATAAATACTCATCAGAATACACACCATACTCAATTATCTTCCATTTTAGTAAGTATGTGATGACAAAACATGGATATTTGTAGATACAATATCCTTCAAGATTGAAAGAAGATGACATGGGAAGACTCATCCCACAAATTCAAATACATACTGCTGAAAAAAAGTATTTGCACATAGTGGGTTTTTTTGTTTTGTTTTTTCCCCCCTCTAGGAGATAAATTTCTACATGCTTTTCCCACTGATACAGTATTGAAGCAGGAGGTACTGACTGAAGTTACCTATAGCAGCATTTAGCATACTTGCTATCAGTATAACCTGGGTTGGAGAACACAATTTTCTTCAGGTTGCAGTATGATGCAGTTGTAATAGCTGTAATGCAAAATAAGCAAAATAAATGGCCCAAGCAAGAGAGTCTGACACTGGCATCTCTCCTCTTTTGTAACCTGGATGCGGTGACTTGCATTGCAGCCTGCTAACTAGAACTCTTAGTAGTCAGTCTTTAGCAATTAAGTCTTTCATGTGAGCACTAGATCATTGCCTTCAAATAAAAAAATAGAGCAAATTTTACTACTACACTATTATTAAACTATAATTAAATAGGGAACACTGAAATTGTATACTTGTTGATCAATTTCGAAAAGCACAGCCTTGTTCAGTTTGATCACTACTCAAAGGTATAAATAAAACATCAGGGAGGGAGAGGGACTGCACACTAACCTGGTATCCCTGGAAGAAACTTAGAATCTCCTTCATTCCTGTGTTATATGGCAAACCCTGCATTCGGACTAATGCTCCAGGCTGGGGTAGAAGTGGAGTGTGGGTGGCAGTGGCAGCAGCAGCTACAGCTCCTGGAGGAGCTGCAAGATATCCCACTGTGGTAGGGGATACTGGAGGACTGTAAGAGAGAAGAGGCAAAATTGTTATAGAAATAAATAACTGATTTTAGTACTTGAAGCAGGCAGAGGAAAAAACTGGAAGTTCAAGTATGAGAATAAGGTAAAAAAAAAAAAAGTAGTATCAAGTATGGAAACTTTGTCAACTTTTCTAACTTCAGCTTTTGATGATTTGCAGAAGGGACATAGAGGAAAACAGCCAACATTTGTAGTTGATAAAGTAAGAAAGCAGATATTCCACTGGGGAGGAGAAAAACAGGAGCTGCAGATGACTTCTAAGATCATTAACAAAACCACAAAGAAAGCATGGGAGAAAAATCGTAGAATGAAAATCAAGCCAAGGAAAAAATCTGGTACTTTTAAACCACAAAAAGTGAGTAAAGTAGCATCTCCATTCAAGGCCCATCTAGCAAGTTACCACCTACTCAGGCTATTAAGTATCATGAGCCTAGGAAGTCAATAAGCTATTTTCCCACAGATCCAACCACCAGACTTCAGTGAGCCATCTTGATAACATCAGTGAGGAAAGAAAGGTGGAGATCACCTGCTTTGCATACAAAGTATTCTTTGGTCTCATTGATATAAGGCATTTAAATTAGTTCATATCTATTATAAGCCTTTCAGTATAAAAACAGTATTCTAAGTACAACATCAAAGCTAAGAGAAGACGGCAGAGGCACAGCTTCTCATTTAGCCAAGAAATAGAACTGCCTTGATGACATCACATCAATGCCAAAAATGCTGCTAAACATTAGAATTACATTATTGCGAGGTTCAATCAGACCCTATGGAGAAGGGTGAGCATCATTAAAAGGCCACAGAGTAGTTAAAATGGCTACTGCCTCCACTGACCAACAAATTCTTAGCATTATCTACACGAGATGTACAATTTAAATAGCTATTGAAAGGTAATCACACAGTCGCCTCATCTACTGCGACAAAATGACAAGAGAAGCAGCTGAGTCTAGGGGATACCTGGGATAGTAAGCTGTGTAGTTCATATAGAGCTGAGCAGCCTGAGCTGGGTAGTAGGTAACAGCTGGAGGAGCAGCAGCTGAGGCCTGGGGAGTCCTTGCTGTTGGCAAGAGAGCTTGTGGCTGGTAAAGCGCTGCTTCTGCTGGGATCACAGCTGCTGTTTGAAAAGCAGCGTAAGCTGGTGGAGAAAGACCTAAAACCAAACCAGGATATGAGAACAAAAAGCAGTCAGAACGCAGATCCCTGGCTTTAAGAAAGGATTTGTTCATCCCAGAGAGATTAATAACATCCGGGTATGGTTTATGAACACACACAAATACTGCTCTCTAGCCTCTCCCTGAGCCGTGTTACCATGAATGAAAACTGTGGCATTTGAAGCGAGTTGTTTCTAGGAGTTCACAACTCCAAGAGTTGAGCACTCCTGTCTATATGTAAGTGGTAAGTAGGGAACTTCAGAGTTATTCAAAGAAAGCATAAAGCCATGTGCATAGAGAAAGCAGGCGTGCAAACCAACACACCCTTTCTTCTTTCTAACAGAGGTTGTACTCTGTGGGACAAGAGAACCACAATTAGCTATACCCAAAGAGTACCTTCTTTATGCTCTGAGGCAAGACAGCAAGAGCACTCATTGGCAGCTATGGTACAGAATTTTTCCCTTTTTAAAAATCCCTCTAATTCCAAGTAGATTTCACGACAAGCAAGTCCACTGCAGAGCTCAGAAGAACAGTACACCCACAAAAAGCAAAGTGTGCAACTATTTCATTGGCAAGGCCTTGCTGCCCTCTATGCACCACCGAAAATTCAATTAAAAATGCCTCCAATCAGTCCCATTATTGCCCAGAGGGAACAATTCCAATCTCAGCATGTATACAGATGAATGATTATTGATCATGGCAAAACCCGAGTCAAAAGGCGAAAGGCCACAAAGCTTCAGCACCTACCACATATCAGCCTTTAGCAGCAGAGAGCAGAAGAAATGCAGACTTACATGGTAACTTACATGGCGGCGGGGATAAGCCACTACGATTTAAAGTGCCACCCATTAAAACAAAGTTCATCTCCTCTCCCGAACACTGGAATACTTCCACATAGCGGTCCTTCATCATTTTTTTGTGACATTTTTGAGCCACCATAAAGGCTTTGTCAGCAGATTTCATTTGGATAAAAGCATCACCTGATGGTCGTCCCTTTGGAAAAGAGAAAACAATCAGTTAATGTGTAATTTGACCATTCAGAACACAAGAAATGCAAAAAGTCCTAAGATAAAATACTTACATCCCATATTGTTTTTCTGTATCTAATTCTAATAAGTCAATAATTATTTTAGAAGCAAAAAGACAAGACTCAGCTATTTATCACCCAGTTAACACTACCTCCTTCTGTAGGAAAAAAAAAAGACTAGAGCTAACATCCACATTACGTCAGGGCACATGTGCTCTTTTCTATTTGAATTTCAAACATCTCCAGGAGAAGAAGATGCTGTAGATCTCTCTCATTTATTTACATAAAGAATAACATCTCAATGTTTCTGTGGTCAACAGTGCTTATTCTTGACACAGGAAGACAAGTTAAAAAATACCCTCATAACTGCACCAATAAAATATACCCAAAACATAATTAAATAAGCAGCTTCCTTTAAACTCCGAGAAGTCTTTAATCATGTTAGAAAAAGACCAAAAATGCCTCTCAAGCAATGCAGCTACTGCTGAGTGTATTAAAAAAAAAACGCCATTTCTATTTTGTGTATGTTCAGAACTTGTCTGAAACACAAAGGACTATTTCAAGGCAGCCTCCAAGACAAAGCTACTGCTAACAAGTCCTGCCACAAGCATCGGCTTCCCCTACCTTCAGCATGCAGGTACAGAAAGAAAAACAGGTATGCATGCAGAAGGGAGGGAGCAATGTGGGAGAAGGCAAGACATATATTGAAGTATTTTCTCAAAATTATAGAAGACCTAAGACATAGCAAGCAATAGGTAAGGTACCATGACTTCTAATCGTCTTCAATAACCAGAAAGTTAGTTTTCATGCAGTGCTGTTACCTGCTGATTAAGGACCATGTGAACTCCATGAGGCTTTATATCAGCTGTGGCATCTCCCATGAAGTCCAGGATATCATCAATGCCAGCAGTGTAAGGAAGGCCTCTAAGCCGGACACAGTCCCGTATGCTACCCGTGGCAATTGTATATGGTGGGGGTATAACAGGAATGATGGGAGTTGGGAGGGTGGGAATAAGAGGTGTTGACATGTATCGATTAAGTACCTGTAAGGGAAAAAAAACACTTTGATAGAGATTTACACAGCATCTTGTTAAGCACAAACCAGTTTTCACAACACTATTTCATACATTTAAATAAATCAGTTTCCAACATCAGAGAAAAACATCATCTTAAAACAAATGTCTGTGGACAGCTTCCTGTTGGGCATTCAAAATTTGTAACTCAGAAGGAAGACAATACAGATCTGATATATTTAACCTGCTAGACTCTAATAACAGACTTTTGTAAGTTCATTACATTAAAAGTTAACAGTTCATTTCTGACCATCCCAAAAAGTACCATCTGGAAACAACATTTTCACTAATATATCACTACTGCCACTTACAGTTTTTTCTTAGATTAGGATAAATTAAAACCAGCCAATTTAAAAGAACTGAGACCTCAAATAAACGACAAGTAAAAAGACTAGTTCTAATTAATTCATAAAGCTAACAGGTTAATAAATAAACACTCTTGTTTAACCAGAAAAACCATCTTGAAGCACAGGGCTTCTAAAATGAAGGTAAGAGCTATAGGAGACCTTGATCTCAACATTTTATTTTCTCTTGACTCATTCCCACGTGACAAAGGGATCAACTTACTTTGAGATCTAGTGCTGAAACATGTATTTAACAGCGATTATCAGAAATACATTCCACTGAAAGAGGCACCAAATAAAGAGATTACAAAGCTTTAGCTTTGTCAATAATGATTCAGCCTATGGAATTCCTCTCAGTAGAAGTCTTTTTTTTTTTTTCCAAGAATCTATTCTCAACACACATTTCAGGCCAGAAATATATAAAAAGACATATATATATATATACAGTGTGTATATGTATATATATATATATATATATAACAAATTATATAAATACAGACACTGTTTTCTCAAAGGCCAGATGAAATCTTATATTTTTTTTTGGCATTATTACTCTAGAAATACTCTGCCAGGCAGAAAAATTTAGTATGTGATTCAGTACAAAGTTGGTGGTGCCACAATAAACTGGCACTTCACTGGTTTAAGAAGATGGTAATCAGAACTGGTGAAGGAAAGGAGGAAAAAAATGAAATTGATTATTTTAGGAAAACATCTCACTTCCCTTCACTAGACATCAGATATATGCAACTAATTCTTAGCATCCAACAAAACAGTTGTAGCAAAAGCTACTTTAATGTAGCTAGATTTAAATTTTCCATTCAATTCATGGGAAACGAGTTTAAAGACAACTGCGGTGTTTCAAGTATTACTACAATGTTATCAATCTTGAACATTTCTAGAATTACTTTTCAGATTAATTTCTAATAATGAATTGATTTAATTAATTGTTTTTAATGATCCAATAATGACTTTATGATCTGAGAGAGATGACAGTAAAAAAAAAAAAAAAATATCAAGAAAAAAACATTTGCAGATTTTTCCTTGCCAATCAGTTAGGACATTTCCCTCCCCAGAACTTCTTTAGTATATATCAGACTTCCACAGTTGTCCACAGGATATTTGTGTGCAAGTACTGAAAGGAATCTCTAACTGTTAAGTTTTGAGTTTCACAGCCAATAGTTACAACCTGCTGAACTTCTGCTGCTGTGCTCCTGAAGAGTTCAATGTAACGCTTCCCAAGTATTTCTTTGTGCTTTTTAAGTGCATTCTGTGCATACTCTTCACAGGAAAACAACACAAATGCATCTCCTGTGGGCCTGCCATCTGGGTACTTGACAAAGAGAAGTCCTTCTTTCCCTCCTGTGACTGGGCACTCCGGCCCCAGGAATCCCAGAACATCCTCCTGAGTAGCAGTGAATGGAAGACCTCTCATCCGGATGATAACTTGATTCTCTTTAGATAAGAACTGAGCCACTTCATTGGAGGTACCTAGTACAAAGACAATAGGGTATGGACAGCCAATTCAGTAGGACATAGGAGCAGAAGCACATTAAGGAGCAACAAACCCACAGAAGACCAGAAGCACTACTTACTCCCAAATTGATTTATTTTAAAGTGGACCCTCTTATCCTTACAGTTGTTCGTATTTTAATGAAATTGGAACAAATAAGAGATTACTGTGAGGTACATAGGTATTTCTGCTGCAAAGGCTCCTTTTCCTCTCAGCAAACCAAGCCTGCCAACATCACAGTCCAAATGCTCACAGCTATAAGTGAACCAAATGAAAGCAAAATTTCACAGGATCAAGGATTCTTCAAAAGCGAAACAGGAAAAGCTACTTCAGGAATTACTTATGCCCTCAGCAAAGAGAAAAATCAGAACTACAGTTTTATGAAAGTAACACTGAGCTCCAGGATCACTTACCTCCTGCAATTTTTAAGAATTCTTCCCCAGTTGCTTTGTAAACCTTAAAGAAAAAAAGAACACACATGAAAATTACAACATTCAACTTTTTCATGTGTGAGACATGTATTTTGCTTACTTTGAGCAACGTAGGAGCACACCTTGTTCTCCTTCAAAATCATACTCTAAAATATTCAGGTTGCTTTTCAAAGATTTGTTTCAAGTTGCTACTTTTTACCTCAATGTATCTGCTGCCCATGTGATGCTTATGTCTTTCCAGTGCCAGATCTCTCTGTTCGGAGTTGACAAATCGAACTAATGCTTCACCATTTCTTCTTCCTTGAGCATTCAGACAAAGGGCCACACCACCTCTGAAACAGTAAAGTCAATAAATTAAGAAGTGTGATGCCAGATCTCATGCTGTTTGTCACTTTCTCAGCTTCTGCACAAGGGAAATATTAGAAGGATGGGCTTCTGAGAGACAGTGCGCCAAATATTAAAAACACACGATGTTAAAGTGATAAAGGCAAAACAAGTTCTTATCTTCTTACTTGGCAATATTGAGTCCTTTGAAAAATCGGGCAATATCTTGGTCTGAAGACTGCCAGGGCAAACCTCTAGCACGTATTACTGTCTCACTATCCACTGTTTCTGATTTGCTGCTGCACAGGAAGAAAAATAAATACGTAAAGTTAAGCTTTTGTCTAGGTTTCCCATTATCTTATCAAATTTCCACTTACAACTCATTTAAATTGAAAATCCAGAGTGTATTCATAGCTGAGATTCTTCAGTTCTGCTCATTTTAGTAAAGAAAACAAAGATAACTGGGATAATCCCTTCAGATACACAGTGCCCAAGGTGCACTGTGTTGTCATCACATTCAGTTCTCTAAGAAAAATAAGAATGTCTCAAAGTGAAGTAATAAGGAGCTTCCAAATTTTATTTAGAAGTTCTAACAATCTTTAGGTTTTATCTTAAATCCTGTACAGTCATTGTAGATGATTATAAAGCAGTCCTAAATTTATATTATTTATGCTTAATATGTTTGATTGTACAGTCCATGAAGTGTATTTGAAAACTGAGAACTGCTGTTTGTTGTCTGCCTAAATCAAATTCAATTTAAATGAGAAAAAAAAAGAAGGAAAAAAGATCACAGAAAAGCAGAGCTGTCTGTCTAGAAAATGGGCCCACAGCAAGAGACCTGTAGACAGTCAAAATGTCTCCAAAGTTGCAATTCAGATCAAGATATGGCACAGGGAAATGCCCATTTTGATGAGCCTCTGGAGAGGCAGAACAGAAAAAACACCCACAGGTGGGTAAGGAATATTTCTTTTAGCCAATAGCTTCCATTTTGACACTTGAACAAAGAACAAACTGAAAATATAAAAACATGTCCAGGTACACTTTAGCTACACAAATAATTAACATCAAGGCTTTCACACAAGCGTAAGTTATGCTTCTGTCAGACAGAAAAACCCCTTAAGCAGTCTCTTGAAATAATTTTCTTCTTACTTGCTTCAGCTACAGCCTCATAGATAACTCTTCAAAAGTATTACACTGTTCAGCTCCATACAGAGTGCACAAACCCCTGTTGACACAGGGAGTGTTCACAAATACTTTTTCACAATTGGTTAGGATAAGTCAACCTCACTCCCATTCAAAACAGAAACCAGTGAACAAAGTGTTTCACCTGCTGTGGTTTTAAAGGCAGACTAAAACACAGAATTCAATATACCAGCTATGGTACCTGCACCAGATTACTGAATACACTGTTATTTTTCTCAGGAGCCAACCTACAACCATAATGACAGCAGGGAAACATTTGCAAGCTTTCTCTGCTGCAGATGAGACTCAGCTTTGGTTGTAATGAACTGTGACAAAGGCACTTACCAAGGACCTGTTTCATACTTGTATTTCACAGTTTCAGGGTCAGTAAATATGTGATCTGCAACAAAGAGGGAAGATTAAACATAACCAGGGTCAGAGATTACTTAAGAATGACAGTTCCACTGTCCATTCATCCAGAAAGAAAAAATTTCAGCGTTCTGTGTAAATAGATCACTTACCACAGTTTTCAGAGAGCATGCTGAAAATGATAGCCACCATTGTTTTTACTTGCCACACGCCAAAGTCCTCCTCTGCTTCATCTGTCCCTAAGCCTAGATCTGAACAGGCAATTATAGAAAATAACAGATGTGAATAAATAGCTGTAAACAAGCCACAGGCTTTCCTGTTATTAACACAAAATTCATCATCAAGTGATACCAGCCTTCACAGGGACACACAGCCATCAGGCATTTGTAACTGTGCTCACAGACTGGTTAATATTCACTTTCACAGTCAACACTCTGAGAACTACTGATAGTGTTAACAGCTCAAAAAAAGTAGAATAAATTCCTATCACTTCAAACATAATTGAACTTTAACCACATTCTTCTGGAGCCAAAGAATTACTCCTAAAATTTAGATACAGAAGTGGTTTATTTTGTCCAATTTTTTCAATTAGTTTTTTGTTTTAAACAAAACAGAATCAGAGAATAATAACTGTCTGCAAACACTGGAAAATTGCAGGCCACCTAGCCCTGAAAAGGCCCACTGATAGCTAAACCTTTCTCCATTAAGATCAAATACACATGCAGTGATGGTTTTATTTTAGTGTTCGTGTGCACCTTAATGAATTTACTAAATATGGTCTAGATTTCATTATTAGAGACAAAGCTTAAAAGCCATTACAAACAGACCCTCACACACACACACACACACACACACACTCACTTCAGCAAATGTTAATTTGATTTTACAATCATGAGATTTTTTAAAACCCACCCGTCTTAATTTAGGAGAATAAAACCCGTAACAACCACAAGGATAGAACCTAAAGAAGAGAAATCATTTCTGTTGCAAAAGCTGCAGCAAAAGGATACATTCTGCCATGGTCTTGATAGTCTGGTCTTTCACGGCGGCTGAGCTAGGGTAGCATGTGTGAAATTCCTTGCGCAAATCATAAAAGGAATAGAAGCATTCTGACAGCAGGAAGTTCTACAAGGAAAGCAAAAAATAAAATAAAGTGTTGTACACATTCCTTTACACTCTGATCAGCATTTCTGGACCGAATGATGCCATCTCAAGAGCCACATAGTTGCATGTCATCAGCCTGTCTAAGATAGACCAGGTTGTTTTTTGGTTTTTACCCCTTTGGAACAGTTCAAACACTGCAGTCTTACAGAACTGTATCTCTAAACGAGCACACCCAAGCAGCTGCTGAGAGGTAGACCTATGCAAAACAACTCTAGGAGACATCTAGAAAAAGTCACAAAATCCTCCCAAATTGGTTTTCCTGCTACATACAATCTTTCCATCAGGATGCTGTTATTTTCTCTTTTGTGGCAACATTTAAAAGCAATACTGTACCAAGACATGGTAACAGTACATATAAATATTGTCAGAATGTAGAAAATATCTTCATCAAATTAAAAGACATTCCTTCTTCACTGTTACATATTTGATAACAACTTCAGTTATATAACATTATTAAACATATATTTAAGCATTCTTTCATTTGAACATTGGCTCCTGTTCCCATGTTATAGACCAGAACTAGTTCTGTTAGTATTTTCTCTTACTCTAACCAACTGTTTCACTATATGAAAGTTTGCCTTTGCTCTGAAAATAAATAATTGAGAAAAAAAACCACAAAGCAGCCCTTGTTAGCAATTGCAGGAACCAACTTCTGAGGGTTAATAACATTTAGTGCGCAGGAAAAACTAAACTGCAGCAAATGAAAATGCATTGGAGAGAAAAAAAAAGAGAGAAAAAGAAATGCAGTACTGGAAGATAAGAATGTCCTTGTGTCCATTGCTTGATCTGGCATGGGCAGTTCCAGTTCCAGGATACTTTTGTTTTTGTTTGTTTTGCTTTAGTTCATTTGTTTCAAGACAGAAATACAAAGAATTACCCACAATCCATGTGGCAGGATGGCATATTAAAAGAGAAATAAACAACACTAACACGTTTGAACACTGAATATCATTGTTTCTGTGTTCATTCCCACAAAAGCATGTGTTTTTATGAAAAGTCACAATGTTATGATTTATAATACAACATAAATGCCAAACAAGTATTTGTAGAAACTCAGCACGACCAGTGCCCTTATACAGAGAAGGAAAAAACACAGCTGATCAGCTTCAATGCCAGCTGCTCCCAATCCTGTGGGGTTTCTTCAGACCCTGTCAAGCAGGTTAACTCAGCAGCCACCATCCTGCACAAGGGCAAGATTCTTCTTCCTGTGCAAATCAGGCTTGATTGGGATCTGCTGCTTTGTGTGGGAGTAGCAAATAAGCTGTAATACTGCGTTCTGCTGAATAAATACAGATGGGAAACAATTGCCATTCTCCAAGACAAGTCACTGCCTGCACGTTTACTTTCTACAGGACACTGACATATGGCTCCTACCAGTTTCAGGTTTGGTACAAACACACAGCCCTGCTCGTGACCAATGACTTAATTCAAATCTAAATAGAGGAGTACTTCTCTATCATGTCCGTTGAGGTCAGACCTTTGTAATCACACCCTACAACACAGAATACAGGCAACTTGTATTTCTTCTTCTAACTTGCCTTTCCTTATTTTCTTCTTCATAATGCTTCTCTGGGTGTCCTCTAGTACTCGAGCTGATTTTCTAGAATAAGTGTTGAAGCACAGTAGTAGTCTACAAGGTGGGGATCATCAGAAGTATTCCTGGAGCACTACAGTTCCTAGGGTGGAATTGTGTTGCTCATCTCAAACTCAGATTAAGGACATCAGAGAATATGTTAAACACAGTAGTGCTCTTCTATGTCAGTTCTGATCTCATACCTTCTTAGATGTTTCTGGGTGGAGGACTTGTCGAATGAGTAACTGGCCATCACTGCAAAGGGTGTAAGAGTTCCTTCCAAA
Source organism: Perdix hodgsoniae (assembly GCA_035772895.1). Taxonomy (NCBI): domain Eukaryota; kingdom Metazoa; phylum Chordata; class Aves; order Galliformes; family Phasianidae; genus Perdix; species Perdix hodgsoniae. The sequence continues at coordinate 7,762,991 of JAPSGF010000031.1, forward strand.
TACTTTCAAATCACTGGATACCAGCTGAATAAACTGAAAAAGGAGAGAGAAATTGCATTTAGTGACCAATACACGTAACGCAATAAAAACAAATGCTAACTATAAGAAATCTTCTTTTTTAAAAGTAAAAAGCTCAGAATTCATCATAACTTTTGAAAAAACGTGATGGAGAACAGGGGTGAGCTCTTAAGTAAAATGCAGACAAAAACCGATTCATTTGCAGAACAGAAAATAAAAACACCAGCAATAAGACAAAAAGGACAACTAGGAAGAATTAAGTGATCATATAAAGGAAGTGATATTGTAATAGGAAGGTGCAAATCTGAACTAATAATTAAAAATCGTTGTGCTGTGTTTTAAAGAAAAAAAATCCCTCCAAGATGAATCACAATACTAATTGTATGACAATCTTTCTTCACAGCTTTGACAACAGTTACATCCTTAATATTTTGCTTTAAATTAAACTTCAAAACAAAAAAAACAACCCATCACAATTTACTGTTTCAAAAGTTGTATGCTAGGAAAAACAATCTTTGGTCTGATGCCTTAGGAACTGAAATTATAAGCTAAAACCAAGTTATTCCTTGCATGTAGAATGGATTATCCCCCAAAAGGTTAATTCTCAAGAGGAAAGGACTGCATCTCTCTCACTCAGTACTATTTTCCATCCTTGGACAACAGCTTCTGGCCTTTTATTAACCCATATAAGAATTAAATTCCCTGTTCCTAATTGTTAACTAACACAGTATAGTTCCTACATACATGAAATCAGTACAAAGGAGATCATTAGCTAACATTCAAGGTGACAAATATAATTACTCTAAGCTTCCCTCTTGATGCTACTCTGTCCCAGGAAAGCATCACATCACAAACAAAGCAATAATTAATCATGATGCAGTAGCAGCCAACCACTGCTCTCAGTTATGACCTCCAGCTGAAAAACACCTCCCCTTTAAATAAGAACAAATCTGCAACTACAGAGATATAAATGTATTGTCTTTAAATGTGTGTATGTGGAAAAATAACAGCTGGTTTATTTGATTATCAACAATGCAACACTCTACATAGTTACAGCTTTCTAAAGACAGCCTAATGATCTGCTCTCACAGCTACACAATAACTTTGAACAAACATAGCAATTATGTCCCAAAGGTAAGTCTCATAAGGGAGAAATCTTACATTAGACACAGTAGTAGCAGCAAAGACAAGATTACCCAGGCTTTAATTTGAAATAACTGCTTAAACCCAATTTGGGTCCACTTTTTAGACTTGGACAGCTGGCTCATGTTCTTCTGCCAGTCTGAGTTCAGAAATGCCATAGTGGTGGCTATTGCATGTCCCCAGACAGAGAACTGGGGACAGAAGTGAGTAAGGAAAGCTATTTACATCAGCATCTTCTGCAACTTGCCTAATTTAAAGATAATAAGAGATAATAATTTGAAGATGTATCTACATATCTCTGCATGTAGGTCACACTGAAAGTAATGTCTCCTATTTATTCCCATGGAAACTACAACAGATACAAAGAGGGCAATAACAGCACTTGATAGAGCAAACTCCCAGCTACAAAACACTGCTTCTCAGCATAGTCACCACCATTAGCATTCTCACCAGCAATGAACAAGAGCCTGCTTACCACACTCAAAAACCTACAGCAGCAGAGGTGACCCACTGTTACTGTCAACACTGCTGAAACATCACGCACTGCCTCCCTTTGCTCACATCCACTCTTTGGCCTCCATATTGTTCAGCAAGCATCAATGAATGCCAATGGGTGCCGTTTTTTTTCCATCTGGAGGAGGAATTCAGCAACACACCTTTGCTTTCTTCACACTTCCACGTCAGAAACCATTCCATGAGACTGCACCTCTGCTGCCATCTGTCGCACAGCAACACAGTGTAATATGGGTGGAAAAGTCCAAGCCAACGTGATAAAATAGGAGGCATTACTTTCAGAGCGGCCCCGGTAGGTATATCTATGATATTAAATAACTTCATTTTATATAAAAACAGAAGATAATTGAAGCTTTTTAAATATCTCCTCTAATCCTTTCCAAAGCAATTCTTTGCACACTACCAAAGCAAACAAACAAACCACAAGACATTCTTGCAGATCAGAATGCCAGTTTCCTCCTGACTGGTAGCCCAGGTTCCTACCACAAGCTGAAGGCTTGGAGAACCTGAGGCTATAAAGCAAGTGATTGTTTAGGAATGATTTAAAGTCAGAAAACTGAGCTCCAAAAGTGCTCAAAATACCTCAACTGATGTGTAAACACCAGAAAAAGAAGAAAATTCCAGAGCTCAAAAAGAACCACTTCAGAAATACTGTTATGGGGGACTGCCACAGCCACAGGCAGCAACAAAGATTCTCACTATAACAAATACAATGAGAATTGCCTTCTTACTAAATGCAACACCTTTCTTCTGTTTCAACTTCTAGGCACAGTAAAAAGCAAATATTTGTAAGAAGGGATTGGAAATGGCAGTAGGCATCAGCCTCCAGAAGATGTACAGGAGCTCTTGCCAAAACAAAGCAGAGCCTTACTGTAGAGCAATAACAAAACACTCCTACGTCTCCAACTTTGCACCCTATGCTTCTGAAGATGCACAGAAGCCCATATAACTCATATAAGTGCAATTGGAGAGCTGCCCTGATCAGAATCAAGGAGTGAAGCAGGAAAAAGGGAGTCTCCGCTCCTGCATTATTTGTAAAGCAAATAGCCCTCAAAAAGTCTTCAAGTTAGAAAACAAAAAGGGAAAAAATGTCTGGATAAGGGAGGAAGCACTTAGGCCAAACAGTATCAAATACACTGGTAAAAATAAACAGATCAAGACTGTTGCACTGAAATATTCATCATTTTTCAGACTGTGTTTCCCATACAGCGTACAGCTGACTAAGTCTGTCACACATGTTCAGGAGTTAAAGCAACTGGAGCACATGAAAGCTGCATTAAAATGTAAGTTCAGTGATTACAAGTTTCAGCTGAAAGGCCACATCAGCCTCCGTTTTCACACTATGAATTTCAGGAAGCACCTCAGAACACAACCTGCACCACTCATACACCAAATACAGCAAGATAAAAACACGTTAAGACCAGTGCCAGATTTACATTACAATTTCCTTTCACACGTTCAACAAGTTGTCCACAATTCTTACATTCTGTGAACTCCACCCACGTTCCCTTAACTCCACTTAGGAAAACCATCTCAGCTATGTACCTCCTGTCATCTCCCTTCCTGCTGCTCTCCATAGCACAGCCCCACTTCAGCATGCAATGCTGACCCACATTCAGATTTCCCCCAAGCTCACACACCCTCCTGTCTTTCCTGTTCACCTAGTTGTTTTGTAGTAACTGACTTCAAGAGCACTAATTATTGCTGTTTGCATCTTGCAACCAGTCCTCACTGCAGGAACCACAGTGTACAGGCATCATCTTCCACCCCTTATGGTTCCACCACTCAGTTGCTGCTAGAGTTCTGATGACTCGCTCTATATTTAAAGAAACGTGTTCAATAATTCAATACACAGATTAAAAATCAAACAGAGGAAAGAGAAAAAAAATTAAACAAGCTGTTCTATATGTTTACCTCCACGAAACATAAAACATTTCTCAGGAAAAACGTGCTGAGAGGGAAGGAGGGAGTCTGAAGACTAGTTTGAAAAACTGGCTGAACAGGCTTTTGGTCAAGTAGCCGAGAGTACAAAGAGAGTGCAGAGACATGTTTTGCCAGCAGCAAAGCTGGATGAAAGCCAGCACAAGCTGCTGTGTTTCCACAAATGAATCCCAAGTGGCTGAAATGACACAGCCCCCTTCATGGAGCCTTAACTGAACGAAGCTGTAGATCTTAGAGAAACATGAAGATTCCTCGGAGCTCTTTCAATAGTTACAGTGCACTAAAATAAACCTCTGGCTATTTGGATATTCCCATTTCCCTAACTAAAAATAGTCCCCATCCTTGAGAAAGGCCACTGCATCTGAGCTGTGTCTGTGGCTGGGATGGTAATGAAACAGACGTAATTCAGTTGCAGAAGCCATCCACGCTGACAGGTGAACTGTATCTGAACTACAGATCTGCAAACTCACCTCTGTGCCAGGCAAGTTCACGGAACAAATCCTGCTGGACACTATACTGAGGCACAGGGAAGAGAGGGAGGTGATAAGGGATAACTAGCATGGCTTCACCAGGAACAGGTCCTGCCTGACCAACAACACTGGTTTTTAGGATGGTTTAACCGTAACAGTGGACAACAGAAGAGCCACTGATGACACCTACCTGGACTTCAGTAAGGCCTTTGACACAGTTGTCCATAATATGCTTCTCTCTAAATTGAGAAGATAAGAATTTGACGGGTAGACTGCTCAACAAATGAGGAACTGGTTGCAGGATCATATCCAGAAACTGGTGGTCAAGTGCACAATGTCCAGATAGAGACTGGTGACAAGTGGTGTCCCTCAGGGGTCAGTGCTGGGACCTGTGCTCTTCAACACCTTCACCAATAACATCAACAGTGGGGCTCAGCGCACCCTCAGCAGTTGAGCAGATGACACCAAGCTGTGTGATGCAGTCAACACACCCAAAGGACACCACCCAGACAGACCTAGACAGGCTGGAACAATGGGCCCAGGTAAACCTCATGAGGTTCAACGAATTCAAGTGCAACAGCTTGCATCTGGGTCACAGTAAACTCTACTATCATTACAAGCTAGTGATGTAAGGATGGAGCACAGCCCTGCCAAGAAGGACCTAAGAGGCACTGGTGGATTGCAAGCTGGACATGATCCAGCAATGTGCCCTCACAGCCCAGAAAGCCAACTGTATCCTGGGCTGCAACAGAAGGAGTGTGGTCAGCAGGTCAAGGGAGGTGATCCTGACCCTCTGCTCTGCACTGGTGAGGCCTCACTTGGAGCACTGCATCCAGATGTGGAGCCCTCAGCACAGGAGAGATGTGGACCTGTTAGAGTGCACCCATAGCAGGGCCACAAAAATGATCCAAGGAATGGAACACCTTCCCTATGTGGACAGGCTGAGAGAGCTGAGGCTGTTAGCCAGGAGAAGAGAAAGCTCTGGGGAGGTCTGACAGCAGCCTTTCAACATCTAGAGAGGGGCTGTGAGAAAGAAAGGGACAGACTCCTCAGCAGGGCATGCTGTGATAGTACAAGGGAAAATGGTTTCAAACTAAAGGATGGGTGCTTGACACTGGATAAGGTTGGTTTATTTTTTTTTAAACACCATAAGGGTGGTAAGGCATTGGAAAAGGTTGCCCAGAGAGGTCATGGATGTCCTGTCCTTGAAGACATTCAAGGTCAGGCTGGACTAGGCTCTGAGCGCTCAATTCAGCTTCAGACATTCCTGTTCACTGCAAGGGAGTTGGGCTAAATGATCTGTAAGGGTCCCTTCCAACATGAACAATTCTATGATTGTAGATCTAAAACCAAGATAATCTGCAGAGATTCTCTCTTCAATTTACCTCTGAAAAGTAACAAATTTTTGGCTGTTCTTTAATTAATCAGGTTTGTTCCTAGTACTTCTTCAAACCTGGACCATTTCTGTTTACAGCATTATCTGTTTCACTCTGTTAGCCCTGCATCTAATGAAACCAGGCTAAACACAAAATTGTTCACAAAGCCAAAAGGTTAAAGGCATCTTTGGAACTTAACTCTGGACAAAATCAGCTTCCAGAAGGAAGCCCAGCTTGTATCCTACATTTAAGCTAGACATGTATTCATACCCCCATGTAGAAAGATATGGTACTGGAAGATTTATCAGTGTTCTCTGCACAATTGGATAGTCTTCACCATGGAAGAACATCTTTTCATATCAGTAATATTAAAAGAATGCTGCTAAGTTACCTAGAGATTAAAATTTGGTGCTGAATATATGTAGATAAGTGATCAATTTTCTGTCACAGTACCTCATTTCAAAGCGCTCATTTTGACTTATAGCATCTTTAGACTGCAGGAAGTCAAGTCACACCTGGTCCAGCCAAAAATTAAGACTGTAAACCCAACAGGTGACACCTGACTTAATATGAAGCCTGAAAAAAAAAAAAAACAACAAAAAAAACATAACAGCCTCCATGTTCTACATGAGTCCTTTGCAAAAGAGGTGTGGAGCCCCATTTTTATACACAAATACACACACATTAGTTTTTGTCTCTTCCACAGAAAAAGATTCTAACTGCTGCTTTGCCAAATAATATGCTTAAGAAATAAAAATAAACAACAACAAGCTTATGCAGGATTGACATCTTTTGGTTATTATTAAAAGGAACACTTTCTGGAATAACTTAGAAAAAAGAAGTTATTTTAGCTCACCTAAATTCCTATATTCCAATATACTCCCTTGAACTTAAATTACTCATACACAGCTGTCCACAAGAAACAGCAAAGATACAGCCCACAGAATTTTATAATCTGCTGTTTGAGACAAGTTTTATCTGAGTCATACACAAGTTGAGCTGCTTACATCCCCTTTGCCAAAACCTGTAAAATTAGATGCGCCCTCCCTCTCTCTTAAGCCCCCCATTATTTCTAAGATATTAAGAATAAGTTCTGACTGATAAGCGTGTATCTCATTGAAAAACAGGAGCTTAACATCTACTTTAGGGTCTCTTTTGCAAACATATTATTTAATCTATGTAAAAGATCCACTCCTCCATCAACGACTTGCCAGAACAAAGAGCAGGACAGCATAGGCTCCATTACAGGCATGTGGCTCTTACATACAGATGTGTATGTAAGGATCTGTCTTTGTTTAAAATTATGCATTAAGGACAAGTTAAACTAGGAAATCTTATCAGATCAGTTGAGCTTCTGCGTTCGCATGTCTAATAACTCAGGCTTTCTAAATTTATGAAATTGAGGTTTCTAAATTTCAGGTCATTATTTCTCAAAGCTTTGCTTTGGATCCTGAAAATTATCACATTTTCATTACAGTTTACTAGCACTATGAACGTTGAGAACTACAGTTTATTGGACAGGTTGACAAAAGGAATTTATCTACCTCAGCGTACCAATGACACCAAGATCTATTCAGACTTGCAGATATAGCAGCTTTATGTTGTAGAAACAACTAAAATAGCAACCATAAAGTGCTTTTTTTCCTTCAATCCATAAACATCAGAGTCCACTTTCATGCAAACTCCCCTACTTCAACACGTTTTTGGTCAACTGAAAAATATACTAAACTTTTCTCCTAATTATAGCTCTCCTAGCAATGAGACCACACACTTGTTCACTGCAAAGTGCAGCCTAAATGTGCATCTCATATGCCTCAACTAAAGCCAGACTACTTATCACCATATGTGATATTCAGTCTTGTATTTAGAAAAAAAAAATACAAAATAACCATTACTTATTACACATTACTGTAAGTCACTACATCAGAGCTTTAAGTTGTCTTTTAGGCCTTTGATGTGAGTTATTCTTTGCTTGTAGCACATATCACAAAACAATGATGTGTCTTCCTGCTAAGAGAAGCATCAAACACAGATGAAAACCCAAAACACAGCCTCTCTAAAAATGGTCCACTACATCTTCAGCTTCAACAGGCAAAGATTGCAGGCCTTGGAGACTGATTTCAGAGTGCCCTCTACGATTTATCACCAGAGAACAGCCTCAACCAAGCATATGCTTGCTTGGTTCCTGGAATGAGATTTCCATTGTCTGCCCCGTGAATTTGCAATCTCCCCATCCTTGGAGATACACAAGACTCAACTGGACACAGTCCTAGGCAACCTGCTCTAGCTGCCCCTGCTAGGGGTTGAACTAGAAAATAGCCATAAGTCTGTTCCAACCTCAGCTATTCTATGACTCTGATCTCCTAGGGCTCTTTGTTTTGTCTACTCTGCAGTTACACAAGAGTTTGCTACATCAGAGTCACCTTAGCACATGTGGAGCTTGTGTTCATCTTGAGAGGAAGGGAGAGATGCAGCAGAGTTTGATAAAAGTAACTCTTCTGCTACCAAACATAAGCAAGATTGAAGCACTGCTGAAAAACAAATACCCAGGGAAATCTCCCTTAAGAATTAAAGGCACTAACAGCACGAGAAATCCCATGAGTAACAACTCATCCGTTTGGCATACAGAGCTTGAACATACACAGCATATCCACGTGTGATATGATGACTGTGGAGTATGTTCTCACCTGGACTTTGTGCCTTAGACTCTATACCCAAAAGGGTTTCACATTTATTTACAACACTCTCCACTGGCAGTTTTCTACTCCTTCACTCTTCAAACCTTGTTGATAATGTCAGCTTTACCCATGCAATGGTGGAATTTAAAGCATGTCAATACTACTGGAAAGTGTGCAGACTGCTTTTCAGCAGTATTTACAAGTATGATAACCCTTTATTGTGCCAGGTAACTTTTTAAACAGCGATCACTATAGTAAGCCATTGCCTTTGTTCATCTGTTAGCTGCTATTCCACATGGCTGATAATGGATGCATGGTGACCTTGTACTGAAGCTGCTGTATGGAGGAAAAAAAGTGGCTTAAGCCAACAAGCTGCAGCTGATTTTTTCCCCTCCTCTCCCTCCTAGTTACATAGAGGTTACTACATTTAGATACCATTTAAGCATAAAAAAGAATTGCCTCTGGGCTTCGTTTCTCTGTGGAGAAAACTTGAAGAAGATGACACAAGCAGCCCAGGTCCAACTCACCAGGAACACCAGAAAACAATATTGCCAGTTTGATTTTACTCCCTTCAACACTAATGCCTCAGATCACTCAGTGATTGAAAACTAGCCCGGACAAAGGTGTGGCTTTCATTTCTAGCATGCCACAGGTGGTGTAACAGTGCTCAGCATGATCACCTATAGCATGAAGGTACTGAAATGGTATCAAATAGCTAAGTAGTCAATGACAATGGCCACCATAGGCACACCTGAGATAGTCCACCATTGGTCCATGCATTACCCACAGCTGGCACAGTTTCCATCCAACTTCGCAGTTCCAAAGCGTAAGAACAGGTTTGCCTACCTCAGCCTCAGGGAGCTGCAGGAAAGGGCACCCAGCTTGCAAGCACTGCAAGCTGGCTTCCACTCAAGTGTTCTGTGCAACTTCTTTCTACCTACTAACCTCGTCATTTTGTATTCTTTCCTGAACAGAGCTTCAACAACAGCAAACCAGGTCCCACACCTCCTGCTGCTTCTGATGGTTTTGCAACACAGTTTCATCTACACTTTGTGTCTGTACAGACACAAACCCTTCGTGTTTCCTTTCTCCTATTCAAAAAACAACACCTCTCCATACACAGCACAAGCTTCTACCAACAAAGACAGCGGGATTAAAGCCTCAATCAACATGTGACTGGAGTTCTGCCATAAATTCCAAACACAGTAAGCCTTCAAAACAACAAGCAGCTAATAAATAAATACAGGATAACTATTTTTAAAGCTATCTGAAGATACCCATCTTCATCCTTGGTTGCTGGGAATTTGAAATTTCAATAAATAATAGCACTCTGTCCTCACTGCCATCACACTGGTCACCACAGGGTTGTGAAGTCAGGGAGCTGCACAGCCACGTACACCTCTTAGTATGATGGTAAGAGTTCAAGGGGAAAAAATTCCAGTTGATTGCATTCTTCCCATTCAACAAATATTTTTAAACTCATCATATTCTTTCAGTTACACGGAGAGGTTGTACATTTAGCTTAGATGAAGCTAACTTGCCATTTGTTTTCTGCATAAAAACCTGCATAAATTTCTGTATTTATATTATACTGATTACTGGTTCAGTAACCAGTATAATATAAATACAGAAATATAGGAACGGGTGTCATGGATTGTCTGTCCCAGGGACAGCTTATACAGCATCAAAAATATTGCTGTGACTCAACATCATCAGAAACTTTATACTTCCAAAACAGTTCATACCTTATTTATTTCCTTGCCTCATTTTAGCTGGACCTGGGCATTTGTGCCACAAAGTAAACAACAGCTACCTAAAGGTTTAGTTTTTTCCTAGGAAAGAATGCCTTTTACCAAGACAAAGACCTGTCCAACCTGTCCCACTTGAGGATTTTATGACCATATTTGATAAATTATTTCTCACATAGAAGTTTGCAGCCCTTGCTCCTTTGTATGCTTTCCAGCTATGATATCTACAGCATCTAATTCAGGTAATGCATTACGCATAAAAGGGGAGAGCGTGTTCAGGCCACCTAAATGTCACAGCAATCAGGTCACAGCTTTTATCTTCAAAAGCACGGTCTGTTTTAATAAGAGAGTGCTGAAATGTGCACAGGACCAGAAGTTAGTCTTGTGTGAGACAAAAGAAGCCCAGTCCAGCAGGGTAAGAACTGCAGTTTCTGGACTTTACAACTGTATTATGTGTCAGGGAACTGACCAATAAGAAACACTTGCAGAGAAAAAGCAGGTTGTTTTTCCTGTTTAAATTAATCCCTATGGAAGAGGCCACCAGAAAGCAATAATAAAGAAAACACAGAAAAACTACAAACCTTGCAGATCACCTTAGCACGTGTCTGCGTGGGTTACTCACAAGTCTGTCTTTATACAAAAGATAAGATTCAGGAAACCTGAAACATTTGCAACAACAACAACAAAAGCAATAATAATCCATATTCTGTCAGCCTTTTACCTATATTTCAAACAGGATTACAATGGTGCCCCACACTCTCATAGGCTGCTGGCTATCAGTTCAGCTCACAGAGCAACTCATCACAGCCTGAAAGAAAATGCTGAACGTACCTCCTGAACTCTAGGTTTTAATATGGTGCAACCAGCATTTCCTAAATTTTGTTATTCGAGCACAAGCCCTTTCTCACAGTGTTCTATACGACCCCCACTCTCTCTTACCTCTGTTTCAAGGACAAACTTTCAATAGCAATGTGATCTTTAGCACTGGCTCTATTGACTGTAATGCATGGTACCGCTCTATTTACTCAACACTACCTCATTGTTTGTAGTGTAAGCTTAACCAGTTGTAGAACAGCCAATGCCTTTAACATTAAATGTTGCTTTCTGTTTTTTTCCCCTTTTCTTTTTCTAAGTTCTTTTTGCAGGAATGACCAAGGAAAGAAGAGGAAATGTAAAGAGACACACATTAACCACAATCCTCTTTTCTTCAAGATTTTTTCATAATCCTTTAACCAGTACAGTAAGAATATAATACACTTTGTCCTGAATAAGAGATTTGAGATTCATTAAGTATTTTTGCTTATAAAAGAATCCAAGTAATCCTTGCTCAAACTTACAAACATGAGCAAAAAGAGTAAAACTTCTGTGAAACTGCTCCAAGTTTCCCTTTCTTGTTCAACATGCCATTATGAAAGCAAAAATGAGAAGCAGACCTCTAAGCCAGCTAGCCTTCAGCCTCTGAAGTTTTGAAGTCACAGGCTGGAGCAACAAGGCCACGCATCAAATATTAAGTTTGAGAAAAGGAGAAGTGAAAATAGGCAAAATGATCACCTCTAAGATTTGAGCAGTCCGCTTACATTGGGCTTTCCAAGGGAATCAAACCCACCCAATGCAGAACAAGAGCATGAATGGTGACGTTATTGAAATGCTGCTTAATCTTAGAGAACTGCATTCTCTTTCCCAGGTAGCTTTTTGCTTATGAAACTCTGTGACTGAGCAGACTCGACAGGAATTATACAGAATATGAAGCAAACCACACAGCTCCGTGTGATCAGTTATTTCTATCTGAGGTTTGAGTGGAGCAGTGGGAGATGATTTATATTCTCTTGTATTTCTTCATGTATATCACAGTCGCAGCAGCTTTCTTCTTCTGCCTTAGATATTTACCTGATGTCCTTTAACAACCTCTACAATAAGCAGGAGTTCATCACGTAACAATCTGTGACATAAGGAGTAACAGTGGCCACTACACTCAAATAAACAATCAAGGAAATCCCAAAGCTTTCTCTTTCTTTCAGTCACATTCTTGCAAGTGCAATGCCTCTTCCAGCTCTCAAACACATACACCCCCACACCAATCCAATAGTTACTCAAGGTACCTGATGTATAATGCATCATTTTGTGACTCTCTCCAGCTGAAGAGGACTCCCAGATTAACACACAACAAAACCTACTTACAAAGAGAAGTTTCCATAACGGTTTTTACATTCCCATTCTCCTGGTTGCAAAATACAGCACTGTTTTTTGTTTTTATTTGTATTGTTTTACTTTTAGTGCAATTCACTGTAACAGAATTACTTATCACGAACATCATCCCAACTTGATTTGTGTAAACACATTTGATTTCACACACTGCAAGCACCTTCACAATTCATTAATACATTAAAGATATGTTAAATTTCCCTAAAAATCTGAGAAAACACCACTAATTAGCTTCGTTTTCAGCTCAGTAAGAACAATAATACAGACAGCTCATGGCCCTGAGATTGAGTAATAGAAGCTTTTTCTTTTAAGAAAAAGGGTACCCAGCTTCACCACAAAAGCCAAGTTCTTTGAAAGAGAGAATAAAAACAGTTACTTAATCTTGAAATTAAGCTTCCTTCCAGTATTTCAACACAATATCCCTTTCTCAGCACATGTTGCCTCTCTCTACCTTGTATGGCACTACAAAGCAAAGGTAGCGATGGGAAAGAAAAACTCCGGTATTTTTAAACTGAAGTTTTTAAAAAGTGATGGCATTTTCTTCTTTTCACAAGTTACAAATGCTCACAAACTGTGAGCACATTAAAATTTCAATTCCCAATAATTTCCATTGTAATATTTACCTTACATACCACAAGCATGTGGATTTAATGAATAAGGGACAGATCAGTAAAGCAGTTGCTTGTAACAAAGCAAAACAGAGGTTACCATATAGAAATATACTGGAGTAAGTTGTGAACAGTTTAAAGAATTCCAGTGCATTTATCAGAGCAATGCAACAAGGTTTGCAGAGCAAATGTGGCTCCTGATCCAGTATCTACTGAGGATACATACACCAAATCGCCTTTCAAAGTATTGATATTTTCCTGTCTTGAAATGAGCACGTAGCTGGCAGAAACTGATGAGAAAGGTACACAACAATATGGTATCTTTGTAGTCTTCATGAAAAGCAGCAACTGTTATGGAGAAAAAAATATTTCTAGAGCAGTAGAGGGAATAATAGGGAAGCAAAAGAGACCATTTACCAAGATCTATATGAGGACAACACCAAACCACTAAAGAACTGCAAAGAATTTTAAAAGCAACAAAATAAGTTAATTGAGACCAATGCAATTAACACATCCACAGGTTTTCAATTCATTGTTCCCATTTTTCCTAAAGATTTTTAATTCAGAAAAATCCTTCATTATTCTACTGAATTTCAAATACGTCTAGAAGTCCCACGTCCAGGGAATAAAATTACATGGCAGCTGCTTTTTCCTCTCTCATTTTAGGTTACTAAAATGGCCCTAGATTAAAACTTGCTTGCTACAGTAAGCACTTCAACATGCAGTTTCACATAACATGCCAGACACAGACATCCACAGCCACTTAGATTCCATGATGCTTTGTTAATAACCTTAAATTATTTGACGTTGCATTTTCCTAATTATGATCTTGACAGTTGTAACTATTCCACCTGTATGCAGCACTTCCATTTTAGCCTGCTGATTTGAGCCTTCTGGCTTCTCCAGAAAGCCTGCCAAACAGATGGAGGAACAGAGAGAGGAATCACTCACATTCATAAACTTTTGATGGTAATAGTTTGCTAAGGAGATGCCACAGATACAAATGTGAGGAAAAGACAGTGTTTCTATTTATGTTTCCAACTGAAAGATACAGAAGCTCCTATTTTAACCATAAGAAGCATAAAACAGAGCTGACGTTATGTAAATATCTACGCCTGAACAAATCAAATCACAATCAGCATTTTTATAGCACTGGCCACAACTCTGCTTTGCTGGCAGCATCAACTCCTGTCAGCATCTGTGTGTCACTCTTAAACCTAAATGTTCAGCAGGGAAGCACTGCTGACAAGCTGACAGAGGTGCTGCTCTCATTTGGAAGCACCCAACCCAAGACCTGCTGCATATTAACCTGAGGATGCTTTGGTTTTAATAAAAATTCTGTGCAAACCAACACACTGATGCAAGAACAGCACAGCCCTCCCACAGGCTGTGACAAGGGCCAGACCAAGTGCCAGTGCAGGTCTGCAGAGATTAGAGTATCCACAGAGGGTTTTCTAAACTGCTTCCATGTTAACATGTAAGGACTGGTAGAACCACTGCATGTATTTATTATTAAAATAGTAGAATCCAAGTCCTTTATTCTTCCTCTATCATCTTTCTGACAATTTTGAAAACCCTGCAAACAGTTCTTTAGAACATTTCCAAGGACTTCTTCAGTAACCACTTACGGCAAGTTACGAAACTAAGTTCAAGAACTTTGGGGATCCCATATTCACCACCAGCAATGCTTTCATTAACAAGCTTCTACCCTCTGCTTTACCATCCTCCAGAGGCTTTTTAAAAGCTGCAAATACAATTTGAAGAGAAGTTCCAGCATTTGGTACAACATTATAGCAATGAGGACACTGCAAGCTGCTAGCGATACAGCTCTGAACATTGAACAAAATCAGGCACTTCGAGCCATTCTGAGCAGAATTTCTCCACACCTGTAACTGTAATGTTTATTTTCTATACATGCTCACCCATCTCGTCCCAGTGAAGGAATTAACATTAATGTTTAACTTCACTGGAACAAGCAGCAGCAGCCACTACCACAAAAAGCCAGCTCAGGTCAAATCGTTCAACTCTAATGAATATTGCCATCTCCCTTCATTTGGAGAGAAGGAAGAAGATAGCTCGTCTAACTGGGCATACCACATTTTTATGCTTTCAGAGAGACTAATACACAGCTTTAGGCAAATTTATTTATTTAATCCTCTGGTCATTCTAAAATTAAATGCACTTAAACAAAGCAAGGTTTAAATACTCCAGGAATTCAGATAAAAGTTGCAGACTTCAGATGGCTAGTTCAGTTAGTTTCTTTTTTTCCATAAAAGCTAACAGAGCACAAATGCTGTTAATAACAAATGCATCCATGTTATAGATGCATGCATAATTATGTGTGCATTATAGATATAAAACACAGAGATTGTTTCTTCTATTAACTCTCAATTATTTAAGAGAGCAGATTTTAGTGCTTTAATGATAACTTAGGGGGAGCTGAGTAGCACTGAGAATCTGTAATAGTAAAAAATTTTTTACCTAGCCCACTACCAACAGAATTATTAGAGCTCTTTAACAAGAGCTTGCTATCCATTTTCACTGCTGAACAGAACAACTCCAAATTGCAGAGGCTGAAGTTACAGAAAGCATTACCACACCCTTACTACCCCAACATAAAGGCTGACATTATTCCAATATTAGGTGTCAAATCATTTAACTAATGCTCAGCTAAATGTATCAGACAAAACAGGAAGCTATTAGATGCTAACACACAGTAAGAACAACACACAAGACTACAGAGAGCATTCTTAGCCATCCTCCAGGAGCAGGGCTTTGTGTCTCACCTGCTCTGACAACCTGAAGGCCACCTTTCAGGTGATCTTCATCAACTCCTACCGATGCAAAACCAAGGCCACACTACAAACTGCTTGGCATCCCACCTGCCTTAAAGCATTTCTCTCATTTCACCCATGTGCTTGCCCACACCTTGGCACCATGGCTGTCTTCAAACTACATATTGCCACACTGCTCAGAAAGAGCTGCTCCAGAGCTGGCATTCAACTCAGAACTGTGTCCTGCTCCATCGGCAGCCCCCAGGCCCTGTGTGCTGTCAGAATGCAGGGGAGAGGTCCATTCGAGAACAAGAAGTGAAAGATGCCACAAAGCTTTCATGCAACTGCAGCCTGAGAGCACAATGTGGGGGCAGAAATACTTTAAGCTGGCATCATCATCAAACAAGTTGGATCATGAAAGCAACCAAAGGGTGTAGTTTCATGGGATGTAAGCTTGGACAGCAAAGCAGCTTAGAAGATCCCACCCTATCTGCTCATTTCAGTGATCCTGATCATAGCACAGCTTCACTAAAAGCTTTACTGTCACAACAAAAAAGGTGGCAAATTATGACACGGGGAGAAAGAAGCTGGCTTCACTGCTGAAGCCAAGTCTTGTGAAACTACACCCTAAATATTTGCTGTGGAAAGAACAGCCTGCTCAGTAACACTTGCCAAAGGTTTCCCAAACACCTGCTCCAAAACTTCCAAACTCAGACCCAGCAAATACTCCAATATACAGACTCTAACAAGTGTTACACTGGGCTGATACAGTCACCAAATGATCTCAGACTGGAGGACCAGACACAGTACCAAGTAAAGAAATAAAATTCAGGCTGTTACCAGTTTCAATAAAATGTCTTTGGACACAGAGAAGTATTTATATGCTTCTTCGTTCTTGAGTTAGCTAAACTTAAGGTGGTCAAAAACAAAACAACGTGAATTAACCTTCTAATCCAGGAGACCAGCCCAGCATTACCACTAATATACATAGTAATCTCCTTGTTTTGTATCCTGTATTTTTGGGGTTCGCCTTTATTTACTACAGATCGGTGGTCAGCACGCATTTTCAGGCTTCCTTCTCCAGTCTGAAGCCCAAGAGGTGCATTAAAAAAAAATTTAAACAAAAAAATCACTTATTCAAAATGAAGGTGTGACAGCTGGAAAGAAGGAGCCAAGAACACTTTTTGCTAGCATTTTGTGGAGAGAAGGCTGCAGAACAAGTTTCTCTTTAAAAAGTTGTAACCGGTTTATCAGGTTGGAGGAATTCAGTGGTTCTCCAACCTCTTCCCCCATTTCTTTCCCAACGCTCACCTAACCAGCTTGTTTCTTGCAGAATTTCTTGATACCTCAGAAAACAAACTGTCCCAGCAGCTCAGGTGAGCTATCAATAAGCATTCAAACAGGCTTTAGAGAACTAGTACCTCGTTATCACCTGATGAAGTGACAGTCTCTCACTATTTTTACTTTATGCAGAGTTTAGCAAAGAGGAGCAAAATGAATAGGTTGGCTATTCTGTGTTTAAGAATCCAAATCAAATGCATCAGTAACATATTGCATCCTACACAGTGTGATGAAAGAGCAGCAAGACTAGGACAGCCGTGCAGACAAATTCTTCATGCTGAAATGTCACTCCACCAATGAAATTTGGATGCTTTCAACGGGCCCAAAGCAGACCCAGCTCTCATGAGAAACTCCCTTTTCAAGTATATTGTTCAAAGTGAGAAGGTAATTACAGCTAAATACTGCAGTCAGATCTGCAAAATTGTTAGCTCTTCTGAGACTGTATCCTTTGTCAGGGTGACATGCAAATCACATCTTGCAAAAGGAAAGTAAGATGTCTTAAGGCAAGTCATGCTGATTCAGCCAGGTTTTCTGCATGGGAAGGATTAAGAAATCCACAGCACTTTCAACTTCGTATTCGATCTTTACCTTAAGAATCCCCATGGCTATAATAAGAGAAGCATTTGAAGATGTCAGCTTTTTTAATGACAGAATCATGGGGATGAAAGAAAGGCAAAGTTCATTCTGGTTTTGCTCCTTTAAATCAAGCTTCCAATCCTGTGAGGTTTCGGAGAGCAACTTGAAAATATTTTTCCCCTGAAGTCTTTGAAACTGGGAAACCATAAGGTTGCAGCAGTTATTCAGAAAACTCTAAATCACATCCTAAATAAGCCAGCACTATGATTTGAGATCTGACTGAAGTAACTTAGCAAGGAAGTCGTAGAAATGCAGGAAACAATGTAGGACACTGCTTCCTTCAGTAGGTAACATGTGCTAAGAGGTTTACATCACAGGTTCAAGACAGTTCCAGATACACACCTGAACTTGAGATTTCCTGCTTTGTTTAAAAAAAAAATCCTCACTTTTTTTTCTACCCAGTAGCATTCTTCACTTACAACACATTTCAGTCAGCAGTTATACGTTCACCATTCGTGGCTCAAAAACAGAGCCAAGTTACAACTCTCACTTTGAACCAAGTACATCAAGCAGACTGCTTCCAAGGTGAAACTATTATCCTAACATTTGTACGTTATGAGGATTCCCTCTTCCCCAACCAAAGCAGCTACCTAACATTGCACATCACCTGCCTGAACATACAACTGGATCCCACAAATGCACAAGCACGTGTGGAATCAAACATTTGTGAGTTTGGACAAAAACAATATTGAAAACCTTGCAGCAAAATGTACACACACAGCACAATACAGACATTGTTTATTTAGGGGGCACTGTGATTCAGAACGTCCCTCTGTAAAATTACACAGCAAAAAAGCATCAGGGAAAACACCTATTCCAGAACACTGAAGACAAATCCAAGTAATCAGCTGTGTAAGATGCAATGCTGCAAGAATATGAAATCAACTGAAATGATGCAACATTTGTGGAAGTGCTTTGCTGGGGAGTACAGACTTAACCGCAGACTACAGGCTATTGGTACTCTATCATTCCTGGAAAGTGAACTAAAAATTAACAGGTCTTCCACAGTCAGTGGAAAAACTCCAGGCCCACAGAAGTTCATCTGCTGCTTATCAGTTACGACTTGCCAAATCAGAATCAAAGAGTGGTTGAGGTTGGAAGATATCTCTGAAGTGCAAACAGAAGTTACAGTGGCTTTATGCTGGGAGAGTCTCACTTCCCTCTACATGCAGAGGCTGAGAACCCAAGGAAAAAGCCAGAAGCAGGCACTGAAACGTTTATTTGTAAGGCTGAGTGTTCAAGTGAGCAATTTGCAGCTGCATCATCAGATTCTCTACCACAACCCAAGCAGGGTGTGGAAAGCTAATTTCACATACTCTATAACATTATCTCAAATCAAGGTACAGGCTTACTTCCTTTTCCTCCTCCTTTTCAAATAATCACTTCACCTACCTGTGCTTTTGCTAATTAAAATTCTTAAATGAGGGGAAAAAAAATCTGCATGTACATAAACACCTAAAACATCCTTAAAATACACAATGCAGTTAAATAATTTAATGGACTTTAAAAAAAAATGCAGAAAAGGATTTTCTGTTAAAAAAAATATGGAATTCTACCTTTTGCTACAATTGCAGGTGAAGGATGAAAGGATGAACTCTCCACAAAATCCCACAGAGATAGGAAGCATGGAGGGGCAGGGACACAAGCTGAGGTGAAGAGTGTTCTAGGAGACCCAAGACAGAGCCAGCTGCATCACAACTGGTATGCAACAATTAACAGCAAAAATCACTAGTTGCACGGATATGTCCAACAAAAGGGATAAAATTGCTGTTTTTCAAGAGTCCCTACCACACCTACAAGCAAAACTAGTATTTCCTTTTATTTGCTAACGCAGACCCACCTACACTGCAATTTACAGCAATAAGATACAATCTCTCATAAAGTACTGAGTATAATTAAAGTGTGTCTGTTATAAAGGTAAACAGAGTGTACGAGGCTAAGTTGTTCCAGATGTCTTTAGTGCAAGATCTGGGACAAGACCAAACCTGCAGCTGTGCATTTTCTCAGGAGTTATTTTGAAGCTTAAAAAAAAAAAAAAAGAATTTTTATTTTTTTTTTTAAATCACCTCTTGCTCTTAAAATCCAGCCAAACGTGTAATGAATGGCATTCAGGGCTGATGTCAAGAAATGCTACGACACGCTGCAGTTACATATTGCTGTTTTTAAAGATGCCCACTCCAGAGTGAAATGTTAGCCATTCCATATCAAAGAGAGTTAGGAGTCAGTCTGCCAAGCTATCTCTGTGTCACCAGAACTTACAGCAACACGAACCTGTTCTACTGCCTAAGCAAGTTTCTTGCTGAAACACACCTATAAGTGACTCAGACAAGGCGTGGAAAGCCAGTCTTATATGTTCCACAAAAATGCACTATTGTATTTTTCCACTCGAGCACATTTTGTATGTATTAAAGGGAAATAAAGTAAAATTTCATGAACTGGGTAAGTACACAGTACTCATATTAACAGTTTTTAAGTAATTTATGGCCACTAGAAGCGAAAGGATGACACAGAATCACAGATCAGCGCGATGTAAAGTACAGAAACTGAAGAAACAATCAATCACTAATTAAGCTCATCAGGAAGACTGATAAAGAACAACAAGCTGCCTTTTTATGTAAGATAGTTTTTAAAGAACTCATCCAGTTTGAACAACAACAATTGAGAGAAGATTCACATTATAGCAATGAACCTGTAGATTAAAACATGCCACCTGCGTATCAAAAGTTTAAGCAGAACTGCTGTTATCGTTCTACTTAAAAAGAAAAAAGTTGTGGGCAAGAGAAATTCGGAACACAAGTGTGCCTACCAAAATAATCAGAAGCCAGAGCTTCTGAGAATCAGCTGGCCTTGAACACAACACTTCCAGAACTCCAGGGCTCCCGATTCAACTGTTTCAGGCCTTGTTTAGGTTAGCTCCATCACAAACAACAACTTGCTAATGACGTCAAAGTGAAAGACGCTTAAAGCATTTCTTGTACCACATAGTTGGGTGTTGTCCCCAGATTTCACCCTGAAGTGCCCCTGTTCCAAAGAGCAGCATCTCACCTGTTGAAGAACCCGGTCCAGAGGCTCAGCTTTGCCCAGTCCCTCTGGTGTTAAACCGCTCACTTCACGACATTGGTCACTTAACTCCAAATTGTCTGCTTTCACCAGGGATTTGTGTAGCGTCCCTACCTAAAAACATTTAAGAAACAAGGGACAAAAGTGAGGAACAAACGAACGAGCTCTTGGTGACAACGCTTTCAGAATGCAGAAAAATCAGAAAGGTGCAGCGTCTGTGCCCCGGTAACGATCACAATGAGAAAAAGCATTTGTCGATTTCACAAATCGAAACCTTTCGCCTGGGTTTCTTCCCCTCCCACCCGGGAGAGCCACGCTTTCTGCTCCGGGCACCAGAGCCGGCCTTCATGGCACGGCGCTCGCACTCAGGGCTCATTTTAGAGGGAGTTGCTCAACGTAAGGGCAAAATCACACCTAGTGTTAAGGCAGCTTCCCAGATCCCTTTCACAAAATGGATCGTTTTATCAAAGCGAACGCGTTCATTTTCTCAAAGCCCTTTATCTCTGGGGATTGTTATTCATAATAGGGCTTTTTTTTTTTTCCTTTCTTTTTCTTTTTCTTTTTTTTTCTTTTTTTTTTTTTTTTTGGGGGGGGGGGGTGAGGGGGGATAAACTGGAGCACGTTTTCAGATTAGCGTAAAAATTAAAGGAATTTAAGGTTTTCTTCGGCGTTAGCCAAACGTCGGTTAAAAAACAACCAAAGCCTCCCGCTGCAGGCCGCCCCGGGCCCGACGGTTACGCCGAGAGCCGCGGGGGCAGCGTGCGCGTCCGGGCTGCGGCCGGCTTTGTGCGGCGAGGCTGTAGAAGACGTCCCCGAAGTGGGAACCGCCGACGGATCGGCACCGACGGGGCGGGGGGACGGTGGGAAGCGGCCCAGCTTTCCTTAAAATCGTTACTTCTTCCTTTCAAACGGGAACGAAACCGACAAGGACGGAAGGGCTTTGTGAAGGAGTAACGCGGTGAGCGGAGGGGCCGGGCTGCCCCCCCCCCCCCCCCGGGGTGCATTTGTGAAATGAACAAACGGCAGCCGCCCGCAACGCGCCCTCGCCGGGTGTCGAAGCCATACCTTCTTGCTGGGGAGATCCACAACTTGCCACACCAAGAGAATTAGTTCCCTCTCATCCGAACCCAGTTTAGCCCCATATGCACCAGCTGTTGCCCCAAACAACACCACCAAAGAGTCACTGTGCGAAGCCGTCATGACCACAGGGGGAAACAACTACAATCAAAAGCAGAGGTCAAAAAAAAAAAGAGAAAAAAAAGTAAAAGAAAGACACGCAAACGGACAAAAAAAAGGAACAACAAAATCCCGCAAAGGTTCACCCCCTACCTCCAAGTGATCAAAGGGGAAAGGAGAGATGAAGAGTCACGGTATTAAGGGGAGAGAAAGAGCTGTTCCGAAGTCAGGTCTTTGGAGACAAAAAAAAATGAATACGGAGAAAACTTGCATCTCTACCTGTTCCCGGTGATCTCCTTCTTCCCGGGGCCGATTGGGAGGTGAAATTAGCAAGCTGTGGGTTTCTTTCCCTCTGACATCATGGCAGAAGCCCAGCCTGAGCCTGTTTTTTTTTTTCTTTTTTTTTTTTTTCCTACCCCCCCCTTCGCCTCTCCTGAGTTACCTGCCCTCGGTGCGGCTCATGTGACTCTAGTCAATCTCCCAGAGGGACAAGGCCATTGGGTCTTTGGGAAAGGTGTAGGAGGGACAGAGGGAGAATCAACGCCTGGCTGATCTGGCCTGATTGGTTTTTGAGGGAGATCAGAGGAAAACTCCCTTCTGCGGTGCTGCCTGCAGGAAGTGTCTCTACCTGCTTTCAGTTCTGTGCGATCCTGGCGATCGCGCCCGGGGGCTTCAGTGGGGGCCGAGCGCTGCCCCCGGCCCTCTCCTCCTCCTCCTCCTCCTCCTCTTCTGATTTACAAATCTGTAAACTATGCACGCGTACTTCCTAAAGCACAACGCGTGTCTTAGCTTTGAAATCCTCAAAACGGGAAAAAATCATCACCTGCTTCTAATTAATTGCACTTGTGGACGTTGCCGTGTCCGAACTGAGCTACCAGTGCCACGGTTCACTTGTAACCAAAAGTGTAATTTAGCACAGGGTTTCTTTAGTGCTGGCAGAAAGCACTTTGCATTTTAGGCCCTGTCCTGCATGAGGCTTCAAAGCTGAATCCTATTGGTTTTGAGAAAGCGTATCGAGGATGATACACAAAACAGAAAGCCCTGTGCTTTCTATAGAAAATGGCTGGATAAGCGACTACTTCCTTGGCACTAATTACAGTTCAAGATGAGCAGTTTTTCCTCTATAGCTCTTTTCTGTTTCACAGGTGAGACTCTGCAATGGTGAAACACCATCTGGTTCAGCTACCATAGAAATGCTGCTTTGGGCATTTCTGCTGGGTGGCAGCACCAGGAGAATCTGTAATGTTAGGGGCCATGAACATTTTTAGAGACACAGTCAAACTCAAATTTATCTAAAAGCAGAAATAACCAAAAAGCCTGAAATGCTCTGATTACGCTATTGCTTTTTTCTATTACGAGCACTAATGAATCTCTAATAATTTTTAGAGGACAAATATTGCAAGTTATACTTTTTTTTAAAAAAAAAATTATTTGTTTAAACAGATTATTAGTTTGTAATTCAATATCACCGTTGGGTTGAAATATACTTTTTGGTGACCAAAAAACAGTGCTGCAGCTAAGCCACTCCTAACACAGGGAAAATGCAGAGCTGGACATCTAACTGTGACTATCCAAGGGATTTAAATATTAACATCTCATTTTCTTCCCTTCTTTTAATATATTGGTTTTATAACTAGGCAGTTTTTTATGCTACTTTAAAGTCTTATGTAGTTATGGACCCAGCTTGGCAGGCACCAATTCACAATAGCATCACTATTTACATTTATTTTAGTGAAAGTAAACTGCAGTTCAAGGATACCATCTCAGAATTCAAACTTACAAGTATTTACCTGGTGGAGACCACGAGGAGAACCTCACAGCACACAGGTGCAGCTCAGTGAACTTTACAAGGTAGCTGTTAAATGCCTCTCAGCTGTTGTCTCTGCTGCTCACGTGCAGCTGAAAAGCAGTCCTGATGATATATCACTGCTGTAAAAGGGGCACGTTCCCAAATACATGGAGGTGAAAACTTTAATCTGTAGCATACTTATACTTACATAATAAGAACATATGCAGCAGTGTATTTTCTGGCACTGCTGAATTCACACAACAGCTATGTTTTCCTCCATCAGTGCCTGTCTAGAAGAGCCCATTTATACTCCTGGTTGGATATACTGGTAATGAAGCAGCTTAACAGCCTGTTAATTGTGTATGGGGTGATTCTTATCCCTTTATGAGAACCTTGAAAATACTTTCATTTCAAGTGTTGTTCAACCTATTGCTCCCATTCCAAATGCATGTATACCACAGAGGTGTCTGGGGGAAGGTAGCATCTGAACATATGAATAAAAACACAGATTTTAGCTGTTCACAGAAAAAAAAAGCGCTGCATTTAGCCACAAGTCAGGCACAATTTAGCTACCTTTATGAGGGTGCCATTTCAAAGCCTTAACATGTAGCTACTTCATACAGAATGATAATTACTGGATTTGTATGGAAGACTATACACTTCATATATTCTTAGACAGCTTAGCATTTATGCTCACAGGCATCTGTGAACTGGCATAAAGAGTGCCAGTATCTCTGCACTTGTCTTGTAGGATCTAACGTGAAAAAAAATATATATATGTATATATAAAATGAATTTACTTGAGCAACATGTCATGCTAAGGAAACCCTATTCACACCAATGCCAAAGACCTTGATACATTCTCAGGTTTGGCAGTTGTCTTCCCATTCCTCTCTACACTTAACTCTGCCACATCACTGATTTAAAAAATGCAGAGGAATGACATCGCATGTCTTCAGAGAACAGCAACAGGATCCACTTCCTGAAACACCATGTGGTACAAGCACTGTACACGGAGCACTGGCAAAGTTAATTTGTAACGAGATCTTGTTGAAATAAAGAGTTTATGGCTCACCTTTAGCTTTAATCCTGGCAGTCATGTTTATAGACGTTCTTGTTTGTAGGCTCCATACAAGGATAATGTCTTGGATGGAGAATAAAAGTTTTAAAGATGAAGATTCATTGTTATCCAAGTTTAGCACTGTAGTTATTTTTTCTTTTTCATTTATTTTTTATAATAAAGCAGAACTGGAAAATAAAACTGTCTTACATTACATGAGAAAGTTGAAGAAGCTCATTTAATATGTTGTGCTTGAAATGGATAAATCTGTGACCATTTCATTCTTACTACGCACACTCCTCCCTCAGTTCCATAAATAGAAACAATTCAAAACAAAAACAAGGCTCTCTTTTACTACAATATTATTAAAAACACCACTGACTGAATGTTCTGACCACAGAATTCTTTCTGAGATAGCCAAATAAAAAGAGGATGAAACTTAGAGACATGAGATATGGAGTGATATCCTTGCTACGTTCAGATCTACAGCAAAACAGAAGTTATCCTTCAGAGTAGCTAAAAGTCAGTCCTCTGTTCCAAGCTTGTATATCAAAAAGTTATTTGTCTTCCTTTCTTCCTTCCCTCCTTCTTTCCTTCTTTCCTACTTTACTCATCAGTTAAAAGGAAGACAATGATTATGAATCTTGTAAAATAGCTTGAAATGCCTTGAGAAATGCAAACTAACTATGAAGTCAGGTCTAACTTCAAAATTGGTCAAGCTGAGACTGTGGACAAAGTGACCTCCAAAGATCTCTTCTAGACAAAATCATTTTGTTTCAGAGAAACCAAGAAGCTAAGTTAAATAAGTATGGACCCTTGTTTATTTGCACAACAGTAACAGATTTTTTTCTGTGTGCCTCAGCTTCTCCAAAATGAATTGGCCGGGGAAATGTCATCTATAAGCAAACATGAAAAGACATTCAGGAGCCATTCAGGTTCTTAACTCCTAGATGAGACTATAAGCAACTGAGGCAACGTTTTCAGAAGGAGGAGCTTACTGTAATCCTTGAAACACAAACCTGTATGTTAAGAATTTTTTGGCATCCTTTCTTTAACAGCAAATGAGTGGGAAAGGGCATGGGAAGAACTGCTTTGCAATGTTCTTTGATTGCTGTCCAGATGTTTTGAGAGATCTGTTTTTTTGGTCTGCCAGGTAGGTCTGTAATGATTGTAAATGTAGCGTAGAGGCCTCCAAATAATTCCCATTGGGATAATCATAAAAGCTTGGTAATATGCAAAAATGTGTCAGAATGGTGGTTTCTGATGGATTGGTACCTTGCAGATATTAGCCTCACCAAGCCATACTGAAAGCACCAGCTGGAATTTAATTTCTTTTTGACTCAAACTAAAATGTAAAACTGATGACTAGGCTACATAAATAACAACGAAATTGCCTTCTCTATCATTTTATGTAGTTTCTCTCCTTTATGGGCTGACAATCAATCCGGTGTCCCAATCCTACAAAAGTTGTATTCATACTCAGCTCCCACATAATTCCAATGAACTGTATGTTGTTTAGTTGAGTTTCTGCAGATTGCAGGCTTTTGAAGATCAAAGTTCTATTTTTCTATGATATTTATGGATGGGCCAAACGTACATGCATGGTGCTGTCCTTCATTAGTATTATTATAAACTTAGACTAAGGTTACCACTTTAAACAATTACACAGTAATTTAGATTTTTGTCTCATTAGAAATCATGTTTCCCTTCAAATAAATCTTTAAACAGTTTTCTGGAATGAGAATCATTGAAATATTAGCAGGTAGGGACCTCTGGAAGTCCTCCTGTCCAACACTGTGGTCAGAGCTGGACTATGCCAACACCAGATCGAACCACCAATGCTTTGTCTAGGTGAGTCCTGAAAACCTCCAAGGACAATGATTCCAAACCTCCAGGAATAACCTGCTCCAACACTGCAACTGCTTTGCTGAAGAGAAACTTTTTCCTACTGGCCAATCTGATCTTTCAAATAATTCACTGAAACTAGTTGAGACAGGATCTTTAAGCTGCAGTAAATCAGACAAGCCATGTGATAGGATTTCTGTTACCTAATGAGATGAATATGCAAGTACTTCCTGCACCTTTCAATCTGCCTTACTTGTGACTGAAAAAAATCACTTTCTGTAAAGCTTTACTGCCCCTAAAATCTACCCAAATAAATTCTCATTGCAATCAGTAACATTTTTGATAGTCTCAGGTACAACATGAAAACGAAAAATTCAGGAGAAAATATTATTTCTTAAGCAAATTAATATTTTGTCTTAGATCAAGACATGTACTGATAATACATCTTTATTTGGCCACTGAAAGCATATTGCACTTTACATATCTGTCAGTGCAAACAGCAGTAAAAAAAATAAAAAAAAAAAGGTTTTATGTAAGCTGTTACTTCTGCTATAATGCAAAAAAAACACCACCACCTTCCTTACCATCAACACCACCACCACAATTTAGTGAAGAGAAGCACATATATTGATAACTCAAGCTGCAGTAGCTAAAAGCCAAAATATTAACTTCAATTCACTTCCACACCTTCACACTGTAGGTAAAGAAAGTTCTCAGAAATTCACTGAACATAATCAGCCCAAGCTATCTGAAACATGGATTTTCAACTCCAACATAAAATACAATTCGACAACATGTGAAATGTAAATGTTACCATCCACATCAGAAGATCATGCTATACTACTCTCACATACTGACTTGACAATCAATTCCACAAGATAGCAGTGATGAAAGAATTCATCAGCAAACAAATACAAAAGACTGTATACTGGAAGTTCAAATGGCTCAGTGAAAAACAACAGGCCAAATTGCACAACTAGTGATGACTTCATACAAGTTACACTTTCTCAGGCTTTACTGACAACTGGATACCAGCCTCATGAGAGTATCTTGGCAGAGAACAGTAACGTGTATAGCTTTGGCTTTTTATTTAATTGTACCACAAGCCCTCAGTTGACTTAAAACACCGATAAAAATGAGGGCGTGTTCCTATAATGTTTCATTCCCATTCAACTCAGCTGCTCTAATATTTGTTTCTTCATTATAATTTAATTAAACTTATTCCACATGAAGATATGCTAATGCACATCTTTTTCTCACCGAAGAATAAACAGAAGTAAAATATAAATGCAAAACTTAAGCAAAACTTAAACAGCTGTTAAAGAACTTAGGCTTTAAGGATAATTCATTGATGAATTTTGTATAATATGCTGATGAATACAAGCATGTACATCCAAATGAGACACCATAGGCCACCTATCATTCAGTGGTTTCTTGATCTTTCATCTTCATTAGGATTATTTTCTTCCAATCAACTTCATCAACCAATTATTACATATTCAGGAAGTGACACAAGGATTTCAAACATGCTCTGCATCCTATCACATCCATTCTCAAGAATGAAACAATCTTTTCCAGAAAATCAAGTGTCTTTCACAACTTTTGTATTTTGATTTTGACTGTCTTGTATTGAAAGTACGCGGCCTTGGTCTTGTCTGACTAGTTATTAACAGACTGGCAGAATTAATATGCCATTTTACTTCTACTCCATCATTTACAACTAAGTAAGACAACTACAGTTTTGGCAGGTATCCCATTTTCTTCTACAGTACCTTTAGATGCAACTGCTTGCATGGAAGACCCTAGTTAATGCTGAACTGTATTATACATTTATGTAGACACAGTCATCAGATTCTCACTCAAATAAATATAATTGCTTCTATTTAACAAATCATCTGTTCATTTTAACTTCTGAGTATGAATAAGCAAATACCGTTGTTCCTTTGCCTTGATCACAAAATTTATTGTGCTGTGAAATAAATGATGGAAGTAAGATAGCAGTGTCCTTAGTAATATGCCTAGTTGACATTAGAATGATGTGAATTTCTGAGAAGAAACACTGTCAATTATGTAAATGTATTCAAGAATATATAGAAACATACCATGCACACATACTAATATGTTTGTACTAAACACACATGTACTAAACATGTTCTTCCCTTTGGTGTACTGTAGGAATTTTTAATGTAAGACGCCATCTGATGCAAGTCAGTCTATTTTATCACTTAATAAGCACAGAATTGCTTTATAAACACAGATAATAAGTAAGCACATGGCATGCAGATGGAATGAGTTCTGCCCTTTCTCTTCCCAATTTGCTGGAGTTGTGATAAAATGCTCTGACAGAGCTGTTTTATAAGTGCCAATACTACCACACCTCCTTTCCACTGCCCTCTGTTAACGTGGCACACCCTTGTTTGACAGGAAATATCACCTTGTGTTCAGTCTTTCTTTGGTTTTCTCAAGTAACTATTTCAAATGCAGTGTGACACAGTTACAGTACATTAAAATTGTCTTTTTTACTCATAATTGTATGGTGGTAAGGAAAAGGGAAAGACTCCTGGGGCACACAGAAGAGAAAATTGCCTGGCACAACCTGGGTGTGGCTATGCAGTGAGTTTAGTCAACATACTGATAATGCTCCAGGTAAAGTAGATGTCTGGGACATAACTTGGACTTACCATCATTCAGCTGCTGCTGCTCACACTGTGGGTAAAGTAGTTGCCTGCGACACTGACTTACGTTGACTTGCCATCATTCAACTGTTGCTTCCCATTGTCCAGTGATTTGCTTTATGTGGACTGGGAGACAGATAAGGCCAACCTCCTTGTCCACAGTTTATGGGCTGGTTTTGGCCTCTCCTCTTTTTTCTTTTTTTTTTTTTTTTAAAGATAGATTAAATTGTTACACGCACAATAAAAAAACATACCTGCAATAAAGCAGTAGAAACAGGAGCTGGCTGGCCTGCCATAATATGTGACAAACTGTGCCCTAAAGCTGTGGGTTTTGTCATAAAAGATGTTTGACATAAATACCAGTTTCAGGCATACCTTGTTCATCCAGCCTTATTTATTCATTCTAATCCTGCCTTTGCTGTCCTCTCCGATCTTTCAGAGCTACTATGTGTGGGGCTGCACCCTAAACTGGCTTTGAAATACTGATCCTGATTTAGAAAGCTAGATACAATTCATTTCAAACTAGTTTTAACTCTTCTGTTCTGGTTGGAACACCGCACAAACTCGGTTTGGATGCACATTCTGTAAGAGAATCCATTCCCCCGTTTGGTTCAGACCTTGGTCCCGCACGTAGTTATCCTATGGCAAAAAGAAGTGACTCGTGGGAATGGGAAAATATGGAGGGGACTAATGTATTAGAGTATTATGAATCCATGGCCTTAAGGCACATGAAGTGTTTGTGTGGCCAGTAACTACTGAACAGCTGCAGCTGTCACTAAAGGCAGACAGACCGGCTATCACTGTAACAGATGAGTCATGTTGGGTAGTACTTTACACCTACTTCACACAGACATAACTTGTAAGACTCTGAAGACCAGATCTGGTCTCTTCAGATCTTTGGATTTCTTTCTATGTGGGTAGGAATCCACGTGTGATGATGTATCTGCAGTAGGAAAAAGCATGCTTTTGTGGTGCAGAATTTTGTCGAAGGCAATTCCATCTTTAAATTCTTGCCAGCAGATGAAAGTACTAGCAACCTGACTCACCTGCAAAATTGAAGCTTATGCTATTCATCTTTATTCCCTTGGAAGACAAACATGACAAAGGGTGTAGATTAAGTGTTCTGCTCTGTACCTCTCTCTTTCAGATGAGCCATTCTGTATAGGATGAGATTTTTAGTAAGTGATACAAGGCTTTTCCATTAGGCACATTTTTGCAACTATATAAATCTAACCTCTTTTTCTCATGTCTTGCAAAAAAGATTTTTAAAAACATTCCTTTGCATTAGCATTGAAAGCACTAAAAGACATAATGCAACCAACCCCTGTGAAGCTGCTGGATGCAGGGAAAAAAGGCGCAGCTAACCACCTACAATCAAAGATTTTATGCTTTAATCAAAGAGACAGCCTGCATTCTCAGCTTTTGATTTCCTCAAAGCTTGTTTGTTTTACTTAAGGCTAGTTTACTACACCCGTGTTGCCATGGAATTGCTAGGGAGCTAAGCCACACCTTTATGAACATACTTAGCACTTCCTGCACAGGATGGCCTTAAGAGCAGTCTCCTGTATGCCAAAGAAATAATAGGAAGAAAAAGAGCATGAATGACTACATCTTAAGAGCTTGTCTAGCTGGCAAAACCATTGCACGTCACCCATGTGCTCTCATGAAATAGTTCATGTAAGGTTTTGGGGCAGTGTTTACTGAGAGATGTATTTTTTCAAATAAATTTATTCCTAAGACACTGGTAATATGTTTCCTACCCTTTCATCATCTGAATCCAGCTCTTCCACTGGTGACTGCTTTCTGACTGGAAGGAAACAAATGGTGGGTTCCTCTCAAATCCTTCTGGGGTAATACATATTCTGCAGTACCGTAATGGTAGACTAACAGGATGAGGGTTCCAAAACACAGGATGAGGGTTCATTATATGTAAACAACCCTCCTCCTCTCAGTGCTTTGTAGCAGTGTGGTATTATTGCTGGTTTACTTACATCTTCCTTTTCCTGGTTCGCCTGCAATTTGAATTATATCAAAATATGTGTCAGTTTTGACTGATGCTTAGTATTTATATGAGGCTAAGGACTTTTTATTACATAGTAAAAGCATAATTTTTAAAATACATATTTGGTACTATAAAAATCAAAGCACGAAACTTTCTGCTGAAACTTATGCTACCTAAAGTTGCCTAAAGCACACTGAACATTCATATTAGAAACCTCTCCGTACTGATGAGTCATTCCAGTAGTTTCGCAGATTCTTCCTTTAACCTTCCCTCTGACTGAGCATATAAAACTATCTTTCCTTCTATTGACACTGTGTACTGCAAATAGGCCAGCAGTAGAGCTTGTGTAACAGTAAAGAAAAAAAAAATTCATATACAAGATTAGGACTTCAGATTATTATTTCTTAGAGTTCTGGTAACGTGCTACAGATGACAGTAGCTGCGAATGCTTGGGTGGATGGTAATGATGACTTACACAGCAGTTACTAGCACAGCAG
Organism: Perdix hodgsoniae; assembly: GCA_035772895.1. NCBI lineage: Eukaryota > Metazoa > Chordata > Aves > Galliformes > Phasianidae > Perdix > Perdix hodgsoniae. The sequence goes on from JAPSGF010000031.1 coordinate 7,794,543, forward strand.
CAAGGTAGAATACATGAAAGCAATTGTATTCTGTAGGAACATGATCACCATCATCCAGTTCATGGGCATAAAAGTATTTCAAAATCACAACAGGTAAAAGAAACTACAGAAAATCAACAGCATTATCATGCAAAAATTCCTTCATCATTTGTTAAAACAGGACAATATTTACAGACAACTCCAGAAAATCAAGAATGTTACACAGTTACTATGATTATCCTGTTGCTAGTATTAGGATTAAACCTGCAGTATACGTTACCATGATAAAGGCTCAAATGTAATAGGAAAAGATTCATACTTCCAGTTACAATTGGGTTCCACAGACCTAAAAGCAGTATAGATATACTGTGCATCTTGAGATTATAATTGCTTCAAAGCAACATCATTCTCTAGCCCCATACAGTCACAACTGTACTGCTGAGAAGTGGCAGAGAAGAGGTTGTGAACATAGATACACTGAAACAAGACAAGTGAATATAAAGTAACAGCCAGTTTAATTTATTTGTGCAGTTTATCTGTAGTAGCAACCAAAGCCCCAGTATGCAAACAGCCCAAGCAATTGGGGGTGGAGGTATGTAGTCTACAGCCCTGCAAAAAGTCATATGAAGCAATACTCTTTTATTAGCAGTCTTTCTCAAGACTGGGCTGAAAGGGATTTACAAATCACTGTATACACAGTCATGGAGCAATTTCTTCATTGTTGTATGGTCAATACGCTGCATTAAGCAGAAAAGTGGGTTTTTTTTGTGTTCTCCAGTAGGATAGAAGACATCCCTTTCTTAGTAGAATCTTAATGGGCTTGCAAAACAGATTAAGAAGGCAGGATTATATAGTCTACAAAAAAGTTAAATCTGTTTCAGGAAAAGGGCTAATTAAGGCAACAGTTCCATAAGTCAGGCCCACAGGTTTCTAATTCTTGGCAACAAATGTTCATTGTCATGTGCTGTTACTAAATACCAGATTTACTTTCCACTGTTTATCTCTTTCTGCAGTGCAATCAAGGCTACATTAGAAGCTTGTCACATCTCAACAGTGGCATTTGCTTAGCTTTGGGCATGATGCTTATGCAAAGGATGTTTAGGAAAGTGTTCTCAAACTTATAAAAACCTTAAAGCTGTGTCCCTGAGTGAGACAGTGGATTTGAAGAGCGTGCTTTATATATGAAGCTTAGGAATCTGTATCTTCTAGAGCTAAAAGAGAAAGAAAAGAAAAAAAAAAGACATACAAAGCCAACTTCAATTTCAAACACTTAAATGGCATCAACCTTGAATTCTAGAGAAGGAAAAATATAAAAAGTCAATTTTCTAATCTATTTCCTAGAGGAAAATACATTATTTCAATAACATAATGTTAACATTTACATTGCAAGCTAGCCAAAGGCATAGAATCATAGAATCATAGGTTAGAAAAGACTTCTAAGATCAAGTGCAACCATCAACCCATCGCTGTCATGCCCATACTACATACAGTACATGCTCATACACATGGAGCTTTGCTTAAATACTCTTTTTCGTTCCTTACCTTTGTGCTCCCTCAGAGTCTGAGGGAAAGGCAGACACATGATCTGACCCCTTCTAGCTTTTCTGGCTTCCTAAAAATCTTCCTTTGGTTTATACTTTTTCTACACTTTCTCTCAAGCACCTGAAAATGCAGAATATAAACTCAGCATAGAGCAACACAATGATTACAAGTCTGCATATACCACAGTTTCCCACAGTAATAGTGAAAATAAAATGACAAGTATAAATTGAATACACATTTAATACACTGCTTAGGTCACACAGTACAACCTGTCTCTCTCCTCCAATGAAGGAAAGTGACACTCCGTGAAACAATGTCTTAATAGAATGAAATTCACACCTGCTACAGTGCTATTATACACTTAATATTTACATATTTGATTTGAACATGACTTTTCTACCAACAGTACGAAGGAGTGTTCTTGGTTATGGTTTTTCCCCCCCACCCCATAATGTTTGCCTGGGAAACAAACACTCCTTCCATTCAGAATGCCCCTTCAGGAAACCTTTCCTCCTTTCTTATCAGCAGTACCATTACGGAATATTCAAGAACTGTTTAAGTTACATTGCATTACACTGATTATGACCTAAATAGTACTATGTAGAATGGGTATATATATTTTCATTATCTTCCTTTTTCTCTCATTTCTCCTCCCCATTTGTGCATGCATGCATACATGCCCAGCATTGCCACAGTCATAGTCAAGGTGCCTCACTTTGCTATCCTTGATACAACAGCAGGGTGAATGGAAGAACTCCCTATGAGGATCTGGGAGCAGAAGATATCTGCTCCTACTAGTAAAGAGCCTGACATTGTATTTCAGTCACAACCAAAGAGGCGTTTGTCTCTGTCTCCTTTGGAGTGGGATGGAGATATGTTTCATTTAATTAGAAAAGTACAGTAGAATTCTATGGCAGGTTTTAGTTCAAAGCAGGATCATGACTGAATTTTTCCAAGGCTGTGCACAGATCCCAGATGTGATGCATTTCACATTCCTAGAAAAGACCTAGTATTTCTTACCACTGAACCCGTTTCTCAAGAAGAAGCTTGAGTGATGTGACTGATGTCAGCTGTGATTGCAGCATTCTGCACACAGCTATTCTGATGTGTTGGGGTTCATCTACTGCTTCCTGCTAAGCAAATTCAATAGAAGTTGGCAGATAAAAGACTCCATTGTTTCACAACCTTCAGTAATGTGAGGGTGAATTTCAGTTGAAATGTAAAGCAACAAAGGATTCCATTATTTTTAAATACATTAGCTACATCATAGTTATTGGACACTGGATCCATCTGAGAATGGATCAGGAGAATTGTTCCTGCTGTACTGGATGCATTTTATTTTGCCATGGTAGGACATGCAATGAACACAGATATGAGGGATATTCGTAATACTGAATTTCATTTTGAAGAATTCAAAATGTTATTTCCTTTGCCCATTGCTAAGGAGCAGAATTATGCTAATAGAACTGTCTTTCAATCTCTACATGACTATATATTGGCTTAGGCAGAGCTATGCTCTAAAAAGCTGAAATTAATGAGTGAGACATTTAAGGGGACATAATATCATGATGCATTTGTGTTTCACCATGAAAGCATGAACATCTTAAAAGAAATGCACTGGAAGATGGTGGTGGCATAGTACCTACAGCAGTGCTCTGCAGTTACTGTCTCACATTTCAATCAAATGGTAGGTGCTATCATCTGAACCAATACCTAATTATGGAATTCCTCCTCCTATGGTCTCCTATTTAATTACGAATTTATATGAATCTGTATGAAATAGAAAAATGAAACACTAAGCTGTACCTAGCTTACTTCTGTTGTTGGCCATTGGGCTAATCATACCCTATTCAGCAAAGTCAGCCTTCAGTGACTAACAATATGAAAATATTCTTGGTTTTGTTGGCTTTACAAAGCATAACGGAGGAAATCTCTGCTCAATAGCTGCACATCCTTACCTTTCTGTTTCTCCTGCTTTGTTCAACTTAATTCTAATAATTCTCCTTAATGTCTTGGGAATTATTAGACATTTGTATGTTCTCTGGATTTATTTACTTTTTTTACTCTGAAGATGTGTTTCAAAATAAGTAGTTGTACCTAAAAAATATAGGAGACATGTTTAAACAGTAGCAAGTCTCACACTTCATATGCACTACAAAGAAAACCACAAGATAATAGACAAATCCAGTTTTAAATATAAAATATGTATGTTTATATACATGTAATATTGACATGTGGGAATCAGATATGCGACTTTCATAACATTGAGGTGATACATAGAAACCTTGAAGAGGCCATGGATATTCTTTTCCCATTTGTAAACATGCATTTTTGTGGAGAGCCCACACAGAACTTTGAAAGTCACCTTTGAAAATGTTTTTCTTTGGCCAGACAAAGGCATTTCAAAGATCTGTTCAGCCTTTAAGTTAGGAATAGACGTGCTATAGATTACTTTGAACAGTTTTGTCAGCCGTAAAACACGTCCCATTTGTTCATCAGAGCTTCTAAAGAAGTACGTACAGCCATTGTGGTCTTCAGACCAGGGCAGGTACACACAGCCCAACTTCTTTCAAAGTCATCATCTGCTTAGCTTTCAACAGAAGGTGTTTTATGACATCTGGGATAATTTTGCTCATACACTGTTAGGGAGTATTCACATGATCCTTTCTGCTGGATACACTGTATGACAGGAGACAAAAAGGCTATCAGTGATAGCATACTAATATGCAGCACTGCCAAGAAAATGCTGAGCTAATGGTTATTACTATCTTAGCACTTTCTTAAACTGATACACTGCTCTGCCACTTAGTGTATGTGGTAAGATTACTGCAAACCTGGCTGAGGGTATTTGCATCTTGGTAAGTAATGTTTCATTTCATGATATTACCGAAGGAAACAAACGTTAAAGGAGAAGCTAAATCTAAAGCTTTAATGGTTTAATGAGGTATAAAACAGGCTCACAGGAGCATCTGCAAGTTTGAATTGAATTCTGAACTCTGTTTAGGAAATCTTTAGTTTGATGTTTGTCTTTTCAAGCAAAACTTTTCTTGAAGCTCAATATTACAGCTAAGCTGGTTTGACAGCTTGCTACCAGAAGTGGGAGGTCCTTCTTGTTTCCCCACTCTTTTCCTTCCCAGCTTCATATTTCTCATCTCTTTATACACGTTGTGGTTGTGGTCAGACCCAGGCTGAGCCAATACAACTTAAATCACCAGTAAAACATCTTTCAGTCACCAACATGACTTTGTTCTGCAGGGTTACTGCAGGAGCCTACATACAAAGAGAAGCACAGTCAAGAGGGGGATCAAACCATAAAATTGTCCAAAGCCACAACGCAACATTCTTCTCATTACCTACTGTACCAAAAGTAAGTAAGTAAGTAAATAAATAAATAAAAATTATACATATTTTTGCATGTGTGTGTTTGTAACCAGGAGTATGAAACTGTTTATTATGGCCTAGACCCCCAAAATTATCCTTTAGCTATATTAAGTTGCAGTTTCATATCCTACGTCTTTTTTGAGGTGCAAGTTGGGTTTAGAAGAGCTGCATTTGGAAATACTGCTACCAAGAAGAGTGATCATGGCATTCTGCCCTCATCGGGTCCCTCAAAACAAGTATGTTAGTTTGAGATGTGACAAGGAACAGACTAGGATTTTATACCTGGAATATTAAGGTACACATTCTCAGTGTATCAGTTCAGTATAGACTATGCTTCCTTACTGGTCTAAAGACAGAACATTTACTTCACAGATGCAGGCACTGAAGGGGACAAAGCAACACAGTGAGATTTAAGCAGTAAGCAGCTAGCTCTCTGTCAGTGAATGGGTCATGCTTTCGTAGTTACACAGCAGTGTTATTTTAAATATCCACAGCAACCCTTTTAGCCTCTGGGTAGTCTTTCAAATTACTTACGGAATTTTACATTTTCAAACCTTTTTAGAGTGAAAACTAACAGACAGGTGAAACGGCTAGAGAAGAAGAGCAGAAAAGCACCATCTTTAAACTTCCTATAAAAACTCTGTATGAGACAGAGAAACTCATCTTGGACAGAGTTGCCAGTGCTCGATTCCCACAGTCTCACAAAAGCTTACTGGTATGAAGGACGACCTTTTCAACACATCAGACACACAAGCATATGCATTTTGTGTGTGCTCCCTAGGCACTTCTGAACAGATTTATTTACTGCAGACAAACCCTTTAAACTGTTTTAAGTACAATTTCAATCTGCTATGAGGCGATTCGGATTTTTGAGAAAAGGAACCGATCTGACAACTGGAGCAGTCATTTTAGGAGCATCCTGATCCTATCAGCCAGCTTTGCTCATGAATAAATACCAGGCAGCCAGATTCTTTTCTTCCCCATCCCACCTTCTAAAAACAAAAGCAGCCTCGGGCTATTAAGCCTTCCCCCATCACCCGTTAATCCCCAGGAAACAGCTTCTTTCTCAACTGTTTTTGCTTAACTGATGCAACATTTAACACCTCAGATGAATCAACACCCGGCTACCAGTCAGCTTCTGACTTCACTGCCGTTTCAGTTCCACAACATTAAATTAGGACTTCAGGACTCAGACGACTAGCATTTTGGGGGGGGCACTTTAGAACCCACACTCGCCTCTTGATACTTTCTTTGCTCTTCTTCCTTTGAATCTGTGGATTCTGATAAATGCAATTCACTCCTACTGCATGGACCGTTCCAGTAACTCATGACATCTACACTGTATAAAATGTTTTATAAGCACGAAAGTTCTTCAATCAAGTTTTCTAAGTTCAAGGATTCATATTTACGGTTATTCCTTCTATGCATCAAAATAAAGTATTTTGCTTAGCATCAAAATAAAACATTCAATTGATACATTCACTGAAGAGAAAGCAGTTCCAGTGAACACAAAACCACTTCTCTTTTCTTCTCTGAGCTTAACAAGAAACCCTGCTGGATGACAGAAATGGGAGGAGAATCGAGGAGAATCCCTAGGAATCCTTTCTTCACTGTGTATTTACTTTTTAATATATTAGATATATTTGTACATACACACTTTTTCAAGCAATTACTCAAGCGGATGGATGTGGATGAAAACCCCTCATTTTTGCAGGAGTTCAATTTGTTTCCCTGCATACTTCACCTCCCCAAGCCATCTCATTGAGCTGAGTGGCCTCTACGTATAACAGCAATAGCATTAGTCAGCAAGATCTTGTCTTTAGCTTTTAAGGCTTATAACCAGCAAAGGAAATGACCCAGAAGAAGAAAAGGAAGTCTCTACTTTCCTTTCTTCTATTCCACCAACTCCTCACTGTCTCTACCAGGAGGAATGTGTCGTCTTTCAAGCAACTACTCTAGTGATGTTTCTTATTTCAGCTTTGCCCCTAACCTCGTCCAGCATCCTCACGGAATGAGGCTATGGGTTACGTTTGTTCAGCAGCCCCTAGTGGCTCACCACAGAAGTTACCGAAGGCTGTATTTTCACGTGCAGCAGCCACAGCGCATTTCTGCTCGTATCTTGCACGGTGCTTTGCCAGGATGCTCTTAACTAGTGGCCTATGAACAAGGATGAGGAAAGAAAATAAAAGGATAAGCCAACACCCCTGAGCTGTGTGCCACAGGAGTTGATTTTTCTCTGAAACATTCACAGTTTGGTAATGGCATAAAAGAAATAGATACAATCAAAGGAAAGAAGCAGCAGTAGCCACAAGTGCTTGATTTGTCCCAAGTCCCCTACATATTTCTTACAGCAACATTTGTCTTGGACCTTCTGCGTTCATTCTTCTAGTTTCAAATAGAAACAGTAGATGCAAGATTTCAAAGATTTCTCTCACATTCTAAGAAGAAACTCTTCTAGAGGTTCCTATTCCACTCACAAATGCAAGCCCCTACAATTTGAGACATTAGAGTGTTTCTAGCAAATACAGCAATTGCTTACTGAAAAACCAATGCGCTATGCAAATCCTCATAGATGTTCTCCCATTTGTAAGAGAGAAGCAAAGAATTAGAGATACCAGAATCGCAAATCTAGCTAGATTACCTTTTGAGTCTTGAGCAGACACCAGGTGAAAAGAAGGAGGTTTAAGGTGTGTCCTGAAGATCAAAATCAAGCATGTTTACTAGGAATAATAAGCCTCAGTTGCCTACGCCTAATTTCATGCTATTAGGAGTTAATTTGTAATATTTTATTTTTTTTTTAATGAAAGTGTATCTGACCTGTATTATGGTGAACAACAAAGTGTTGAACAGCACCCTGAACAGAATGAAGTTATAAGCAGAGTTTCTGACTTCTCAGCTATCTACATTAAAATACTGCATATATTCCAGGCTACTCTCACAGGGACAACTCAGTTTACCTTTGAGCTTCGTAAAGCAGAACTGCATCTAAGAACTTATCTGTACTTTTCTTCCTGTCTTATTTCTGGGTATCCAGATAGCTGATGACATGGTAATCAAAGACAAGGCCATTTGATAAGAAGGCACTGCTACTCCCTGCATTGATAACAGATCTCTCCAAGCTTGAATATTCTTCGTCTCAGCCAATCCTCAGGTTTTAATGAAGCTGTACAGGAAGAAAGCTTGATTTCAGATTTTCTGGACAATGCTGGTGAGTACAGAACAGTGAGATTTGCAATGTGAAGTTCTCAGCTATATTTCTTTTTGAGAAAGATGAGATCAGTGTCACCAAGTGTGATATTTGGTGCTCTGTAATAGGTAAGAACCGGTTTACTTTTAACTGCCCTTGTGGCCTTCCTGTTGATGATTTAGTATCCTGAACAATAATAGAGTAGCTGTGTATACACATAAATAGGCTTTCTGTTGTGTTAATTGGAATTACATTTACTTATTTGGACCCAATCTTCTTCTGAGATTCTTTCCTATTAAGTCTGTGATGTAACAAGAAAGAAACTATTTGTTCTCAGCCTACAATCCAGTTTAACTGACTGTAATATAAACTGTTTGTCAGAACACCCCCCAGCCCAGTCTGCGTGTTCTTTCACAAAAGCTGAAACTACAGTCTGCCGTCAGTTTATCTTACATTTTACCTTTTTTCCTTAGTTAATCTCTCAACTAATGGTTCATCACACCGAAAAACTCCGTCCTCCAAATCCTGCTTCAGAAAGGAAGTTTAAAATACTTTGTTTAAAACAAGCAAACAGCTGAAAGTCAGGAAATTCAGTATAACTAGGAAGAAAAACCAAAAACCTGCGACTCTTACATCAATACAGCTGTGGAATGAAGGCTAAATCTGTGCTGTGAAATAATCTTATCAAGGCTCAGGCAGGTTTTTTTACAGGAAAGTATGTTCATATGCTTAAAGAATTGAATGCTATGCTAAACTAGACTCATGGATCCATACAAGAGGAAATTTATCACCACATGGCATAAGAGAGTAAGAGCTCAGAGAAATGCTTGAAAATAGGTATCTTGCTAAAATATTGAGAAGGTCAGAGATTCTTTCTTTAGCTACCTCCAGCTCAACAGAGAATTTCTTCTGAGAATGAAAAATCTTTATTAGAAACCAACAATTGAAATAAAATCTCCTGCAACTAAGATTCCTTCTTAGGATAACAAAATCTTTTTTATTCTTAAAAGTTGTACTGATTGGGCAGCAGCAACATGAGCTAACCTACAACCCTCTGCTGACCTGGTTCAACTACTAAAGCAATCACAATATTCTGTTTCTGTACAAATAACGGATGCTTGCTGCCAATCTTCTGTGAAAGATGAATGATTGATGGTACAGTAACAGCACCACATGAGTTACAAATACATATCAAACATGTCAAGTTTGTCAGGAATGTACTAATTGGAAAATGCTTAGATGTAACACACCCAGATATTAAGAACATTTCCTTAGTGAAGTAACCATACAAAAGAAGTGGGAATAAGAAGGAAAGGACATATACCACCCTAAAAATGCTATTTATTTATAATGCTAGAATTCAGGGACACTGAAAATATTTCTTTTCCATAATGCTACCCAGGGCTGCAGCTTTCCTCATCATCACATAATGAGTAAGTAGCCACATAGTTTGATCAGAGAGAGAACAGCTCCACAATCCAGAGGCAAAGCCTCAGACTAGACCTTCACAGGAGAGCAAATGCTGATCATCAGAGTGGACCAAAAGGATTTGTGGCAAAACAGATACTAGGATTTCACCTAGCATATTCCATGATCTTTGCTCTGTTTCAGAACTGTGAATCATAGCAGCTATATAACACAGTTGATGCTGTGTGATGCATCAGCAGGCAAGCCCTCAGGTAGTGGAAGTGAGGACTGAGATGTCCGATTTCCTTTATCATCTCCACCTCTGTAGTCAGTACACTAGTCAAAACTTGTTGGAACTGATTTTTAGGTTTTGATGGTCAGTCTCCTGTAAGTTAATGTGTAGTTAGCTGTTCTGATCTTATACACAGCTGTTAGCTGTGTATTAGCTGTTCCTTATTAGCTTTGCGTTGCCCTCCACTGTATTTCTGATACCTTGTCATATTTAGAATACAGAATACTTTCATTCTACGTAGCATCAAGTACTATTACATGAGATGATATCTTACTAGCCTCTACTCCAGTGCTACTGCTTCTTCACAACTGCATGAGCTTACCTTTCCATTGCTTTTCATTTCTACAGTCCAGACACAGAAGTTTCACAAAGCAGTCACAAGGCATAAGCAAGATCTGTTACACTGAAGCACTGTCACCCCTGAAATGTACGTCTGCTCCGTGAAGGAAGCGAACCAGTAACAGACATCTTACAATAGAAAGCACAGAGCACATCTGGTGTGGCTGAAATCACAGGGGAAAATTTTGGTAGGAAATGTAATTATCATACTGGAATTTGGCAGCAACACCTGGATTGACATTCTTCCTTCATAGCAAATCAGGGATTTTTGATGACTGGAAGTAAGAAAAGTCTTGGTTTTCCCTTTAGTTTTTTTCTAAAAAGCTGCCACTTTCATCAAAAGATTGACCCAGTATTGCCAGAAAGGCTTTTTCTCCAAACTAGAACTTACACTCAATTACAAATTGGAAAAAATAACTATTTGGATTAGTAACAATAACTTGGATAGTTTAGGATAGTGCTTTCTACAAAAATGTTCTAGTAAAAATTAATTTTCATCAAAGTACTTTAAAAAAAAAAAGTAAGATTTTCTTTACCGCAGCTCAACACCTGAACTTGGTAGAAAAGAATACTAAATAGAAGAACATGCACGATCTCTGAGTTTATCTGAAGGATATCTTTGCAGATCCTATAAATAAGTCTCTTATTTCAAAAGAGTGCACGTGAAGGACTACTTAATGAATCTTCATCCATCAAAGACTGAAAGGAAGGGAAAGATCAAAGTGTGTTTACAGTCAAGATGCTAAAACTATGTATGTTAGCTGAACTACAAAGAAAGGCTTTAGCCATAACAAGATAAATAATCCATTCAGAAAGACAGAGATCTCAATTCGTGTCTTATATAAAAGTCTCACACTTCATACAGCACAGCTAATCATGTACAAAAGGTATTCAGCATGGCAAAGGTAGTGACTATATATGAATCTTGTAAAACATTATCATAAAATTAATTATTAGGGTCTTTTAATTGTTGCCATTGTTTATAATTACATAATCAATCATAAGGGCCTTTTAGTTGTTGCCATTGCTTGTGTTTGCACATGTAAACTTGGTGCTCTGCTTCAAATTTATGTTATATTGACTTAGAAATTTATTATAAAGGATTTCAGCTTTACACAGAAATTCAGTGTTATGAAACTCATAAAACCACGATGTCTTACTTATCTTGAGATAACAGATACACATTAATATTACTCAAGCTTTAACACTAGGTTTTTTCACTGAAGACCAATAAAACAAAAGTGTTGGACAACAGGGCTTTGGGTTCATGTTCTGTTCTGCACTGACCTGCATGGATCTCTACATACAGCCGAAAGAATAATAATCTTGTCTTTTAGAGAGAAAAATCAACTAAATCATTTACTTACTAATTACTTTGCAATATGCAAAATAGAACTATTTACTTATGAAAAAAAATTGATTATGAAAAGTAGTGAGTATTTTTATTTGGGATTTTTCTTTGCCTTAAATATCCCACTGACACCGGTATTACTATAATACTACATTAACATGACAGTAGGAGAATGAAACTCAGCACTGTCAAAGGAACAGTTATCTGTCTAATTTTCTCTCCTAAATGGAGATAAAAATAATATAACTTATAAGTTCTGATCACACAAATCTCTTTCTGTTACTGTCTTTAAATCTGCTGTTAAATTTACTGGGAGCCATATTTTAATGTGAGCATGCAGCAGTTGTGTTATTTTCTAATCAGAATACTTCAGGCGTGCTTCTTTCCTATACATCTGTCAGAATGAGAGACCTGAAGTTAGAATTACCAGAAAGCAATTAAGTAGTCATAGGGATGCTGAAGAAAAATTGTTCCCAGCTACATACTTCATTTCTGCCAGACAGAGGTTCAGATGCTTATGGATCAAACACTGATCTACTGTAGTTTCAGAATACCTTGTTATAAACTGTGGTTTAGGAAGTTATCTGAGAGTGGCTTTGCAGTTCTGACTAACAAAGCTAAGCTTGACACGGGTCCTTCCCCTGTGCTCTTTGTAGAGGTTCAGCACAGTTGCTTATGAAGTAGTCACTGCAGTTCTGCAGTTCAGAATCCAACACTCTGAAGAAAACATCACACATTTTAGTGTTATTTAACATGGTAGGCTGTAAAACACAAAAAAGTATAGCAGAAAAGCAAGTGCTGCATGAATAGCTGTAGCATTCCCAAAGAGCAGCAAAGGCAGTGTAAGTGTGGATGTGAACCACTGCAGTCAAAGCAAAGCATCCTTGCTCATGAATCTCAGCTCTCAGATACCTTCTTGACAGAGTCACTAGCACATACACGGGTCTAAAGATGTCATGAGCCTACCCAAGCTTGGGCCAGATCATTAATCCAGCTCCTGAGGCAAACCTGAGAACACAACCAGGTTATTTTCTCTTCATTTTATGCACACATGCATTAATTCACATGTAAAAATAAGTGATCGTGACAATGAAAAAGGGAAGCTGTATTTCAAATATCTATTCAATAATTTATCTGGTGACCTAAAGCTCTAAACTCTCAAAAGCTCTAACCGTTCTGTTCATGCCCTTTAGGAATCTGACAGAAGATTTTTCAGTTGATTCCTTCAATTTCCACCAGAAGCAAATTAAAAAGAAAGAGCCAGTTTCACTGCTAGCCTGGCTAAAAACTACTGTTGAAGCAAGACCTTCCCAGCAGCAATTACTCAGTGCAACAGACATGTTATTACTTACAACTGAAGATTCACCAACCCTGCCCCAAGGGGAGAACAGCTACTGCACCTGTCAGCATGCAAATATGCTTGGTATGTTCAGTTACATTCACTGGCAAGCCAGTGAACCCACCAACAAAAAGGTGGGTTTTATTACACTGAGACACATTTTCAAGAAATCAAAACAGTCGCCTAAAGAGACACTCAAAAACCTGGGAAACAAAATTTGCTGGATTTTACAATTCTATAAAAGACACCTTGAGCTCCTAAGAAAACTCTGTTAGTTCCAATGCACCCTGAGTGCAGTCTGAGTGTAACTTCAGACTTTAACTATCCCTCATCCAAAATGCAAAGCTGCTTTTGGGTGACACAGACCTCATGCTTTTGGTTGACTTCATAACGTTTTGAGATAATTTCTTATAAATCCAGAAGCATTTAACGAATTGAAAAGTATTATTTGAGCTACATTAAAGAATATTTCTGTTGTTATTATTTGCTGTGTACCTCAAATTTCTTGATGTTTCATGCCAGTAGATTGGGATCCTCTAGCCATGTAGGAAGTGCTAGGAAATTCTGCCAACATCTGTGAAACTAAAGGATGAAATACCTAGTTTCACAAAACTGTAGGATGGAGATGTAAGCATGGAAGAGAATTGTTCAATAGTCTTTTCTACACAGTGGTGTTCCCTAAGTTTTGTACTTTCTAAACTGGGCATTGTAAGCTAGTGTCTCTTTTTTTTGTATTAACATTCAATATATACAATCATTTATATAAATACATATGTACATACATATATATATATGTCATATACACCCAATAAAACTGCATGTTGGTCTCTACTCTTCTTCCTTAGTGAAGATGACTGTGTACAGCAGTGGGGCAAGATAATGTATGCTCTGCCTGCAGCCATTTGTGTTTTTCTTAACTACAGGAAAGTAATCCTGCATTCCAGATACTGCAAATCTTGGCCAGTGTATACATTGTATGCAATGTAACTTTTCCTTATCATAAATATTTTTGATCCTACCCCGGACACCTAAATAATGAAGTTATTTTAAAAGATGTATAATTACTGCCTTATAGTCTGAATCTGTCTACAGAGGAAATGAAACGATCTATAATAGTCCACTGCTGGATTTAACTTCCACATCATTTAAGTTCCATTCCTCTGCTGGTGCTGAAAATCAAGGGGATGGATCAAACAGAGATTTGTATTTTTTCTAGTGAGAACACTTAAGGACGAGCAGCGTCTAAGAAAAATCTTACAGACGTAAACCAGATTGTAATCTACTTCCTATCATAAATTGGACTGGCAAATTTCCAAGTAGAGAAACTTTCTCGCTAGCAATGATTTGTTCTTATGCCCCCTGCCTTTCAAACCAATGAACTCTTATGTGTGATGATAATTAAGTACATAATGAAATTTGAGAATGAACTGGATATAATTCTGATGACCACTGAAAAGAAAGAACTGCACCTGAAAATGTGTACTGCCTATTTGTAATTATGCCAAGAAAACAGTAAGTATCTGTAAGAAAATGAGGAAAGCAGTGTCCCATTCTGCTTCTTTCACTGTAATTACCTGACCAATCATCTTGATGTCACTTCTTCAGTTACATTTATGACTGGGCACTCTTGAAGTATTTGCTGCTCTCTTCCATATGTCCTCAATAAAAACGGTAAGGCACATTTTTATTCTGAAAAAAAGTAATTGAAAATGAAAACTTACTTTTCAACTGCTTGAAGGAAGGGACTGTCCCGACATTCTGTGTTTTCTGTAGCTAAGTCTTGTTATTGACTCCCTGCCCTCTTCTGGGGTTAGTGCAGTGGTTTGTACAACTACTTGTTGGGCCGCATGATGAAACTTACCAAGAAACTGATCTGAGAAAAAATAGATAACCATGAGAGCAAGGGTTATTTCTAACATGTACCAATTCCCTGGTCTGCTCAGACATGCAGACCCACAAACAGCTGAACTCTCATCACCAGGGAGAATTAATGAGAACAGAAGTGCAAGGTGAGCAGATGTTGTTAACTGCCTTTGCTACTGACACAAAAAGGGTGCCTTCATACTCAACATTTTTGTTTCCTAAAGCATTTCTGCGGACTGACTGCACAATCAGCTTTTGCTTTGGCAATAAACAGATCACTGAAACTAATCAGAACATGTGCAGAATAGCATATATGTTAGTCATACACACATTATGTTTTAAATTAAATCTTTCCAAAATGCTGTTAAAATCAGTCAGTGGTTCTCTGTTTTGTTTTCTGTTGGTTTTGTTTTTCATCCTCAACTCATCATTGCATTTACAGGCCTTAGTCATGTTGGTCCTTCGCAATGGTTTTCATTTGTTATCCCAGTATTTCCAGCCACACACCAGTTTCTACTTCTTGTTTATTTGTTTATGCTGAAAACTGCCTTTAACGTTATCCCTTAAACCTGGAAAACCCTGCCCAAATTAATTAGCATTCAACTTAAAACTCAGCCCCAAGACATGTTTTCACTTTGATGCTTACAGTAGACTGCCAGCTAACAGTGGGTAGGAAGACTGCAGACAGGGAATTTTGATAATATAAACACTGTTTACTTCCAGCTTCAGGAAGTCTATTAAGTACACAAATAACAAGGCTTGTTGCTCTGCGTTCTTTTGTATCTTTTTCCATTAAACTAGCCTGCTAAAGCTATTAAAATATAGTAATTGAGATCTGTGTGTGTTGTATTAATGAGGCAGAAAGCTGACTACTGCTATGCATCTTCTGTTTGATGTTGTGCTTATATTAAGTAACACTGATGTGTCAGAAATAAAGTTGCATAATTTACATGTACCCTCATGGCAGCACTGTGCACGCATAAGCTTTTTTGTTTTTTAAGGTCCATACTGAATTTTAATTAAACTTAGAAGCAAGCTCATTCTTTCTTTAAAGCTGTTACTGAGCTATAATGAATTTTACTTTTATCTGCCTTACTTTGGAAAAGGAGTTGTTCTGGATCAAAGCCAGCTCTTTTACTTCAATCCCAAGGGAAAATTCAGTCATCTGTATGGCAGAAAAGAAATAGACCTAACTCAGTCAGATCAACTAAGCTTCACAGCAGTAAACTAACAGATTTCTATATTACATTGCTCAAGAAAGACAAAAGTAGATAACACAAATACCAATCTTTGAATTTTAAAAGCAGAAATTCAGATTATTCCTAATTTCTACTGTATTTTCTGTCTGTACACATTCATTGGAAAAGGACTGCTCCCAATCCTGTAAATATAGGCCATAGTTTGCTTATTTTCAGGAGAATCTACAGACCTACACACTGTAGCATACAAATAAACGGAACCACTTCCAAATGTCGTTAGATCAAAACAATTCCTTTAGTACTGTCTTGTTAATGATTAACAATGGAAGCACTGCCAAAGTACATTGGCCTGGAATAGACTGGCCCATAAAAGAGGCTAACTCTTTATGCCTTGTTATGTGAATAAACAACTCATTATGAAATTCTTCGGAATTCCTGTCCTAGAATGTCAGGGATATAAAGGGTATACATCTAAAAGTCAATAGACATGAAAACTTCCATAAAAAACAACAGTAGCGACAAAACTTTCCCCAATATGGTTATGTGATAATATACTCAGCAAGACTAAAAACTTCGTTATTACAGTAGTACTGCAGTCTTAAAGAGTGATTTGCAACCAGTCACAAAGCAGGTTCATTTTGTAGTTAGAAAGCCTTTTCCATTTGTGCATGATGTCATATACTTATGAGGAAGAGAGGCCAGAAAACAGATCTACAAAATACTGAGCAGAATTAACCAATTCTGTGTAAAAGTGTAGGTTGTTTTCAAATAGTGTGTGAATCTGCTTTCATTTGCAACTTCAAGTTATGACAGAAAGCAAATTTATAGGATAGCCTTACAAGAAGTAGGTTTAGCAGAACCTTACATTAAGGGCAACCGACTCAACAGCTCAAACCGATCTTTTTATCCATCTTCCAATATTTCATATTGTGAGCATCCCTAATTTAGCACCAATATGACAAAGGTGGTGTGAAACGGGGAGCTTCAGTGACATGAATGATGCAGCTAGGGAAACAAAGGAGAAAGCAAATGAGAATAGATGCAGGAGAATAAATTTTAAAAATATACAACTGGTGGAAGAGAAATACAAAGAGAACACGTGGGTGCAAAGGACAAGTAGAGTAAAAGTATCAGCAGAGTAGCAGGATGTACATAGGAAAGATGATCTAATGGGAAAAACAGCTGCCATAAAATCAGAAAGTCTTGATTATATTTCCAGTGTTCCTACTGTGGTTCTAAGAAATCCTGAAGAGGTTAGTCATCCACTAGAATCTCTGCCAGTAAAATCAGAAAGAGTACTTGTGTGATAAGCAACATGGCAGTATCAAAACCTGTATTAGTCAGGCCTATCAAGCTTTGTGCATGAAAATGAGATTTACCCAGTTGCTTCCAAATACATTTTCTCCTACAGCCAGGCCTCCACACACTTGCTATGCAGTGCTGCAGCTTCCCTCCCATCACCGGAGGAGCTGCCTCTCAGTCACAGTCCTACCTTGAACCCCTACAGCCTACAGTCCCAGCACTTTCCCAACATCCAAGTTGAAGCACTTGTCCTACCTAGCCTACGTCTTCAGGTAATGCCAGTTTGTTTGATGGGGTCTCCCGTGTAAGGAAAATGACTGAGAGGTCTGAGCTGTAAGATGTTACAGAGCTGGGGAAATTAAAATCCCTCGGTTGATGGCAGTGTCTTCTGGCTCAAATACCTGGCTAGGTGGGTAACACCAGAAGAAAAATCCCTGACTCATCCTTTTACACAGGGGTTAAATAAATGTCTGGTTTGTTACAAAATGATGTCTCTTACTTTTCCTGAGGCTTTTTTTCCCTATTTGTTAGTGATGTCTTGCTCTATTATTACTTACTGCATTTTTTTTAGTGGAAAAACTTGACTGAGAGAGAAAAAAAAAATCATGGAAAGAAAAATATATATTAAACATTATATAGAATGTAAGCAAATACAGAGAGAACGATGTTCTCTCATATTCAAACACATGTAGCCACAGCAACTGCAGAAGAATAAAAATATCAGGCAGTTACACAGTTAGAAGAGGAGTAATAATGGCAACAAGATACACTGTTAATATAAACCACAGAATACAAAGAATTAGAAATAAAGTCATATAGCATTGAAAGAAAACATCAAAAAAGCTCATGGAGATGTGAGTTCCAAAGAAAAAAGAAAGTCCCAAATAAGGGAATGTAAACAAAGGGAGTACAGAAGGGAGAACATATCACCAGAAAGAAGAGAGAGATGTCAAATAGAAGATTAACAAGGAACAAAAAGTCGTTGAGGTGCAAAGAGTATTTTCCAGCTTGCTCTGGAGGCTGGATTTGGAATAGTTAAGATATGGGTGAGGTATTTATATCACATGTTAAACTTTTCATTCCAAAAGATAATTTGGAAAGCTTTTCTCCTTTTTTTTTTTTTTTAATATACATACAGTTGATAGCACCATACAGTCTTTCCCTAAAATGCTTCAGGAGGTGCTGACTTCTTTAGGTTAAGCAGGGAGCCCAGAGTTGCACGTGGCTGAGCCAAATGAGCAGCTCTCAGGGGGAGGCCCTCCAGTTCTGCTCCCTCCCTTTCCCTCTCTTTTTTCCCACATTTTTGTGTTGAATCTGGAGCTTTTCTGATTGATCTCAAGGTTGGCAACTAGACTCACTAACTTGGCAAAAACATACACGTTGGAAGGTAGGCAAGGACAAGTTTTTACTGTTTTATCAGACTGAAGAAGCTACAGAATTGAGTTCCAGAGGTGACTCAAGATAAATAGTGAGATCACATAGCCAAGAACAGAGTGGGATACAGAAGGCAGGAATGGATGAGAGACATCCACTTGGGAAGTATCAAACTAAAAAACAACCAAAACCCTGAGGTCACAGGAAACTGGTTTTGTAACTTAACAACCTTAATTACTCTAAGTTAGATGGTGAGAATGGTGCTGCTGACATCACTTTTGTATACAGAAGAGGTGCTGTTAGAAGTCTCACACACTTTTCAAGTAGGTATGTCCAGGTTCTCATGTCTTTAGTAGCCATATTAACCACATCATTCCACCAAAAGTTTGGCTAAAGGAACATTTGTAATGTCCTCAATTTCCAGCCTCTCCTTTCCTACTTTGCTCCACAGCATTGTTTTTGCATTATACTGTCTGAAGCATTACATGCTTTAAAGTGGAAAATCACATTTGATTTTCACACCTGTGGTTTTCATTGCAAATCTCATTATGACTGCTGAGTTTCATTTTTTGCCTTAAAGCCTTAAATTATGCAAGTAAACTAAAATCTGTTTTCAATCATTCATTTTTCCTTGGTGTTCACAGTTCCCTTGCTTATAGAAATTATTTATGTATAAGAAATTTCCCTACTTTTCTGATATGTTCTATATATACTTAATAGATGTAAATCAGGAAGGGTCTGCAAGGTATTCAGATTAAATTCAGCCTAATTTCATTCTCAATTATTTCTCTTTCTACTGTTCTGGCTGCTCACACCTACTAAATGAAGTTTGAGCAAATAGGTGAAACAGGGCTTCTACTGCCTGTGGGTAGATGTACAAACAAGCTACTGCAGGGCAAGCAAAGGTGTGAACACACAGCACATCACATGCTCAACAGCCTGTCCTTTCCTTAGGTTATTATGTGCTATTACTACACAAAAGCTGACTTTATGATACTGTGTCAGCCAATAGGAACATTACAACTTTTATATATCTGCAGAAAGTAGATGCATCTCCTTTTTTTAATTCACTTTTTAATTCACCTTCCATTTTCCTGTTTTTAAACTGGGGGTAATAAATAACAACACTGACTAGTATCACCAAGAGCACAGCTTCTGCCAGCTGTGCAGAGAGTTTCTGCCTGCCTGCAGGTCTTCAAGGCAGCATCTGAGATCTCTTCTGACTGCATTTTGAAGCATAATGAAATTCCTAAAGAAATGCTTTATATTAAAAAAATGATCACTTTGTCCAGAATCATCAACATTTCTCTGGGAACATGAACATGAAAAAAACACAGATGAAAAAGTCCTTCTGGATACATGCAGTGGTGGGGTGTAAAAGGAGTGTGCCCTCCTGCCCCACAGCTTACACCCTGAGGCTTTGGGTTGCTTTGTGTCACTGCTTTGGCTTGTAAAACTGGTCATAAAATTACAGCATCCTAAAACTCCTGCCACACCTCTTGTCCCCATGCTCACATGTAGCTCTGGCTTCCACAGGCCTGTTGTAAACTGAGTATGGAAATATTTATTTACTTTCCCTACCTTTTTTTTTTTTTTTTTTTTTTAGTATGACATCCTCATATTTTCTTTATGATATAATGGAATCTCCTAAGTTCTAATTATTACAGCTGCAAAGAGGCAATTTTCCATTTCGTGAGACTCACTTTATACAGGTTAAAATTTCTCTGTCTCAAAGAAAAAAAAAATATTGTAATATATTATTATTATATTGTTGTAATAGATTATTTCCTATCATGTAAACATTAATTACAAATCTTCAGTTAGTGTTTAAACCACACACTTCAGAGAGAGATAAAGAATTGTGTGAAGCAGTTTTATAGAAAAAGAGGCAAACCCTTAGGTTTTGCTGTCATTGCATTCTTTAGTAATTACTATTCTTTTAATCTCTCTGAAAAATTGAATAAACCATAATGCTAATTAAAATATAGGAAATTACTACCTAAGAGGCTGATCTGATTCAGACAAATCTAATTCCTTTTTTGGTGGCCCACTTTACAAGAGAATAATGATCTCAGACATTTCCACACTACAGTTGGAGCCTACAGCCAGGAGCCAGAGACATCACTCCATTTCTTCTTAACCAGGAATGACAGTGAGCTATTTTGCATGTGGAAATGGGAAGAAGTGAAAAGAAAAAGAAGCGATTTTGGCTAAAGCAGCACAAGAGAAAAGTAAGCCTATTTTTACATGCAGCCTCCAAGTATGAAACTTCACTTTCCGTGCTTATAAATGCCATCTCCTGTGTGTTCAATTTTTCCTCTTAGTGTAGGAAACAAGAGAAGGAACTTCCTTGCCATACAGAAAACATTGGCAGTGCTGGATATTTAGGTGTGTACATGCTGTCACATTATTCCACTCAAACATTTAAGAAAAAAAAGAACTAAAAATGTGTACAATGAGGATTAAATATATCTCAGCAGAGAAGGGAGGTCTGACAGAGTACGGAGCCACATGGGCAGCATCCTGGCATAGGGTGCCAAGGTCCTTCAGAACTGGTGCCTCTGAGCTGCCAAAAGCATTTAGGAACTAAGTAACTGTTAGGCAGCTGAAGAAAGAGATTCAATGCAATGAATGCAAGGAGGGAAAGGTGAAACAGATGATGTGATCAGATCAGCTCCAGCTTGGGGCCTGTTCATCTCCTGTAGCTCCCTCAACGGTTTGTAAAGAAAGGTAGGAAAATGCTCTGTGGGTTCTGCAGTTTAATTTCCTTTGATGTGGCTTAATACTCAGAAATAATGCCAGTAAACATCTATCTCTCTGTAAAACTACGTGGCTAAAAATATGTGTGTGTGTAAAATTGTACAGAAAAGAAGGTAACAAGCACTTTATAGATAATGTAATATGAATTTGATGCTTGGGAAATGTGTCATTATGCTTTTAAGCACGTATCAAGCATTTTTTCTTTTTTGCCAGTATGCTCAGGACACTACATACTTCACCTTATTCTATCAGTGGCATTAACTAAATGAAATGAAATGAAAGATTGTATCACTTGGCCAATTTAAGAGTTAGCTTAGGTTATTTAATGATCTGGTTAACTCCGGCTGAAGTTCAGTGATCCCAAACAGGTGAAATTCTTCATGCAGTTTGTGATAAAATCTTTATGATCAGAACAGTGTATGCTTTTTTAGCTCCTTCTCTTACACAGTTACTATGTATTTTCAATGGTGAAAACATTAGGCTTAATTTTCTGTGTGTTTATGTTTGAGGAAGCAAAGTACCTTTCTGTGTTTGAAATGAAAAGAAACTGAGGCAAAGCTTGGAGACATAAGGAAAAAAAGGCATTTCATGCAGGAAGAAGTCTGCAGAGTTGTTATGTTAAAATTCACAAGTGGATAATGAAATATTTAAAAGTATCTAGAGATATTACTCTAAAAATAACAAATGTTGACCTAGATGTGCCTGGCAGCTCAGTTCTGCTTTCTTAGTGTTGCCTTAACACCAAGCATTTTACAAGTCTGGCTCAGACCGTGTATAGATTAAAAAAACTGTAAGATGAATTTCCTTTCTCATTCATTATACTGATAAAACTAGGTGCAAAACCTGAAAATCAAATAGGATCTAGTTCCATCCCTGAGGAAAGAAGAAAAAAAAGGTAAAACCACTGAATGCATGATTTGGTGTCATCCCAACAGAGGAGCATGAGATACAACTTCACAATTTCCTGAAACAAATACTGTTTGAGGTCAACCGGGGAAAACCAGCTCAAATATCTGTAAACTTGTACATATGCTTCTAAGAATCAGTTATACTTTTAAGAGCCATTTACTTGTCTTTTGTTTTGTTTGTATATAACAAAGGAGTTAGTTTGGTCCCAGTATTTTGTTTCTAGTGTACATATATTTAATGAACTATAACTTATATATAACTATATATAAACTAGGATGCAATAGATGATATCTTAGAATTTAAAGTGTAGGCTCTACTGCAGTGAGGGTCTGAAGTTGCCATCTCTTGGCTGTATCAAGATACCCTTATTAGCCAGCTGAAGTGTACAACCAACAGATTAAGTACTATAAGCTGACTTTCACCGTGTATATGCAAAAACTCTGAATAAAAATGTTTCTTTTCCCATTAGTGTTTATGCCCATTTGAAAGCTGTCATTTAATTTACAAAAAACACAAACACCATCAAAACAGCACATATCTTGAAATCTTAAAAAGCAAAAATTACAAAATTCTTGGTATGTCCTCTGTCTACAAACATTTGTCTAACTTAAACCATTACTTAAAACAGCAATTGAGGCTTATAGGCATTATTCTATGTTTCTTCTCTGATGTCTTCATTGCTGCTGAGACTCTACCATGAGTACATATAAAGTCCTGAAGGACCTTAATTAGCCCCCAGCTGAGAGCTCAGTCCCACAGTCCCTGCCTGCAGGCTGAGCAGCCCATACAAACTCAGGCCTGGGCATTCACCCCCTGTCTGAGATCTGCTGTCAGAGTGACTGTTTTTCAGCTCTGCTGCAGCTATGCTTGTGTCTGGCTGTGTACCTTGTTGATCCAGGCTCTGACCCATGGGTAGGCTTCTTGGCTTGGCCTTGGCCCTGACTAATCACTGCAATTCTGCTTTGTGATTATTGGGCTGTATTTGACCCTCAGTAGACCTGACCCTGAACCTTATGTATATATATTGACTTTCTAGCTTGACCTTTGAACTGACCCTGTCTGGATAACAATGGATAACAGGAGCAACAAGAGAACCCACAGAGACTGAACATCTTGGTTTCCAGTCTTAGTTTTGCTTTCATAGTACTAGTGAAATTGTTGTACAGTACATAATGGTAACAATGCTATTTGTTAACTGTAATGTACAAGGCAAGTCTTGGGGT